>CM042158.1:79258459-79323180 GCA_023376005.1 Doryteuthis pealeii | reverse complement strand
TATCATAACATATTGTATTAGAATCTAAATTCATGAACCTCACCAACCATTCTCTAATAATTCTTAGTTTTTATTATTATTTTACTTATCATAACAATTTGTATGAACTAAATTCAATTGAAACCTCACCAAACCACTTTCTCTAATAGATCTTTAGTTTATCTATTATTTTACTTATCATAACAATTGTATGAGAATCTAAATTCAATTGAACCTCACCAACCCATTCTCTAATAGATCTTTAGTTTTATCTATTATTTTACTTATCATAACAATTGTATGCGAATCTAAATTCAATTGAACCTCACCAACCCATTCTCTAATAGATCTTTAGTTTTATCTATTATTTTACTTATCATAACAATTGTATTAGAATCTAAATTCAATTGAACCTCACCAACCCATTCTCTAATAGATCTTTAGTTTTATCTATTATTTTACTTATCATAACAATTGTATGCGAATCTAAATTCAATTTAAACCTCACCAACCCATTCTCTAATAGATCTTTAGTTTTATCTATTATTTTTACTTATCATAACAATTGTATTAGAATCTAAATTCAATTGAACCGCACCAACCATTCTCTAATAGATCTTTAGTTTTATCTATTATTTTACTTATCATAACAATTGTATGAGAATCTAAATTCAATTGAACCTCACCAATCCATTCTCTAATAGATCTTTAGTTTTATCTATTATTTTACTTATCATAACAATTGTATTAGAATCTAAATTCAATTGAACCTCACCAACCCATTCTCTAATAGATCTTTAGTTTTATCTATTATTTTACTTATCATAACAATTGTATGAATCTAAATTCAATTGAACCTCACCAACCCATTCTCTAATAGATCTTTAGTTTTATCTATTATTTTACTTATCATAACAATTGTATTAGAATCTAAATTCAATTGAACCTCACCAACCCATTCTCTAATAGATCTTTAGTTTTATCTATTATTTTACTTATCATAACAATTGTATTAGAATCTAAATTCAATTGAACCTCACCAACCCATTCTCTAATAGATCTTTAGTTTTATCTATTATTTTACTTATCATAACAATTGTATTAGAATCTAAATTCAATTGAACCTCACCAACCCATTCTCTAATAGATCTTTAGTTTTATCTATTATTTTACTTATCATAACAATTGTATGAGAATCTAAATTCAATTGAACCTCACCAACCCATTCTCTAATAGATCTTTAGTTTTATCTATTATTTTACTTATCATAACAATTGTATGAGAATCTAAATTCAATTGAACCTCACCAACCATTCTCTAATAGATCTTTAGTTTTATCTATTATTTTACTTATCATAACAATTGTATTAGAATCTAAATTCAATTGAACCTCACCAACCCATTCTCTAATAGATCTTTAGTTTTATCTATTATTTTACTTATCATAACAATTGTATGAGAATCTAAATTCAATTGAACCTCACCAACCCATTCTCTAATAGATCTTTAGTTTTATCTATTATTTTACTTATCATAACAATTGTATGAGAATCTAAATTCAATTGAACCTCACCAACCCATTCTCTAATAGATCTTTAGTTTTATCTATTATTTTACTTATCATAACAATTGTATGAGAATCTAAATTCAATTGAACCTCACCAACCCATTCTCTAATAGATCTTTAGTTTTATCTATTATTTTACTTATCATAACAATTGTATTAGAATCTAAATTCAATTGAACCTCACCAACCCATTCTCTAATAGATCTTTAGTTTTATCTATTATTTTACTTATCATAACAATTGTATGAGAATCTAAATTCAATTGAACCTCACCAACCCATTCTCTAATAGATCTTTAGTTTTATCTATTATTTTACTTATCATAACAATTGTATGAGAATCTAAATTCAATTGAACCTCACCAACCCATTCTCTAATAGATCTTTAGTTTTATCTATTATTTTACTTATCATAACAATTGTATTAGAATCTAAATTCAATTGAACCTCACCAACCCATTCTCTAATAGATCTTTAGTTTTATCTATTATTTTACTTATCATAACAATTGTATGAGAATCTAAATTCAATTGAACCTCACCAACCCATTCTCTAATAGATCTTTAGTTTTATCTATTATTTTACTTATCATAACAATTGTATGAGAATCTAAATTCAATTGAACCTCACCAACCCATTCTCTAATAGATCTTTAGTTTTATCTATTATTTTACTTATCATAACAATTGTATGAGAATCTAAATTCAATTGAACCTCACCAACCCATTCTCTAATAGATCTTTAGTTTTATCTATTATTTTACTTATCATAACAATTGTATTAGAATCTAAATTCAATTGAACCTCACCAACCCATTCTCTAATAGATCTTTAGTTTTATCTATTATTTTTACTTATCATAACAATTGTATTAGAATCTAAATTCAATTGAACCTCACCAACCCATTCTCTAATAGATCTTTAGTTTTATCTATTATTTACTTATCATAACAATTGTATTAGAATCTAAATTCAATTGAACCTCACCAACCCATTCTCTAATAGATCTTTAGTTTTATCTATTATTTTACTTATCATAACAATTGTATGAGAATCTAAATTCAATTGAACCTCACCAACCCATTCTCTAATAGATCTTTAGTTTTATCTATTATTTTACTTATCATAACAATTGTATTAGAATCTAAATTCAATTGAACCTCACCAACCCATTCTCTAATAGATCTTTAGTTTTATCTATTATTTTACTTATCATAACAATTGTATTAGAATCTAAATTCAATTGAACCTCACCAACCCATTCTCTAATAGATCTTTAGTTTTATCTATTATTTTACTTATCATAACAATTGTATGAGAATCTAAATTCAATTGAACCTCACCAACCCATTCTCTAATAGATCTTTAGTTTTATCTATTATTTTACTTATCATAACAATTGTATTAGAATCTAAATTCAATTGAACCTCACCAACCCATTCTCTAATAGATCTTTAGTTTTATCTATTACTTTACTTATCATAACAATTGTATGAGAATCTAAATTCAATTGAACCTCACCAACCCATTCTCTAATAGATCTTTAGTTTTATCTATTATTTTACTTATCATAACAATTGTATTAGAATCTAAATTCAATTGAACCTCACCAACCCATTCTCTAATAGATCTTTAGTTTTATCTATTATTTTACTTATCATAACAATTGTATTAGAATCTAAATTCAATTGAACCTCACCAACCCATTCTCTAATAGATCTTTAGTTTTATCTATTATTTTACTTATCATAACAATTGTATGCGAATCTAAATTCAATTGAACCTCACCAACCCATTCTCTAATAGATCTTTAGTTTTATCTATTATTTTACTTATCATAACAATTGTATTAGAATCTAAATTCAATTGAACCTCACCAACCCATTCTCTAATAGATCTTTAGTTTTATCTATTATTTTACTTATCATAACAATTGTATTAGAATCTAAATTCAATTGAACCTCACCAATCCATTCTCTAATAGATCTTTAGTTTTATCTATTACTTTACTTATCATAATAATTGTATGAGAATCTAAATTCAATTGAACCTCACCAATCCATTCCCTAATAGATCTTTAGTTTTATCTATTATTTTACTTATCATAACAATTGTATTAGAATCTAAATTCAATTGAACCTCACCAACCCATTCTCTAATAGATCTTTAGTTTTATCTATTATTTTACTTATCATAACAATTGTATGCGAATCTAAATTCAATTGAACCTCACCAACCCATTCTCTAATAGATCTTTAGTTTTATCTATTATTTTACTTATCATAACAATTGTATTAGAATCTAAATTCAATTGAACCTCACCAACCCATTCTCTAATAGATCTTTAGTTTTATCTATTATTTTACTTATCATAACAATTGTATTAGAATCTAAATTCAATTGAACCTCACCAACCCATTCTCTAATAGATCTTTAGTTTTATCTATTATTTTACTTATCATAACAATTGTATTAGAATCTAAATTCAATTGAACCTCACCAACCCATTCTCTAATAGATCTTTAGTTTTATCTATTATTTTACTTATCATAACAATTGTATGAGAATCTAAATTCAATTGAACCTCACCAACCCATTCTCTAATAGATCTTTAGTTTTATCTATTATTTTACTTATCATAACAATTGTATGCGAATCTAAATTCAATTGAACCTCACCAATCCATTCTCTAATAGATCTTTAGTTTTATCTATTATTTTACTTATCATAACAATTGTATGAGAATCTAAATTCAATTGAACCTCACCAACCCATTCTCTAATAGATCTTTAGTTTTATCTATTATTTTACTTATCATAACAATTGTATTAGAATCTAAATTCAATTGAACCTCACCAACCCATTCTCTAATAGATCTTTAGTTTTATCTATTATTTTACTTATCATAACAATTGTATGAGAATCTAAATTCAATTGAACCTCACCAACCCATTCTCTAATAGATCTTTAGTTTTATCTATTATTTTACTTATCATAACAATTGTATGCGAATCTAAATTCAATTGAACCTCACCAACCCATTCTCTAATAGATCTTTAGTTTTATCTATTATTTTACTTATCATAACAATTGTATTAGAATCTAAATTCAATTGAACCTCACCAACCCATTCTCTAATAGATCTTTAGTTTTATCTATTATTTTACTTATCATAACAATTGTATGCGAATCTAAATTCAATTTAACCTCACCAACCCATTCTCTAATAGATCTTTAGTTTTATCTATTATTTTACTTATCATAACAATTGTATTAGAATCTAAATTCAATTGAACCTCACCAACCCATTCTCTAATAGATCTTTAGTTTTATCTATTATTTTACTTATCATAACAATTGTATTAGAATCTAAATTCAATTGAACCTCACCAACCCATTCTCTAATAGATCTTTAGTTTTATCTATTATTTTACTTATCATAACAATTGTATTAGAATCTAAATTCAATTGAACCTCATTCTCTAATAGATCTTTAGTTTTATCTATTATTTTACTTATCATAACAATTGTATTAGAATCTAAATTCAATTGAACCTCACCAACCCATTCTCTAATAGATCTTTAGTTTTATCTATTATTTTACTTATCATAACAATTGTATTAGAATCTAAATTCAATTGAACCTCACCAACCCATTCTCTAATAGATCTTTAGTTTTATCTATTATTTTACTTATCATAACAATTGTATGAGAATCTAAATTCAATTGAACCTCACCAACCCATTCTCTAATAGATCTTTAGTTTTATCTATTATTTTACTTATCATAACAATTGTATTAGAATCTAAATTCAATTGAACCTCACCAACCCATTCTCTAATAGATCTTTAGTTTTATCTATTATTTTACTTATCATAACAATTGTATTAGAATCTAAATTCAATTGAACCTCACCAACCCATTCTCTAATAGATCTTTAGTTTTATCTATTATTTTACTTATCATAACAATTGTATGAGAATCTAAATTCAATTGAACCTCACCAACCCATTCTCTAATAGATCTTTAGTTTTATCTATTATTTTACTTATCATAACAATTGTATTAGAATCTAAATTCAATTGAACCTCACCAACCCATTCTCTAATAGATCTTTAGTTTTATCTATTATTTTACTTATCATAACAATTGTATGAGAAAATTCAATTGAACCTCACCAACCCATTCTCTAATAGATCTTTAGTTTTATCTATTATTTTACTTATCATAACAATTGTATTAGAATCTAAATTCAATTGAACCTCACCAACCCATTCTCTAATAGATCTTTAGTTTTATCTATTATTTTACTTATCATAACAATTGTATTAGAATCTAAATTCAATTGAACCTCACCAACCCATTCTCTAATAGATCTTTAGTTTTATCTATTATTTTACTTATCATAACAATTGTATTAGAATCTAAATTCAATTGAACCTCACCAACCCATTCTCTAATAGATCTTTAGTTTTATCTATTATTTTACTTATCATAACAATTGTATGCGAATCTAAATTCAATTGAACCTCACCAATCCATTCTCTAATAGATCTTTAGTTTTATCTATTATTTTACTTATCATAATAATTGTATTAGAATCTAAATTCAATTGAACCTCACCAACCCATTCTCTAATAGATCTTTAGTTTTATCTATTATTTTACTTATCATAACAATTGTATTAGAATCTAAATTCAATTGAACCGCACCAATCCATTCTCTAATAGATCTTTAGTTTTATCTATTACTTTACTTATCATAATAATTGTATGAGAATCTAAATTCAATTGAACCTCATCAATCCATTCCCTAATAGATCTTTAGTTTTATCTATTATTTTACTTATCATAACAATTGTATTAGAATCTAAATTCAATTGAACCTCACCAACCCATTCTCTAATAGATCTTTAGTTTTATCTATTATTTTACTTATCATAACAATTGTATGCGAATCTAAATTCAATTGAACCTCACCAACCCATTCTCTAATAGATCTTTAGTTTTATCTATTATTTTACTTATCATAACAATTGTATTAGAATCTAAATTCAATTGAACCTCACCAACCCATTCTCTAATAGATCTTTAGTTTTATCTATTATTTTACTTATCATAACAATTGTATTAGAATCTAAATTCAATTGAACCTCACCAACCCATTCTCTAATAGATCTTTAGTTTTATCTATTATTTTACTTATCATAACAATTGTATTACAATCTAAATTCAATTGAACCTCACCAACCCATTCTCTAATAGATCTTTAGTTTTATCTATTATTTTACTTATCATAACAATTGTATGAGAATCTAAATTCAATTGAACCTCACCAACCCATTCTCTAATAGATCTTTAGTTTTATCTATTATTTTACTTATCATAACAATTGTATGCGAATCTAAATTCAATTGAACCTCACCAATCCATTCTCTAATAGATCTTTAGTTTTATCTATTATTTTACTTATCATAACAATTGTATGAGAATCTAAATTCAATTGAACCTCACCAACCCATTCTCTAATAGATCTTTAGTTTTATCTATTATTTTACTTATCATAACAATTGTATTAGAATCTAAATTCAATTGAACCTCACCAACCCATTCTCTAATAGATCTTTAGTTTTATCTATTATTTTACTTATCATAACAATTGTATGCGAATCTAAATTCAATTGAACCTCACCAACCCATTCTCTAATAGATCTTTAGTTTTATCTATTATTTTACTTATCATAACAATTGTATGAGAATCTAAATTCAATTGAACCTCACCAACCCATTCTCTAATAGATCTTTAGTTTTATCTATTATTTTACTTATCATAACAATTGTATTAGAATCTAAATTCAATTGAACCTCACCAACCCATTCTCTAATAGATCTTTAGTTTTATCTATTATTAACAATTGTATGAGAATCTAAATTCAATTGAACCTCACCAACCCATTCCCTAATAGATCTTTAGTTTTATCTATTATTTTACTTATCATAACAATTGTATGCGAATCTAAATTCAATTGAACCTCACCAACCCATTCTCTAATAGATCTTTAGTTTTATCTATTATTTTACTTATCATAACAATTGTATTAGAATCTAAATTCAATTGAACCTCACCAACCCATTCTCTAATAGATCTTTAGTTTTATCTATTATTTTACTTATCATAACAATTGTATGCGAATCTAAATTCAATTTAACCTCACCAACCCATTCTCTAATAGATCTTTAGTTTTATCTATTATTTTACTTATCATAACAATTGTATTAGAATCTAAATTCAATTGAACCTCACCAACCCATTCTCTAATAGATCTTTAGTTTTATCTATTATTTTACTTATCATAACAATTGTATTACAATCTAAATTCAATTGAACCTCACCAATCCATTCTCTAATAGATCTTTAGTTTTATCTATTATTTTACTTATCATAACAATTGTATTAGAATCTAAATTCAATTGAACCTCACCAACCCATTCTCTAATAGATCTTTAGTTTTATCTATTATTTTACTTATCATAACAATTGTATTAGAATCTAAATTCAATTGAACCTCACCAACCCATTCTCTAATAGATCTTTAGTTTTATCTATTATTTTACTTATCATAACAATTGTATTAGAATCTAAATTCAATTGAACCTCACCAACCCATTCTCTAATAGATCTTTAGTTTTATCTATTATTTTACTTATCATAACAATTGTATGAGAATCTAAATTCAATTGAACCTCACCAACCCATTCTCTAATAGATCTTTAGTTTTATCTATTATTTTACTTATCATAACAATTGTATTAGAATCTAAATTCAATTGAACCTCACCAACCCATTCTCTAATAGATCTTTAGTTTTATCTATTATTTTACTTATCATAACAATTGTATTAGAATCTAAATTCAATTGAACCTCACCAACCCATTCTCTAATAGATCTTTAGTTTTATCTATTATTTTACTTATCATAACAATTGTATGAGAATCTAAATTCAATTGAACCTCACCAACCATTCTCTAATAGATCTTTAGTTTTATCTATTATTTTACTTATCATAACAATTGTATTAGAATCTAAATTCAATTGAACCTCACCAACCCATTCTCTAATAGATCTTTAGTTTTATCTATTATTTTACTTATCATAAAATTGTATGAGAATCTAAATTCAATTGAACCTCACCAACCCATTCTCTAATAGATCTTTTTTTATCTATTATTTTACTTATCATAACAATTGTATTAGAATCTAAATTCAATTGAACCTCACCAACCCATTCTCTAATAGATCTTTAGTTTTATCTATTATTTTACTTATCATAACAATTGTATTAGAATCTAAATTCAATTGAACCTCACCAACCCATTCTCTAATAGATCTTTAGTTTTATCTATTATTTTACTTATCATAACAATTGTATGAGAATCTAAATTCAATTGAACCTCACCAACCCATTCTCTAATAGATCTTTAGTTTTATCTATTATTTTACTTATCATAACAATTGTATTAGAATCTAAATTCAATTGAACCTCACCAACCCATTCTCTAATAGATCTTTAGTTTTATCTATTATTTTACTTATCATAACAATTGTATGAGAATCTAAATTCAATTGAACCTCACCAACCCATTCTCTAATAGATCTTTAGTTTTATCTATTATTTTACTTATCATAACAATTGTATGAGAATCTAAATTCAATTGAACCTCACCAACCCATTCTCTAATAGATCTTTAGTTTTATCTATTATTTTACTTATCATAACAATTGTATTAGAATCTAAATTCAATTGAACCTCACCAACCATTCTCTAATAGATCTTTAGTTTTATCTATTATTTTACTTATCATAACAATTGTATGAGAATCTAAATTCAATTGAACCTCACCAACCCATTCTCTAATAGATCTTTAGTTTTATCTATTATTTTACTTATCATAACAATTGTATGAGAATCTAAATTCAATTGAACCTCACCAACCCATTCTCTAATAGATCTTTAGTTTATCTATTATTTTACTTATCATAACAATTGTATGAGAATCTAAATTCAATTGAACCTCACCAACCCATTCTCTAATAGATCTTTAGTTTTATCTATTATTTTACTTATCATAACAATTGTATTAGAATCTAAATTCAATTGAACCTCACCAACCCATTCTCTAATAGATCTTTAGTTTTATCTATTATTTTACTTATCATAACAATTGTATTAGAATCTAAATTCAATTGAACCTCACCAACCCATTCTCTAATAGATCTTTAGTTTTATCTATTATTTTACTTATCATAACAATTGTATGAGAATCTAAATTCAATTGAACCTCACCAACCATTCTCTAATAGATCTTTAGTTTATCTATTATTTACTTATCATAACAATTGTATGAGAATCTAAATTCAATTGAACCTCACCAACCCATTCTCTAATAGATCTTTAGTTTTATCTATTATTTTACTTATCATAACAATTGTATGAGAATCTAAATTCAATTGAACCTCACCAACCCATTCTCTAATAGATCTTTAGTTTTATCTATTATTTTACTTATCATAACAATTGTATTAGAATCTAAATTCAATTGAACCTCACCAACCCATTCTCTAATAGATCTTTAGTTTATCTATTATTTTACTTATCATAACAATTGTATTAGAATCTAAATTCAATTGAACCTCACCAACCATTCTCTAATAGATCTTTAGTTTTATCTATTATTTTACTTATCATAACAATTGTATTAGAATCTAAATTCAATTGAACCTCACCAACCCATTCTCTAATAGATCTTTAGTTTTATCTATTATTTTACTTATCATAACAATTGTATTAGAATCTAAATTCAATTGAACCTCACCAACCCATTCTCTAATAGATCTTTAGTTTTATCTATTATTTTACTTATCATAACAATTGTATTAGAATCTAAATTCAATTGAACCTCACCAACCCATTCTCTAATAGATCTTTAGTTTTATCTATTATTTTACTTATCATAACAATTGTATGAGAATCTAAATTCAATTGAACCTCACCAACCCATTCTCTAATAGATCTTTAGTTTTATCTATTATTTTACTTATCATAACAATTGTATTAGAATCTAAATTCAATTGAACCTCACCAACCCATTCTCTAATAGATCTTTAGTTTTATCTATTATTTTACTTATCATAACAATTGTATTAGAATCTAAATTCAATTGAACCTCACCAACCCATTCTCTAATAGATCTTTAGTTTTATCTATTATTTTACTTATCATAACAATTGTATGAGAATCTAAATTCAATTGAACCTCACCAACCCATTCTCTAATAGATCTTTAGTTTTATCTATTATTTTACTTATCATAACAATTGTATTAGAATCTAAATTCAATTGAACCTCACCAACCCATTCTCTAATAGATCTTTAGTTTTATCTATTATTTACTTATCATAATAATTGTATGAGATCTAAATTCAATTGAACCTCACCAACCCATTCTCTAATAGATCTTTAGTTTTATCTATTATTTTACTTATCATAACAATTGTATGAGAATCTAAATTCAATTGAACCTCACCAACCCATTCTCTAATAGATCTTTAGTTTTATCTATTATTTTACTTATCATAACAATTGTATGAGAATCTAAATTCAATTGAACCTCACCAACCCATTCTCTAATAGATCTTTAGTTTTATCTATTATTTTACTTATCATAACAATTGTATTAGAATCTAAATTCAATTGAACCTCACCAACCCATTCTCTAATAGATCTTTAGTTTATCTATTATTTTACTTATCATAACAATTGTATGAAAATCTAAATTCAATTGAACCTCACCAACCCATTCTCTAATAGATCTTTAGTTTTATCTATTATTTTACTTATCATAACAATTGTATGAGAATCTAAATTCAATTGAACCTCACCAACCCATTCTCTAATAGATCTTTAGTTTTATCTATTATTTTACTTATCATAACAATTGTATGAGAATCTAAATTCAATTGAACCTCACCAACCCATTCTCTAATAGATCTTTAGTTTTATCTATTATTTTACTTATCATAACAATTGTATTAGAATCTAAATTCAATTGAACCTCACCAATCCATTCTCTAATAGATCTTTAGTTTTATCTATTACTTTACTTATCCTAACAGTTGTATGAGAATCTAAATTCAATTGAACCTCACCAACCCATTCTCTAATAGATCTTTAGTTTTATCTATTATTTTACTTATCATAACAATTGTATGAGAATCTAAATTCAATTGAACCTCACCAACCCATTCTCTAATAGATCTTTAGTTTTATCTATTATTTTACTTATCATAACAATTGTATGAAATCTAAATTCAATTGAACCTCACCAACCCATTCTCTAATAGATCTTTAGTTTTATCTATTATTTTACTTATCATAACAATTGTATTAGAATCTAAATTCAATTGAACCTCACCAACCCATTCTCTAATAGATCTTTAGTTTTATCTATTATTTTACTTATCATAACAATTGTATTAGAATCTAAATTCAATTGAACCTCACCAACCCATTCTCTAATAGATCTTTAGTTTTATCTATTATTTTACTTATCATAACAATTGTATGAGAATCTAAATTCAATTGAACCTCACCAACCATTCTCTAATAGATCTTTAGTTTTATCTATTATTTACTTATCATAACAATTGTATGAGAATCTAAATTCAATTGAACCTCACCAACCCATTCTCTAATAGATCTTTAGTTTTATCTATTATTTTACTTATCATAACAATTGTATGAGAATCTAAATTCAATTGAACCTCACCAACCCATTCTCTAATAGATCTTTAGTTTTATCTATTATTTACTTATCATAACAATTGTATGAGAATCTAAATTCAATTGAACCTCACCAACCCATTCTCTAATAGATCTTTAGTTTTATCTATTATTTTACTTATCATAACAATTGTATGAGAATCTAAATTCAATTGAACCTCACCAACCCATTCTCTAATAGATCTTTAGTTTTATCTATTATTTTACTTATCATAACAATTGTATGAGAATCTAAATTCAATTGAACCTCACCAACCCATTCTCTAATAGATCTTTAGTTTATCTATTATTTTACTTATCATAACAATTGTATGAGAATCTAAATTCAATTGAACCTCACCAACCCATTCTCTAATAGATCTTTAGTTTATCTATTATTTTACTTATCATAACAATTGTATGAGAATCTAAATTCAATTGAACCTCACCAACCCATTCTCTAATAGATCTTAAGTTTTATCTATTATTTTACTTATCATAACAATTGTATGAGAATCTAAATTCAATTGAAACTTACCAACCCATTCTCTGATAGATCTTTAGTTTTATCTATTATTTTACTTATCATAACAATTGTATGAGAATCTAAATCCAATTGAACCTCACCAATCCATTCTCTAATAGATCTTTAGTTTTATCTATTATTTTACTTATCATAACAATTGTATGAGAATCTAAATTCAATTGAACCTCACCAACCCATTCTCTAATAGATCTTTAGTTTATCTATTGTTTTACTTATCATAACAATTGTATGAGAATCTAAATTCAATTGAACCTCACCAATCCATTCTCTAATAGATCTTTAGTTTTATCTATTATTTTACTTATCATAACAATTGTATTAGAATCTAAATTCAATTGAACCTCACCAACCCATTCTCTAATAGATCTTTAGTTTTATCTATTATTTTACTTATCATAACAATTGTATTAGAATCTAAATTCAATTGAACCTCACCAACCCATTCTCTAACAGATCTTTAGTTTTATCTATTATTTTACTTATCATAACAATTGTATTAGAATCTAAATTCAATTGAACCTCACCAACCCATTCTCTAACAGATCTTTAGTTTTATCTATTATTTTACTTATCATAACAATTGTATTAGAATCTAAATTCAATTGAACCTCACCAACCCATTCTCTAACAGATCTTTAGTTTTATCTATAATTTTACTTATCATAATAATTGTATGAGAATCTAAATTCAATTGAACCTCACCAACCCATTCTCTAACAGATCTTTAGTTTTATCTATAATTTTACTTATCATAATAATTGTATGAGAATCTAAATTCAATTGAACCTCACCAACCCATTCTCTAATAGATCTTTAGTTTTATCTATTATTTTACTTATCATAACAATTGTATTAGAATCTAAATTCAATTGAACCTCACCAACCCATTCTCTAATAGATCTTTAGTTTTATCTATTATTTTACTTATCATAACAATTGTATGAGAATCTAAATTCAATTGAACCTCACCAACCCATTCTCTAACAGATCTTTAGTTTTATCTATAATTTTACTTATCATAACAATTGTATGAGAATCTAAATTCAATTGAACCTCACCAACCCATTCTCTAATAGATCTTTAGTTTTATCTGTTATTTTACTTATCATAACAATTGTATGAGAATCTAAATTCAATTGAACCTCACCAACCCATTCTCTAATAGATCTTTAGTTTTATCTATTATTTTACTTATCATAACAAGTGTATGAGAATCTAAATTCAATTGAACCTCACCAACCCATTCTCTAATAGATCTTTAGTTTTATCTATTATTTTACTTATCATAACAATTGTATTAGAATCTAAATTCAATTGAACCTCACCAAACCATTCTCTAACAGATCTTTAGTTTTATCTATTATTTTACTTATCATAATAATTGTATGAGAATCTAAATTCAATTGAACCTCACCAATCCATTCTCTAATAGATCTTTAGTTTTATCTATTATTTTACTTATCCTAACAGTTGTATGAGAATCTAAATTCAATTGAACCTCACCAACCCATTCTCTAATAGATCTTTAGTTTTATCTGTTATTTTACTTATCATAACAATTGTATGAGAATCTAAATTCAATTGAACCTCACCAACCCATTCTCTAATAGATCTTTAGTTTTATCTATTATTTTACTTATCATAACAATTGTATTAGAATCTAAATTCAATTGAACCTCACCAACCCAATAATTCTGTATAAATATAAAGTAAAAGATGTTTTGAGAGAATTACAGCCCCCCCCCTATTCTTAGATTCTTCTGTTCTGCGTAATTTTTTAATTTAACCTGCAGTAAATTTATTTTTTCTTAATTTGAAGATTTTCTTCCATTGTTTTTTTTTAGCACTTTTCTTTCTTTTACTAAGTGTTCTATTTCCCTTTCCTTTTTGGATTTTGATGGGACTTTTCATATACTGGCCATTGTTTCCTTAGCACTGAACCTCACCAACCCATTATTGTATATTATGTTACACATTTATTCTAGTTTTTTATTGCTGATCCTCGAATTTGATTGAGGATCAGATTTATATCCGTATATACAGCCATAAATTCTTATATATATATATATATATATATATATATATATATATATATATATATATATATGTGTGTGTGTGTGATTGGGTGTGTGTGTGATTGGGTGAGTGTGTTCAAGAAGTTAAAATTGGAACAGGTTGTAATGAAGGTAAGACAAATGATAGTCTTTATTATTGTTATTTAAAAACCTTTACTTTTCTTTATTAAGGAATTTATTGTTTAGCTGACAATAATATCAACATTTATATTATTTTTTCATTATACCAGGTACGTTTGTTTATTATTGCATAAAGACATTTTAGTTGTGAATAAGATTCTCATTTGTGTTTTGTTCTCTTTTCAGAATGTAAATCAGGCAGGTTTGGTTATTATTGTAGAAGTACTTGTCATTGTAAAGACAATTCCAAATGCAATAAAACAGATGGCAGTTGCTCTGACCAAAAATGTGCAAGGGGATACAAAGGATGGAATTGCCAACAACGTAAGAAACTTCATTTATTTATTTTACTTTATTTCTAATATCAATTTTTTGTCAAATGTTTTCATATCAAGAAAGATGAATTAGAATTGAATTTATTTCTATATTCACTTGGTACAAACATAATAATCATTGGTTTATCTTAAGTATTAGATATCACATATAACTTAGAAAAGTGTGAAATAACTGCTTGTATTGCTAAAAAAAGTAAAGTAAAGTCGTCGGGGCGGCCTAATGTCGGTATCAGCCAGACAGCGAGGGAGTTTATCCCCTTTTCACTAGCGCTAGACCAAGGAGATTATTTTAGCATCTGAGGTGGAGCGCCACACCTACCATCAACTCCTTACTTTACCGTACAGATTCCTGTGCTACTCATAGGCTGAGTTGACGGGGACCGATATCGAATTAGGTATCTTGTGGATTCTAGCCGAAGTATGAGTATTGTTACTTAGCGTTAGAAATCCTTTTTTCCTCAGACTATCCTCTCTTTCCATATGGACGGTACACTAAAAGAGGGTCGTAGAATAGATCGACAGAAATGTGTTATTATCTTGTTATTTTTAATCGGAAGAGTTTTTTTTTTATTCATTCATCAAAAATCCATTTCCCTTTCCCACATAAACGTTTTGGAAATTTCTGTCAATTGACATCACTATCGTGAACTCCTACCTCACCGCATATATCTTTTCCAAGGTGTATAATACGGCTTTTCGTTTCACGTAGTTTAACTCCTTCTAGCATAGAACAACAAACACCGTGGGTAGGGTAATTTCTTTATTCTCTTCGCCAGAAAGGGTAAAAAAACTGAAACATGAAAGAACAAGTTCATAGAAACAAGCAACAAGTAAAATAGTGAACGAGGGGGGGGGGTTAATGGTAAACTTAGCTAGCAGTTTGTAGATAAGGGCAGTTGAGTTACAATGACATACAACAACATTATCGAACAGGTTAGGAGTTAAGAAAGGTATAAACAAGTGGGACAGTGTCTTTATGCGAGAAAAGTCAATTAGACGATAAGTAGACGAAAGGAGAAAATATTTACAATATATTTAAACGTGTACAAAGTTCAGCAAAATGGGATGAAGAGGCGGTCCTTACAGGGAGAATGTCATTCAGCGAAGGGGAAAATAATATCGTCAGATACACGAGGTAATAAGTCTTTGAGTGAGGAGACAGGGACTGAGAAACGTCTAATAAAAAAAATAAGAGGAGGGTTTACTAAGAGTCAAGTGACGTACCTGTTCTCTTTAAGGAAGAACACGAAGAGGTGGCTAACGCGTCCGTTTAATAAGCGAGCTAGAGGTGGAAAGAATTATAGAGCCCGCGCGCTGGTTGAGGATTCTGGGTAACCGCAAGAAGCGCTTCCGGAAACAAAGTATTCGCAGATGTAAACAAAAGGAAGGATATGATGCGAGGGGCGTAACTCCTGCGGGAATTATAACTTACAGACCAGGACAATCACATTTCACACGTTTATAAAATTCAAACGCCGTCATTTTTTTTATTTCTTCAGAAAATTTCATTATTTTTTCATTAGATATTTTCATATTACAGAATGTGAAAGAAACTTTATTAAAAAGATTCAGATATTAAATATATTTGTATTTCATGTTTGTGCAAACACAAAGATATTTCAAGAATCAACAAAAATATTCAGGATTTATTAAGTTTGTATATTAAGAAATGAGTATATGTTTTTTTTTTTATAGATATTAACACAGTTTCCCACTATTCAATATTAAGACAAAATGGCTTGCGTATAAAAATTTTGCTATAGATCAGCGTTTTACGAAGCAGAAGACGTGTATACCTCTTACCACACCTAAATGAGTTCACCACCACCTCACATCAAATAATGACCCTGCCTTTTTCGATCCATGTGGGGTGCTCTGAAAGTAATGCCTCCAATTTATTTCCATGGAAACTGTGAAATAAATAAAGTGCTTAGATTCAGGGTTGGTGCTCATTTTAAGTGACACCAACCCTTTTCTATGTGGGGGATAAGAACCCCACAAAAAGGGGTCTTTTCTATTTGCAGTGTATACAGTGTATTGAGCATTACACCAAAGTGGATCTGATGGTGAGGTGTCGGTTCTGGAGCTCTGGGGAGTGTTGAGTCACCAACTGATTTGCATTACTCCCAGGTTCACTCTCACCAGAAATGGTGGTAAATATTAAGGTCCGATCTATAGGTTAAATGAATGTCTTTAGAAATTATGTGAATTACACAGGAATACATGAAACTATATAATTACGTGCACATTTTTAAGTCCAAAATAATGAACTATTAAAAAAAAAACCTTTCGTAGGAAGAAAGACATATGAACATTGACCATGTTTGTCTTATAGACGAACCAGGGGAGATATGATTGAAGTCTATGAATATACTCATGGATTTTATTCTACAAATTTTGATTTATTGAACATTGCTCAAATAATTAATACTATGGGTCATAAATTAAAACTTTCAAAAAATAATTTTGAAAAAAAAAAATATAAGACAAAATTATTTAAGTAACAGGGCAGTAGATCATGGAATAAACTACCATCATCAGTAGTGAATGCCCCATCTCTTATTTTAACGCAAAGTTTGATGAATTGTGGAAAGAATATAAATATTCAGTGGAAATAAGATGAATGTTTTGAATATAAGGAAAAGCTGACACGTATCAGACATAATAGATCTGTCTGAAAAAAAGATATTATTATTATTATTATTATTATTATTATATGAAACTATATAATTACGTGCAAATTATTTGTATTAGATAAGAATACCCACATTCATATAACTGTGAAAATATTTGTATTAGATAAGAATACTTGCAAACTTTTACTTACATTATTAGTCTGTATGTTTGAGATGAGGTTTGATAGTTATTAGCATAACTCTTCTGTCGCCCTATCCTAAGGCCTTCCATCGGTGTATACACTGGAAGCATCCCATGGGAGGCCAGAGTATACAGCGTCCGAAACGTTGTGCTGATAACTACTACAATAAAGATGAGTGAAATAGTTCAAAAAATCAAAATTAGATCTATATCCGTATCTATAACCACATATTCTTATATATATATATATATATATATATATATATATATATATATGAATATGATAAAAAACGGAGAAGAAATCTTCTTTACGATATAGGTGTTTTTTTTAAACGTGTCGCAGTTTGCAGAACTCAACGTGCGCTCTTATTGGCTAAAATATGTGTGTATATATATACATATATGTGTATGTATGTATGTATGTATATATGTGTATATATGTGTGTATATGGGGATTAATGCACGAGTTGGCAGGAATTTTGAGATATGGAATGCACTTTGTCATTATGGTATTGGTGGGGTAAATTCGAATGGACTGAAACTACTTGAGTTCAGTTCTGAGCTCAATTTAACCATTTTTAATACTCTTTTCCATCAAAAACTTATACATAAAATTACTTGGACCCACCCAAGATCAAAACTTGGCCATATGATTGACTTCATCATAACTCGCCGCCGTGATATTAGTGATGTCTGTAATGTGCGTGTTATGCGTAGTGCAGAGTGCGACACAGATTACAGTTTAGTGCGAGGTAAATTTAAACTCCGGGTTCGAAAAAAAGACTCGCATGCCTGGAGTAAAAACACCAAGCTGCCTAGATTTAAACAAGGTCAAGCAAATGGAAGTGAAAGAACGACTGATTAAACATCTTGACAGTCTGGAGTTTAATGGCACATGGGATAACTTTAGAGACCAAGTTTATTCCACTGGTGCATCTGTTCTTGGTTTCCGAGTCAGGAAACACCAATACTGGTTTGCTGACAATGTAGTTGCCATAAGTCAATTACTTGAAAAGAAAATAACTTATTTTATAAGTACACTTCATAGTAATTCATCTCTCAGACCGTCTACCCTGAAGAAATATATTGAGTTTAAACAGCTATTACAGCGTGAAATAAGGAGGATGAAAAATGAGTGGTGGTCTAATATCTCCTCTGAAATCCAGAAGGCCTTCAATAAAAAGGAGCTAAAACTGTTCTATAGCCTCATGCGTACAGTTTTCGGTCAATTAACCTCTTCTATTGCTCCTCTATGGTCAAAGGACAACATCACCTTGATTAAAGAACCCGAAACAATCCTTCAACGATGGCAACAACACTTCACGAATTTATTTAATAATCCTTCAGTAGTCAGTGCTGATGTTCTGCAGAGTCTTCCTCAACAGGAGACCAAATATGAGATGGACCATTTAGACAACTTTTACAGAATTTGAAATGGCTATCAAACAAATTAATTCTGGTAGGGCACCAGGTTTGGATGGGCTTCCAGTGGAATTGTTGAAGGTTAAAAGTTTTAATGTCAATCTTGTTTTGTTTGATCTCTTAACTCAAAGTTGGAACGGTTCTCCTCTACAAAATGAATGTATTGATGGTGCTTTGGTGTGTGTATATAAGGGCAAAGGAGATAAAGGTAGTTGCGATAACTACCGTGGAATCACACTTCTGAGTGCTGTTAGCAAGGTTCTCTCAAGAATCTTGTTGAATCGATTGCTTTTTTACATTTGCCCGGTAGTCATTCCTGAATCACAAAGTGGTTTTAGGTCTGGCAGAGGAACAAACGACATGAGATTTTCGGCTAAGCAAGTACAAGAGAAGTGTGTTGAGCAACGGGTCCCCCTGTATCAGGTTTTTGTCGATTTGACGAAAGCTTTTGATACAGTCAATAGGGATGCACTTTGGACGATGTTGGGTAAAATTGGGTGCCCACCAGTATTTGTGAATGTACTCAAGCGGTTGCACAATGGTATGAAAGCTCAAATTGTCATGAGTGGTAGATTGTCAGATGAAATACCAATAGATAACGGGGTTAAGCAGGGAGATGTCTTGGCCCCAACACTATTCTAAATATTCTTTTCTGTAATATTATCTCATGTATCCCAACATTGTGAGAAAGGCGTCCTCTTGGAATTTAGAACCACAGGAAGAGTTTTTGACTTGAGAAGATTTAACTTCAAATCCAAGACATTCTATACACTTATCAGAGAGTTCCTTTACACCGATGATGTTGACTTTCTGGCTCAAACTGAGGAAGATATTCAAGATATTGTGAAGCTTTTTGCTGCCTCGTGCTCTGCTTTTGGATTAAAAATAAGCTTGACAAAGACAAAGGTAATGTTCACCCCCGTAAAAAGTGAACCATATATCAAACCAACAATAACCATTCATAGTACTTGTCTGGATGTTGTTGAGTCTTTCACATACTTGGGAAGTACACTAAGTTGTGATGGATCTTTAGATGCTGAGATTCACCTGCGCATCCAGAAGGCATCTGTGGCCTATGGAACGCTCGAAAAACGGTTATGGTCTAGTACCGGCATTACTCATAAAACAAAATTGAATGTTTATAGGTCCTGCGTGTTAAGTGTTTTATTGTACTCCTCGGAAACATGGACATTGTTTAGAAGACATTTGAAAATTCTTGAGCACTTTCATCAGAAATGTTTGAGATGCATTCTAAACATCAAGTGGAATTCCAACACACCTAACACAGAAGTCCTTGCAAGGGCAGGATGCTCAAGCATTGAAACTCTTATCATAACGGCTCAAATGCGTTGGGGAGGTCATGTTGTGCGTATGAGTGATGCTAGATTGCCAAAGCAACTTCCTTATGGTCAGCTGCGTGATGACAAAAGGCCACAGTATAAGCTTAAAAAACAAACTTGTAAAAATAAAAATAAATCCTGACAACTGGGAAAAGCTGGCACTGGAGAGAACTGACTGGAGAGTTCATGTAGATAATGGTTGTACCAGTTTTGAGAGTGAAAGAATCATGCATGAAAACCTAAGGCGTCAACTTCGAAAGGGTTACTCCTGTCATATTGGAGAGAACATGGAGGGTTGGAAATGTCAGACATGTGGTCGAATTTTGCTTTCTAAGGCTGGATATGTCAATCATTGGGAATCTCACCAGGGTCAATCCATGGAAATTCCAGGAACAAACAATGTGCCTTGTGCTATCTGTGGCAAGGTCTTGAGGGACGGCAACGATCTGTAAAGATTATGCTATTGCTGCTACATGGGGATGTATATGGATATATTTATATATACATACATGCATACATACACACACATATATATATATATATATACAGGTTTCATTGAATTAAACAGACAATTCCTGTCTGACAAGTCTTTCGTTGATCCGTTCTAATCTTCGGGCCATCCTTCTGGTGTCAGGGTGGAACTGGTATACCAGTCCACCGAATGTTTCAACACTAGCGCTTTCGGCAATACACTTTGCCATATATATATATATATATATATATATATATATATATATATATATATATATATATATATTGAATCAGTTAAATAAGTAAGTATTTAAAACAGGTTCTCTTGGATCTTCATATATGTAATAGAAGAAAATGGAATTAAACTAAAATGAAGAAAAATAAGAAGATAGGATGAATAAATAAATAAATAAATTAAATCAAAGGGAACTGGGGTTGTCTTTTAGTTGAAATATAGAATAGACAGATTTAACAGGAATTCTTGACAAATTACCGACAGCAAATTACAAACTGCCCCCACCACTTTATGACCGACAGCAGAGGAACACAGGACAATAAAAGAATGTGTTTTCAAACGCCTTAAAAGTAATAAAGAATTTATCATTCGCATCCGATGATTATGGCCGTTTGACACGTTGTCTAAGCTTCCTGAAATAGGCTATAATGCAAAGAATCTAAGTCTCCTGTTATATTTTTTACTTTTTAACATTTAGCTGACATTGATATCAACATTTGTGGTTTTCTGGGTGTGGGGTCAGAATTTCCAACAGGTACATTTGTCCATTATTGTATAAAGGCATTTTAATTGACAATAAGATTCTCATTTGTGTTTTTCTTTCTCTTTTCAGGATGTCCATCAGGCACGTTTGGTTATGATTGTGCAGGTACTTGTCATTGTACATACAATTCCAGATGCAATAAAAAATATGGCAGTTGCTCTGACCAAAAATGTGCACGGGGATACAAAGGATGGAATTGCCAAGAAGGTAAGAACATTCATCTTTTTAAACGTATCATTTTTAATGTACTTCTAAAATCAATATTGTTGAAACTCCTGTTGCTGCTGCTGCTGCTGCTGTTGTTGTTGTTGTTGTTGTTGAATATCATATTACATTCTTTTAAATTATGTTTTAATTGGTTTCTATATAAAATTATTCATAGGATTGGTTTTAATACGATGAAGAATAAAACAATGATATTAGAGATCAATAAAACCAATTATTTATTTATTAAACCCTGTTTTGTTGAAACTTATACGGAAATTAACCACATCATATATTTTGTATACTATTATTTGTCATTGTGTGGACAATTCCAAATGCAATAAAAAAAATGGCAGATGCTCTGATAAAAAATGTGCAAGGGGATACAAAGTACCGAAATGCCAAGAACGTAAGAAACTTCATTTATTTATTTTACTTTATTTCTAATATCAATTTCTTGTCAAATGTTTTCATATCAAGAAAGATGAATTACAATTGAATTTACTTCTATATTCACTTGGTACAAACATAATGATATTTTATTATTTGATTGGAGAATGACATTCATTTCTTTCTATCTTTTTAGAAAATTTTCATTATTTTTTATTAGATAATTTTCACGAGACTGTTTGCATTTCACATAGCGCTAATACCCTTGCGAAAAATTATAAATACAACTACTCTCCCTCCAGTTACGGGTAAATATAAGGGCAGACTTAACTCTTTAACTTTGTTTAGGCAACCGGTCTAGGAGTTTGAAAACTCTGAATTCAAACCTGTTAAGCATCACTTAACAAATTGACCTTGTGTCACATCCTGATCGTGCGGGGTAGTATGCAGTGTAGTAGAGAGCGGTGGGAATAGTTAAACTGAATGTCACAAATCGCTTCTATGTCTGATAAGTTTTCCCCTTTATTGTTGTTCTGTTGTTATTTATTTTATAACCCCCCTCGCTATGACTGTCCTGACCCGGTTAAGACTGCGAATCCACACAACAGTGGGTCTGACTTTGTTGACAACATGGGCAACGACGACATGGCTCCACTATTTTTTTATACATGCATGAAAAAGAAAAAAAACAAAACAATATGAATCTACATTAAAATGAGTGAGATGTAATAATTTATACAAGGTGTCTGGATACTTTACTTTTTTAAAATTCAAATTTGGACCAAAATGGGTTAGAGTCATCTTTTTAAATCCTTTCTAAGAGCATTAATTTGATGAAGAATGGGCATATATTGTTCAAACTCAACAATAAATTGACTACAGAGTTATTTTTAGAGGAATGCTACGTATAATAGTTATCATCATAGGAAATGGAAGCGTTGAATTGAGTTCAAATCCTGTACAAATGTGACATTGGGGAAGTACTGATAAAAGCCTCCCAATCGGAGTGTTGCATATTATTGCCTTCTTCACCGCGTTTTTCGTCTCAGTCCACCGTGATTTTCGTCAAGAGTCGGACCCGTTCGAACTTCACCCCGGCTGCAAGACTTGTCACAATAAATAAACAACAAAAGAGAGAAAAACATAAAGACAATGTAGAGTGAATCGTTTTTGGTTAAAAAGTGAAGATGTATTATGCAATGTTATTCACTCTTTCATTTCAGGCTAATTCTATTTCAATTTATTTTGCTCTTAGTTCCTCCCCCCAGCTATGGGTAAATAATACAACAAATAATAGAAGGTAAACTCTAAATTCTAACAATCTTTACTCTTCTTAAAACTGACCTTTTGTCACATTCTGATTGTGGTAGAGAGGTTGGGTTAATACACACAGAGAATTGTGGATCAAAGAAATTTGTAATAATTCATCAATGTTAGAAATTATGTTCATTATTTTTTATTATTAGAACTTTTTAAGATCCATATTATTGATGGTGATCCATCATAAAATTTTTTTATCAAAATTCAGCTAAACTAACTATTGCTTTTGTGTGTCACACTTTCTGTTATAAGCAGGCAAAAAGAGAGAGAGAGAGAGAGAGAGAGAGAGAGAGAGAGAGAGAGAGAGAGAGAGAGAGAGAGAGAGAGAGAGAGAGAGAGAGAGGATATTGTATATGCTTATTTCAAAATTCTTCCAAAATGGGTGTTATTTTGATTATCCTTTCGACTGAAAATTCTGCTAATTAATGAATAGAAAAGAGATTTTAATGAAACCAAGTAAAACAAATGATTATCTTTATTATTCTTATATATTTCAATACACGGGCATTTCTTGATTAAGGACGGGATATTTTACAATAAATTTTGTATTTTGTTTCTTTTCAGGATGTCAAAGTGGCACATTTGGCTCAAATTGTGTAGGTATATGCCACTGTGAAGACAATTCTATATGTGATAAAATAGATGGCTGGTGCTCTAACCAAAAATGTGAAAATGGATACGCGGGATCGTATTGCCAAACAGGTAAAAAATATTTTTTAAACATATTTATTCTTTAATATAGTTCCAAAATCTTGTCAAATGTTTTCATATCAAATAAGTTTAATATAAGTTGGATATATTTCTAAATTCATTTGGTGCTAACATAACAATGTCTTAAAATTCAGTTGGAAAATAATATTCATTTTTTCATGGGTAAATATTTGCAAAAATTAGTATGACCATAGGAATTTTATTTCAGTTTAATCCCAAATTCTTTCTTCTCAGATATTTTTATCAAAGAATATGTTTGAATGAACATATTAAAAAATTATATGAACATGTTTATTTCAATGAAATAAATTGTTTGTGTTTGTGTGGATTTGAAATACAATGTTTTATTGAGTGTCCATTCGACTGCAAAGATGTGTTTGCTATTGTAAATTTTTATTCATATTATTGTGCATTATTTTATTTATACTGTGATAGACAAGGACAGAATTTCATGTAACTAAGTGAATTACAATCTATGTAGGTAATTCATATCCTAAATAAATCACATATCTTTGATGAATAAAATGAATGATCTTTAGTCTTATTTACATTAATTTTTACTCATACCTGTTGTGAATTATACTGGAGAATATTATTTTCAATGTGTCTGAGGATTGGGTTATCTCCATTTGTAGAAGAATTGTGTGTTACAAGTTTGCATGGTAGAAGAATATCAGTTGGCATAATATCAGAATGAAAAATTTTCATTCTTTGTAAAGACCAAATACCAGAAGAATTGCAAATACAATTAACTACAATATATTGTATTTCATGTGCAAACGTAATAGAAATATGAATAAAGAATTTGTTGATGAAAGATTCTTATTGTACATACATGTATGTGAATTATAAAAGAAATTAATGTTTTGTGGAGAGACTTATATATTTTAAGAGGTTTTATTCAGTTGTTGGTTATATGTAATGAAATATGATTGTATATAAGTCAGCTTAATATATTCTATCCTATGTTATATTCAGTTGTTTCATGTTTACTGAGGCACAATGTTATCTGGAGATGAATATGTTCCTGTCAAAGAAGATATTAATCGGGTCTCAAGTTATGGTGCAAGTAAAAGAGAATGAAACTTTCCCGCTCTTTTCTTAGATACAATGTCATCTAGTAATGATTATCAGAAATACATGGCAGCTAAGAGTGGTAATCCCACTATTTATATTTCACTCATCATAATAATGGTATGAGAATCCAAATTAACTTTTGTCATTTCGAATGAAAGAAGTTCTTTATTCATTCATTAGAAATTCTTTTATTTTTTTAGAATGTCCACATGGACGTTCTGGAGATAACTGCCAAGATGGATGTAATTGTCAATCCCCTTCACACTGCACATCAGCAACCTGTACTTGTGCTCAAGGCTGGAATGGAGCTAATTGTAATGTGGGTAAGTAAAATAAATGATAATCTTTATTACTGCTATAGATTTAAATAAATATAATTTTCGTTATTAAGGATGGAACATTTTAGTCATCAAAACATTGTGTTTTTTTTCACATTTCAGAATGTCTGAGACGTTTCACTATTATTATCAAAAATCATGTCATTGTGCAGACAGTTAAAGGTGTGATAAAAAGGTGACAGGTGTCAGGTGTCTTGAAATATGAAAAGGCAAACAAATGACACAGAATTAAGAAATTTAATACTTATATTTTGAAGTGTAACACTTTTCACTGCAATTTCAATAAAATAAAAGTTCTGCAAAATTCTCTGAGGAATGAAGGATTCTGCTTTCTGACAGGAGATGGTATACATTGGATATTAGATATCACATATAACTAAGAAAAGGGGCAAATAACTGTTAAGAGATAAGAGATTTTTAACGCGAAGTACAAGCGTTAAAAATCTTTTTTTTCCTCAGACTATACTCTCTTTCCATAAGGACGTTACACTTGTGGAAGGCCGTAGAATAGATTGGCTGAAATGTGTTATTTTGTTATTTCTAAAGAGAAGAGTTTTTTTTTAATCATTCATCAGAAATCCATTTCCCTTCCCCACATAAACGTTTTGGGAATTTTTGTCAATTGACATCACATTTCACACGTTTATAAAATTTAAACGCCGTCCACATCCTAGAATGTGAAACTGCGTCAAGGAAACCAAGTGTAGAACTCTCTCTCTCTCTCTCTCTTTTTTTTTCTCTCTCTCTCTCTCTTTCTCTTTCGCTTTCTCTTGCATTTTGGATGTCTGAATTTGATGCGATATCATATTAGTGTGTTCCATACATCCAGAGAATCCAGTTATACATACTTTCTTTATTGAAGTGTCTATTGAGTCATTTTTATCAGGTATGGAGACAATATTTGGGCTAAAATACTAAAGAAAACATTCCCTTCAATATTTAGGAGATTAATTTGCCAGAATTGGCTTTGGAATTATTTTTCCTCCGGCACTTCTCCAAGTTTTCGGAAATTTCTTTTTATCCAGATAATTTTCTGGAGACTCCACAAAAAAACGCCATGAAACCTGGGGTATTTTTTAGAAATTCTATACAGTACCACATTCAGTCCAGGGATTGAGACTGTTTTTGCTTTTTCTAAAACAAATCTTTTAATGTCTTTCAACTTTGAAGGATTCTCATTGATGATTTTCTCAAATGATAATTTTTCTATTTCTGCTAGATATTTAAATACGTGTATTTTTTTCAGAGTGTCCACCAGGGACATTTGGCTCTAATTGTAAATGGATCTGTCATTGTAAAGTCGAAACACGTGTCTGTGGATGACTATATATATATATATATATATATATATATATATATATATTATATATATATATATGTGTGTGTGTGTGTGTGTGTGTGTGTGTGCGTATTCTAGAAGTTAAAATTGGAACAGGTTGTAATGAAGGTAAGACAAATGATAGTCTTTATTATTGTTTTTTAAACACCTTTACTTTTATTTATTAAACTTTTTAGCTGACAATAATATCAACATTTATATCTTTTTTTTTTTCATTATACCAGGTAAGTTTGTCTATTATTGCATAAAGACATTTTAGTTGTCAATAAGTTTCTCATTTGTGTTTTTTTTCTCTTTTCAGAATGTAAATCAGGCAGGTTTGGTTATAATTGTGCAGATACTTGTCATTGTAAATACAATTTCAAATGCAATAAAACAGATGGCAGATGCTCTGACCAAAAATGTGCAAGGGGATACACAGGATGGAATTGCCAAACACGTAAGAAACTTCATTTATTTATTTTACTTTATTTCTAATATCAGTTTCTTTTCAAATGTTTTCATATAAAATAAAGATGAATTAAAATTGAAAATATTTCTATATTCATTTCGTACAAATATATTAATATTTCATTATTCAATTAGAGAATAACATTTTTTTCATTTCTTCAGAAAGATTTCAACATTTTTATTAGATATTTTCATATCACGAGCCCCGAAACGTCTCAGTGAAATGATTTTACATCACCACCTCCTCACATCAAATAATGCCCCCTGCCTTTTTTCAATCCACGTGGGATGTTCTGAAAGTAATGCCTCCAATTTATTTCCATGGAGACTGTGAAATAAAGAGCTTAGATTCAGGATTGGTGCTCATTCTAAGTAGCATGGATCCCATTCTAGGCAGGGGATCGAATGCAATAATTTTATTCACTGCACAGGGATAGGAATCCCACAAAACTGAGTGTTGTCCATCTGCAGTGTATACAATGCATCCAGTATGACACTAAACTGGATGTGGTGGTGAGGTGCTGCTTCTGGATATCTGGGGAGTGTAACTTCAGCGCCACTCCCAAGTTCACTCTCAATTAGAGGGGTAGTAAATGTTAAGGTCTGATCTATATGCCTAATATAACTGTCTAAAAATCATAAGTATAACACAGGAATACTTGAAATCATATAATTTTGTGCAAATTATTTGTATTAGATATATAATATATATATTATTTATATATATATATATATATATATATATAATATATATATATAGATATATATTATATATATTATATATATATATATATTATATTTGTATTATATATATATATATATATATATAATATATATAATATATATATATTATAGTCTTCCGAGACTGAAATGCCGATATATATTTGAAGTCTGTACCTGAAGATGTTGATTTACTGGTGCTTTGTTGTCGCTGCTTTCGTCTAGACCTCTTAGCTTCATGGTGTTTCGCCAGGGTGACTTCTGACATGAACAGTCCTCTACGGAGATTCTGATACCACCGAGGGTGATCCTGAGTCAAATTTTCCCAGCTGGAAGGGGCAATGCCAAAGTACCCGAGATCATTCTTGCAGACATCCTTGAATCGCAGCTGAGGGCGGCCAATCTGTCTTTTACCAGACGTAAGCTCTTCATAAAGAGTGTCTTTCGGGATTCGTCCATCATCCATCCGACGTACATGAACCAGCCATCGGAGACGACGTTGCCTCAGTAGAGAACACCAGCTGGGGAGTTGAGCTCTTTCTAGAACTGTATTAGTGATCCTGTCCCTCCAGGTGATGCCCGGTATACGTCTAAGGCAGCGAAGGTAGAAGTTATTTAGCCGCCGCTCTTAGTGGCAGTATAAGGTCCATGTTTCACTTCCATACATGGGGGCGCTGATTACACATGCCTTATACACTTGTACCTTTGTACGGATAGTGAGCTTGCTGTTGTCCCACACTCTTGCTGTGAGCTTCCCAAAAGTTGAGGCAGCTTTTCTGATCCGGCAACTGAGTTCAGTATCAAGTGACAGGTTATCGGTGATGGTAGACCCAAGGTAGGTGAAGGTGTTTACGGCTTCCAGGGTGTAGTTGTTGATGGTGATTGAGGGAGGATTTACAGTTCCCTGACCCATCGTCTTGGTTTTCTTTATACTAATGGTCAGGCTGAAGTCCTGGCAGGCTTGAGGGAACTGGTCCAGGTGCTCCTGAAAGTGTGCTACCACTGCTGCGTCATCAGCAAATTGATTGACCTTTGTTTGGGCTTTTAGACGACTGAGATTGGACGGATTACCATCTGTCCTTGTGTGAAGGTAGACTCCTGTTGTTTTACCAAAAGCTTGGCGCAGAAGGAGGGAAAAGAAGATCCCAAACAGAGTAGGTGCCAACATGCATCTCTGCTTGACACGACGACGGAGGTGGGCCCATCAAACTTGATGGTGCCTTGCATGTCAGTGTGAAAGAACTGAAGACTGTGGAGAAGTTTTGGGAGGCAGTTGTATCAACTGGAAGAGACCATTCCTGCTTACAAGGTCGAAAGCTTTTGTGAGGTCAATAAATGCTATGCAGAGTGGTCTTCTCTGCTTTCTACATATCTCCTGAAGCTGCCTCAGAGAGATCATGTCAGTAGTGGACCATCCTACTCTGAAACCGGTCTGTGATAAGAGTTTACCTGTAATGCTGAGTAAAGACATACCACGGTAGTTATTGCAATCATTCCTGTCTCCCTAGTTCTTATACAGTGTTACGATGGTGGCATTCCCCATGTCTTGTGTGATAACCCCTTCACTCCAGCATAGGCAGAGGAGCTTGTGGAGTTTTTTTCTAGGAGAACAGGCTTCCCACACTTTAAAATTTCAGCTGGGATTCCGTCGCTGCCAGGTGATTTGCCACAGTTTAGTCTGTCAAGTGCTATGCAAAGTTCTTCAGTTGTAGGTTCCGTATCTAGCTTTTCAGCTACTGGTTGTCGCTGTACATGGCGTAGGGCGGCATTAGAAACAGTGTTTCGCTGGCGTAGAGTTCTGAGTAATGTTCTACCCAGCGATCAAGTTGTTTACTCCGGTAATATCAAAGGCATGTACGACGGCATAAAAAGGGCGCTTGGACCATCTCATCGCAAAATCGCTCCTCTGAAATCAGCCTCAGGAGAAATAATAAAAGATCGATATATATATATATATATATATATATTATATATGTGTGTTGTGTGTGTGGTGTGTGTGTGTGTGTGGGTGTTGTGTGTGTGTTTAAAATATATCCAAGTTGCATGTAATTTCTCAAAATGTATAGTAAATGAAGCAAATATTTTTATTCCATCATTTTGTTAAAAAGAAAACAAATTTTAATGCTTTGTTTAATACTTAAATGATTTGCATTTTATGAACTAAACCTTTTATTTGTTCATTTATTTATCTATATACATACACACACACACACACACACACACACACACACACACACACACACAACACACACCACATATATATATATATATATATATATATATATATATATATATATATATATATATATATTATATTGTGTGTGTGTCTGGAAAATTTCACTGATTTGCATCCAGTTTTCGGAGTCCAGTCCTGTTGTAAATTTCGTATATGAATTCACGTTTTCGTCGTTAAAATTACTCCCAGATCCAAAGCGTGTCGAATTGACAATAACAATCAGGCCTATCTATATGTCAAATAGATATGTTTGAGATAACGTATGAAATTTTTTTGAACTACATGAATATGCTTAAATGATTGTATAGAGACAAGTTTTGACCTTATATCATTAGAGACAAAAGAGAAATAAAATATGTGCGTGTGCATGTGCGCATGTGTGTGTGTGTGTGTGTGTGTGTGTGTGAGAGAGAGAGAGAGAGAATATCGTTGAAAAGAATACAGGTAAAAAGACAGGTAGAAAATGAAATAGATATATAGAGAGATTGAGAGAGGGCTGAGGATTAGAACGAATGCATCAGATAGAATGTTACAAAGAATAGATAAGAGTATATGAGAGAGAGAGAGAGAGAGAGAGAGAGAGAGAGAGAGAGAGAGAGAGAGAGAGAGAGAGAGAGAAAACAAACAGGCTATATATATATATGTATATATATGTGTGGTGTGTGTGTGTGTGTGTGTGTGTGTGCATTTACCAACCACACCGCACGAGCATGTTGTGATACAAGGTCAATTTCTTAAGCGGAGTTTAACAGGTTTGAATTTAGAGTTTTCCTTCTCCTAGACTGGATACCTAGCCATGGTTAAAGAGTCCACTTTACCGTAATATTTACCCATACCTGGAGGGAGAATTGGATTCATACCTTTCCCAAGACTATTAGCGCCATGTGAAATTTGAAATGCAAACAGCTTCGTCCAGGAATTGAACTCGAGTCGACGAGTCCATTTCCCACGACTCTAACCATTACACCACACATGCCTCCACATATGAATATATTGATATCACAAAAGGGCGTTTTGTTATTCAGGGAGCAATGGGCTTCTCTCAATATTTTTTATATATTTGTTTATTTATTTTTTAGCGTGTAGTTCCGGTTTCTTCGGTGAAAATTGTAAATCGGAATGTCATTGTGCATATAATTGGAACTGTAATCATATCGATGGCAAATGTTCGGATGGTTTATGTGAACCCGGATACAAAGGATATTACTGTCAAGAAGGTAAAGACATTCAGTTTTGAAAACCTAAAAATTATTCTCATATAAGAATATCAAAAGAAAAGCAGAAAAGTAATTTTCTGTTACACATTACCCGAATTTCTTTAACATAAACTGTCTATCAATTTGAGAAGAGGCATGAATATAATAAATTTATTATTTCATTTTCATATTGCCAACACAAAAATTATGGCCAGTCCATTTTACAGCTTTCATCGGGTGTCTCTATGGAAAAAAGCATCTGCCTTCTGGCAGAAGATCGTAACCAGAAACTCTATGATATATATATATATATATATATATATATATATATATATATATATATATAATATATATATATATATATATATATTATATATATATATATATAATTTTAAAAAGTATCATACTTTATTGATCAGTAATAATTTTAAACGAATTAAAAAGTAAAGAGAGAGCAAAAAGGATAAACTTAAGGGCCCTATATATATATAAGAATTGATTTATTGAGTTATCTAAAAAAAGATGCAATCCGTTCTGCTTTATATTTATGGGAAAATTAGATAAAAACTTTAAAATTATTCTATAAATGGGCATAACTCATTTAGTCAATTTTATATAAATAAATATTTACTTACCTAATAGACAAGATTATTCTTTATAGCTTCTCTCCTCACTTCCAGTTCATCAGATTTCTCCATTGGGTGTAAAACAATTCTGGTAGTAAGGCAAAAGCATTGCACTGTATGTTTTTCAATATAATCTGCTGGATTTCAGTTTTCTGTTTCGTAAACCTTTGAATCATATTGAAAATATCCAGTTGCTGATTATGGAACTTGTTGTTTTTCTTAATTTTAAACCAGTAAATGACATACACATCTACAATGAATTTAATCAAGCTGTGAAGTTTGGTTAAAAGATTTTGTGGGTATATACCACCAGTCAATAAACATATTATCCCGATAGTCAAAGTTAAATTTAGAAATAATTTGGGTAACAGTGAGAGATTTTCTATTAATTTACTTTATCTTCTGGAAGTATATAACATTTACCTTGTTCCCAATAATAATTTCATTTAATTAAGGTAAACGGGGGTTAACTGCCTTCCAAATATCAATTACATCCTTTGAAATTAATTTAGAAATAGAAAAACTTGTTACGCAGGGATAAGTATTCATTAAGAAATAGCTGTATTGAATAATTTCTAAAAAGAAACTGGAGTCTCTGTTTTATCTAATGGTGAAGTGGGTACCCGAAAATTTTCTCGAATCTTTCCTACGAGTTGAAATTGCAGTGCGTTTTCAGGACATTTTTTATGAATATATCTGAAAAAAATCTATCATAAGAAATTATACAAATGAATATTTTCAAAAATACATTTGTAAATAAAATTAGAAAAAGAACATCGCTTCCATTTTATATAATGATGTTTTTATAACTTTTCACATATATTACTGTTAAGTCAGTGCAGACGTTTGTTTTTTTTATCAAGAAAGGTTTATATATTTTTCTCATCTGAAAGAAAATTTATTCTTTGTTGAAAATAATTATTTTACTCAGTAAATAAGGTAGACCTGAATGTTTATATTTCTTTGTTGATTGTTTAAAAGTAACAAATTGGTACAGTAAATGATTTGTGTTCTTGTATTAGTTTTGTACACATTAACTATGTTGATGATAATAATATCTGGAGTTAGTTGAAAAGAAGGGATACTTTAAATGTTTTAACTTAGACAGATAATAATATTCCAGCTAATATGACTATTTACTACTAGCATGCTAAATCCTTTAGCCACAACTATCAACCTTGAATTGTTTTAATAATTTTGCGGAGTGCCTTATTATCTGGTATCAGCCACAGAGAGAGAGAGAGGAGAGAGAGAAGAGAGAGAGAGGAGAGAGAGAGAGAGAGAGAGAGAGAGAGAGAGAGAGAGATGTGCTGTTAGATTAAAGTTAACTAATTATCATATTGATTCTAGGTAAATTACTCACAGTAAATCTATAATCGGTCAGTGAATTAAAACATTTATCACAATGTATCCTATCGTAAATTTATAACTCGTAAACATATTGTCTCATAAATTTATCACAAGTAAACTCATCGTCTCATAAATTTATCACTGGTAAACTTATCGTCTCATATTTATCACATATAAATTCATAATATCGTAAATTTATAAGAGGTAACTCATCGTCTCATAAAATTTATTAAACTAATCAACTCATAAATTTATCACAGGTAAACTCATCGTCCCATAAATTTATCACATATAAATTCATCATATCGTAAATTTATAACTGGTAAATTCATCATATCAAATTAATTGTATAGAGATATTCATTTTAAATTCTTCTCTGATGAATGGCATTTGGTTATTCTATAAAATGCAAATTTTATTAATTGATGAATAGAAAAAATTGTAATTAAGATAAATGATTATCTTTATTAATCTTGTATATTTCAATAGATAAATTGAATTTGTTATTTTGTTTCTTTCCAGAATGTCCAACTGGCAATTTTGGCGAAAATTGTAAACATATATGTCACTGCGAAGACAATTCCAAGTGCAATAGAAAAAGCGGCAGGTGCTCTGATCAAAAATGTGAAAAGGGATACACTGGAAGATATTGCCAAATATGTAAGAAAATTTTTTAAATTTGGTACCAAAATAAATATATTGTCAAATGTTTTCATAGGAAAGAGGGTTAATAAAAATTGAATATATTTCGATATTCATTTGATGCGAAAATAATAATGTTAATATATATATATATATATATATATATATATATATTATATATATATATATATTGTATCTTCAACCCAATAATGATATGTCATGTATTGAGTATATGTTAAATGTTATAATTCTTGAACAATACTTTTCAATCAATTAACAGTTTTCATCAAAACAATGATATAATTTGTCTATTCGTAACTCATTACAAAGTTGCACGATAAACAAAACTTTTGGGTTTTCATATTTGGGGTAAGTACAAATAGTTTGTTTCCATTCTTAACTCTAAAACAACCAGCATAGAGCTGATCATGAAAAAATCAGAGTTTCATCAGATGAACCCAAGTTAATTTCATTGTCTGTCATTGAAACTTATTGATTGATATTGCATATTTTACTTTCATTGGAAACTGAAATGTTTTGAACAAATTTGTTTCCAAGTTATAAAAATCACGTAATAAATTCCAAAAGCAATCGCAGTAATTAAAAGTTAGAAATAAAAAAAGAATCAGGATTGTAGGTCCGGATTTGGCCTAGAATGTTTTTAATTTTTTAATGGAGTCAGACTGGTTCCAAAATGGTATGATATGCAACCCACCAAACTGCTAATTATTTCTGTCCCCTACTTAATCTATATATTTTGTTGTGGGTTGACAAAGTTTTAGGGCAATGCTGAATAATTAGAAGATTCTCTTCCGATATATCCATATATTATATAGCCAGTTTTATTACTTTTTTTGCGGTATTTTCAGTAAAATAAGAGTAAAATTCCCTAACATCATATTCAATAAGGTGCATCTCTCATACATTTCACGGATCTTAAACCACAGGATACAATTGATAGTACTCCGCCATTGGTTAATATTCAAAGCAGTTCTTAACGTGGCGAAAATAACTTGCACACTTATGTTCCGGATTTCTGTTTTTTTTAAAACCATCTACAGGATAGGTTATTAATGAACTCATCCTTATGATCTTTTAATATTACATGGAATCTAAATGTGCTATTTGGTAGGTTTCCTACTGTTCCATGATATTAATACTATAATAGACCCTGGCTATCACGACTTTAACCATTATGAATGGCATATCATTTTGGAAACTAGCACACTGAGGAAGGTTATAAAACATTTTCAACTTTGACCGTCACTTAATAGCTTGTAATTTAGCTTCATTATTCATTTTTGATTCTAACACAAGTGTGGCCTTTTTAAAAATGTTATACTTCTTTTTGTAACAATTTCTTGTATTTTTTAGGTCTTATTTTATATAGAATATACTTCTATCAGAAATAAGAATTAGAATAAGTTAGAATCAGAAATTAATAATGAAGCTAAATTACTAGCTATTAAGTTAAAAGTGAGGGTCAAAGTTGAAAATGTTTTATAAGCTTCCTCAGTGTGCTATTTTCCAAAATAATACCTATCTTATTTAGATGATTTTGTATGTATTTGTGTTTTCTGTAATTTGGCATTAGATGGAATTATTTATGGTTTTCAGTTTGATTTTTCTTTACTAAGCCGATTAAATTGGATTAAAAATTTATTAATTCCTTTATACACGGTGGATATTGGTTTGTGCTAAATCCGTAAGTTTGCTGGTTTCTACAGGATGTTTGATTAATATAAGAGTGTGCTTTCCATCTCATATATGAAGTGTGGGTTTCAATATTTCATAACTTACGGTCAAGTCATATTGAAATCACCGGTTCCTGCTATATCACTGAAGTTAAGTAGTGATGGGGCTATTCAATATCAAGATGGGTGACCATTTAAGTATTGAACAGGCTCGTCAGTAACTTGATATCAAAATGATTTGATTGGACATTAAATGACCCGAAAAGTGTTGATATGCTGTAAAACAAAACATCCAACAATATTCTCTAATAGATCTTTATGTTGTTACTTAATTTTATAACAATTTCTTGTATCTCTAATAGATCTCATTTTATATAGAATACACTATTTATCTTAGTTTATCTATTAGTTTACTTATCATAAAAATTTTAAGAGAATCTAAATTCAATTCTTATTTTTGTTATTTGGAATGGGAAATGTTTTTTTTCCATTCATCAGAAATTCGTTTCCTTTTTTTAGTGTGTCCAGCTGGACGTTGGGGACAGAACTGTCAAGATGGATGTCATTGTTATATATCTTCAGATTGCACAAAACAAACATGTACTTGTGCTGATGGATGGACAGGACAGTATTGTACTAAAGGTAAGTAAGAAAAATGATCATCTTTATTATTGTTATATATTCAAATACTTTTACTGTCAAGATGGGTATCAATGTCGTGACACTTCATATTGCATATCAGAAACCTGTAATTATTCTTGTGTTAATGGATGGAAAGGAATTTATTGTAATAAAAGCAAGTAAAACAAATGATAATCTTTATTATTGCTATAGATCTAAATACATTTTTTCGAATCAATTTCTATGGAATAAGATTTTTGCGTAACTCTCCCCGAAAAAAGATGTCTATTTTTTTTCTGCAGACCTTGGTTTATCTCAGATATCAGAACAATCTGCACATATAACAAAAAAAAAGGCAAATAACTGTTAATTTAAAACAATATATATATATATATATATATATATATATATATATATATATATATATATATATATATATTGTAGAAATAAGCATTAGACAGAGAACAAAATATATAAATAGACAGTTAAACATTAATTGCACATTTTTTTTGCCGCTATATCCGTTTAATATCTCACATCTTTTGTTTAACATTTTTTCAGAGCTGGGATACGATGCAATAGCCATCTTCTCTTCTATACAGAAGAGGCAAAATTCATTACCTGTCTTGTAATTACGAACACTCTTAACAATTTCTCACTTCAAGATAGAGTCTACACCATATTTGTTTGTAATATCCAAATATTTTTTAGAGTGGGAGGTGCAATGTTTACCGTTTGTTCCATAATATTTCTAGGAATGAACGAGCTCAGTAATATAAGATATTCTTGAGTAATGGTTAAACAGTAGATCAGATTAGACTCTTTAACCATGGTATGAAAACCGGTCTAGGAGAAAGAAAACTTTGAATTAAAATCAAAAGGACCCTCATCTAGTTAGTGCAAACTACTTTGAGAGCTTGTAATCCACTGCTTCAACCCATACTCTTATTAAAAACTTCTTTAAAAGATGTAATTTGTTTAGATGTTTGTCTGGTATCGGTATATTTTTATACTAATACTATATTTCCTTTGGTTTCATAATATTCGTAAAGTGTATGAGGATATATCAAAAGAGTAGCACCGAATTATCCCAAATTGCCGTAGAATTCTCACCAACGAGATATGGATTAAGAAGGGGACAGAGATTAATTACGATGTGTCAATGGAGGCATTTGAGGCGACCTAAACATAAGATTTGGTGGGTTACCAACTGTTGTCTAAAATTAATATAATATTAGACCCCGGCGTTCAACGGGTTGATGGTCTTATCATTTTGGGCAATGACACTTCAATAATGGGGGATATAATACGTAAATAACAACATTGGATTATTAACAGATTCGATTTCGGATTAAATATTTTAAATTTTAGATATTACTTTAAACCTAAAGATGATATTTAGTGACAGTTATGTTTAGAGAATAAAGAATATTCGGTGAAGAGTGACATTTTTTAAAAAAGGTGAATTTAAAATTTCGTAAATAATATTATTGAGTTGCGCAAGAAAGTTTAGTTTATGTTGTTAATATATAATTAAATTTGTTTATTAAATTAATGAATACGTGTATTTATATTGGTAATTTATTTATTTATTTGTTTTTAATATAATCTTAGTGATCATTGCTAAAATTCTTGTGTTTTAATAAAATAAAGTGTGTTAGTATCAATTTTTAATTTTATATTTTTCGCGGGTGCCCTCCCAAATGAAAATAACAATAACTTTGAGAGAGGTCATAAATAGAAAACAAAACTTTTCACATTGTATGGGACTCTTTATCGAAGTATTGGATTAATTATCATTTAAAATATTGGAGAGAATAATTTAATGTCTTACCTTTGTAAAGTTGTGTTGAAAAGTAGTTATATATATATATATATATATATATATATATATATATATATATATATATATATGTCGCATCATATGCCTGCGTGAGTGTCTATATATATATATATATATAGTAGGAAGCGCGTGGTGTAATGGTTAAAGTCATGGGAAATGGACTCGTCGCCACGAGTTCAAATCCTGGACGTGGTAATTGCATTTCACTTGACGCTAATATCCTTGGGAAAGATATGAATCCTACTCTCCCTCCAGCTATGGGTAAATAGTAGGGCAGACTGAGCTCTTTAACCTTGGTTAGGCAACCAGTCTAGGAGAAGGAAAACTCTGAATTCAAACCTGCTGAACTCCGCTTAATAAATTGACCTTGTGTCGCATCCTGCTCGTGCAGAGGGGTTGGTAAAATATATATATATATATATATATATATATATATATATAATATATATATATATTGGAAAAATGAGTAAAGAAAAGAAATGTAGATGGATAAAAATGAATTTTATCGATATCACTTTTAATTGATAAAATTCATTTTTATCCATCTACATTTCTTTTCTTTACTCATTTTTTCCTCATATTGTCGGATTCATTTTCCATTCTCACACACACACACACACACACACACACACACACACACACACACATACACACACACACATATATATATATATATATGTGTGTGTATGTAATGTGCTATATTTATAAGTCAATAGAGAATGTATATTTCTCACATATGCCTGCGTGAGTGTCTGTGAATGTGTGTGTCAATGCGTACGTGTGTATGTGTTTGTGTATGTGTGTGTGTGTGTGTGTGCGTATCAATTAAAAATCATATACACATGTTTATTTAGAATTCTTTCAAGATGGATTCCTTTCGCATGTAAATTGTGCTAATTGATGCATGAAACAATCTTTTTTATGAAACCAAAATATTATATGGTTTATTATTTCTTTCTTTATTACTCTTATATATTTTAATACGCGGAATTTTCTGAGTTAAGAAGGGGATATTTTAAGCTAAAACTTGTATTTGTTATTTTCTTTCTTTTCAGAATGTCCATCGGATACTTTTGGCAATGAATGTAAAAAATGTCATTGTGAAGATAATTCCAAGTGCGATAAAAACGATGGCACGTGCTCTGACCAAAAATGTGAAAAGGGATACACAGGAGAAAAATGCCAAGACCGTAAGAAATTTCATTTATTTATTCAATTTACTTTAGTTTAAATATCAATTTCTCGTTAAATGTTTTAATATCAGAAAATATGAATTGAATTTTAATATATTTGTTTTTTGATCTCATCATGTGAAACAGTCATAAGGCAGACCGATGTCACATTACACTATACTATATAACACTTTCGTCCTGTGTTATCCCAAATAATCTGGTTGTAGCTGATATGTTAGGCCCTTTGCAAATAACCTCACTGCTACATCCGATGTTGGTACAGAATGTCCCATGTGACTAAACTTGCAAAATGTACCGGATTAGCAGATCGTTTGAAAAGTAAATCTCCACTAAGGTCTCTTTCTTTAATCCCTTGAGTTTATAGGTGCTTGGGTATAAGAGATAACCAGTGTCAGAATCCTGGGCTGCAGCTATCTGCACGACTCAGGAACCGGCTTTAGAAAATTTCCATCAATGAAGTTCTTATATTTGTTGAGGTATGCCTCTCTATTAGATTCCAGGTTTAGCTGGGTGGTTGTAGCTGGGATACCCCACCCCCATTAGTTGTGGTTGTGTTGTAGGGACTTGCAAACGGTCCTATACATTTACAAGCAGTGTCAACCATCTCCCCCCCCCCAATTAGTGAGTTTTGGGACTCTTTGACTATATCCTCTGTTGAGTCGATAACTGTCACTGACCCGTCTTGTGGCCAGGTATCGCTACCGTTGCTCTGATACCGGTTGCCACTGGACATTAGCAATGGCTTGGTGCCTTTTTTTATCATCATACAGGAGCGTGTTGCTCCTGCATTTGGAACCGCTCTGACTTCAACCTCGGATAGGCTAGTCACTGGCTGTGTTGCCAGATTGTTTTTGACTACCTGACTGCAGGTCAAGATATTCCCAGCACTCAGGCTGGTGATCAATTAAAAAAAAGTTCTAAAAGGGCAATAAAGAAAATCCTAAAAGGTTATCAAAAAAAAAAAAAAAAGAGTTCAAAAGATTGTCCAAGGGAGGCGAAAAAAACAAAAACAAAAACGAAGTACATAAAAAAATGCTAAAAAAGCTAACAACTACTTTACATTGATGTTGAGCCCATCGGTCCAAAAATATTTTTCGACTGACGAAATCCCGATATTTTATGGGTTTCCAGCCAGAAAAGCACAACGAACATTGGCTAACCCCCGATCACTACCACAGCTACGTAATTCATCCCCAAGAATGCCACACGAATTTTTCAGCCCTACCTACGGGGACAGATTTCAAACATTTATTTTTTTCAAGCGTTCATAACTCTTACATAGAAGTGGCACGAATTGCTAGAGTGTGTATTGCACCAAACACACCGAATTCCGGGTCTTTTGTTGGGTCTAGCAAATTGTCCAATACACAACCCCTAATTTTTTACGAAAGAAAACAACTTAAACAAAAGAATCGTGTATTTGTATAATTCAAGAAAATAAATATATTTACAATTCGAGAAAATAAATTATAAAAAATATATGATTTTCATTAATTTTCTCTTTTCTTATTTAAAAACTAGTTAAATTATTCAAATGATTAAATCATATTCAAAATCAATTAAGAGTTTTTAAAAATCTTATAACACAATGTAAGTATACATTAAATCCGAACGTTAGATTTCTTTTTTACTATAGAGGTTTTATGACTAAATAAAATCCCTTCCCATCTACAGAATTTAACGGACCACCCGTTTTCCTTTTAGTCCGTTGATGAGAATTTGTATTCATTAAAATAAATATTTGCCATCCCAAAAATACAAATGTGTAAATAAACCGAATAAAAAAAGTTCTTTATTAATCAAATTATAAATGTTTTTAATGAAACAAAATGAATTACAATTTGGTTATGTATTTAATTGATAATATAAATAAATGATTTATCTTTTATTAATACTTTTTATGATCGTAAGTATTTCTATGCTCTTTTTAGGAATATCTATTTGTTTATATTAACAATTTTATGAAAAACTAAATTCATTTTAATTTTGTGTTATTTCGAATGAGAAGAGTTTATTTATTTATTCATCAGAAATACTTTTTATATATTTCAGAGTGTCCTGTTGGACGTTATGGAAGTGGTTGCCAAAATGAATGTCATTGTAATCAAACTTCTCTATGCATACATAATACCTGTGATTGTGCTAAAGGATGGACAGGTGATGCCTGTAATGAAGGTAAGGCAAATCATAATCTTTATTATTGTTTTATATTTAGATACATGAAATTTTCTTAATTATTTTTATATATAGTTTCTCCAGAGAAATGTTTTCCAAAAGTCTTATTGAATATAGATGCACATCCCCATCCATGGCAAAAAAATCTACTTACATTTAGCATTTAATTTCTTTGTTTTTATTGCTTGATTTCTATGGCATGTCAATCTGTCTATTGTTATTTTATACACAGAGGTTAGGGAATTGCATTAGTTATACTCTTATACATTTTGTGTAATTTTTTCTTAAGAGGTTCTTTTTTATTATGGTCCTATCAAATGCAAATTCTAAACAGATCTATAGAACCCTATTCGGTACTATAGTGGTAGTACTTATGATTTGAGTGGACCTGGGAGTAATGACTTAGTTTTTATCTTGTATATTTTTCTAATGGAAATCTTATACTATTTTCATTTTTTCATTGTTCTTTATATTACTGTGTCAAAGTTTGTTTGTCCATCCATTGTGACATTTTAATTCACAATAAGGTTCTGGTTTGTTATTTTCCTCCTCTTTCAGAATGTCCAACTGGCAAGGTTGGCTATAATTGTCGAAGTACATGTCATTATGCAGACAATTAAGGAAGTGACATTTTAGTTGACAATAACAATTCTCATTTGTTCTTTGGTTTCTTTACAGAATGCTCAACAGGTACGTTCGGCTATCATTGTGGAAGTATATGTCATTGCAAAGATAATTCCAAGTGCGACAAAGAAAACGGCACGTGCCTTGATAAAGTATGTAAAACAGGATACACAGGTGGAAATTGCCAAAAAAGTAAGAAACTTCATTTATACATTTACCTTTATTTCTAATATCAATATCTTGTGAAATATTTTCATATAAAAAAAGATGAATTAGAATTGAATTTATTTCTATAATAAAATCCCTTCCCATCTACAGAATTTAACGGACCACCCGTTTTCCTTTTAGTCCGTTGATGAGAATTTGTATTCATTAAAATAAATATTTGCCATCCCAAAAATACAAATGTGTAAATAAACCGAATTAAAAAAGTTCTTTATTAATCAAATTATAAACGTTTTTAATGAAACAAAATGAATTACAATTTGTTAGTGTATTTAATTGATAATCTAAATAAATGATTTATCTTTTAATAATACTTTTTTATGATCGTAAGTCTTATGCTCTTTTTAGGAATATCTATTTCTTTATGTTAACAATTATTGGAGTATTTTTTATATATAAGCCGTGCTGCAATCCACCACTTGTGAAATATTTTCATATAAAAAAAGATGAATTAGAATTGAATTTATTTCTATATTCACTTGGTACAAACATAATAATGTTTTATAATTCAGTTGAATAATGATATTCATTTTTTCTTTTTTTTCAACACATTTCTAAAAATTATCATAAAATATTTTTATCTAACGAAAATTGAATAAAACATTTTAGAGAAATGTTCAGATATTTAATATATATATATCTTAATATTGTGCAAACACAAATATGTTTCAATTGGTGAAAATATTCATGACGTTTAGATTACTCATATTTCAGTTGATTATAACTGTGTATTAGTATTAAAATGCATTCCGTGTCCCAATAGTCCGACCTTGTGCCAGACTAAAATATTGCGAGTGAATTACTCTGACATCTTATTCATTAACACGTTGATTATATTTAGAATGTTCAACGAGCAAGTTTTTCGTCTTTCAAAAAAATCTAAGAAAATTCATCTATTTATTTGAATTAAAATTGAAAATATTTCTATATTCACATGGTACAAATATGATAACATTTTATAATTCAGTTGAAGAATAATATCCATTTATTTCATTTCTACAGCAGAATTCCAACATTTTCTATCAGATATTTTTATATCACGAAACTTGAATGAAACATTTATGAGAAATTTTAATATATTTAATATATATATATATGTATCTTATTATTGTGCAAACACAAATATATTTCAATTGGTGAAAATATCATTGATGTTTAGCTTATTCATTCTTCAGTGTATTAACTTTAATATGTACTCTGTGTCCAAACTTGTGCCAGACTAAAATAAGGATTTTTATAAAATATATTTGCTTATTTTTTAGCGTGTGATTCGGGCACATTTGGTAATGGATGCCGATTAAGATGTCATTGTTTAAATAATTCCAAATGCGACCATACTAATGGCAAATGTCCGCTTGGTAAATGTGCAGAAGGATACAAAGGAGGAAACTGTCAAGAAGGTAATGCCTTTTTAAAAATACAAATTATGTTCATATAAGAATATCAAAACAATAGGTACCACCCAACCGTTTAGGCCATCTTGAATAAAACGGAAATAGATATTTCCGAACTTTGTTTATAAAAAATCTCGTAAAAAAAGATCGTACAGGGTTGTTACAAAGAAAAATAGTTAATTCAAAGATCAAATTATCTGATTGGGAAAAATTACATCGTTATCTTAAAAATAAACAAACCTATCCATATTACATGCGAAAGGGTAATTTAGACAGAAAGAAATACATATTATTACTCTCTTACGGTTATGCATCTAAGTACGGATGGGTGTAACGGACAAAGTTTTTTAGCCAAATTTTTTCTATTAACATGAATAAAATCTTTAAAAACTTTAATATTACAATTTACTATGAATAAAAAATTGAAAAAATTTAATCTTAAAATTTCGCAGTGAAATTGACGTTAAAAAATGTCTTCGGTTTTAGTATTAATTCTTAAAATCGAAAATAAAAAGAAAATTTGAATATGTTTTCTAAGAGAAAAACTGATAAAAGAATCATTCAATATGTCATTTTTATTCTAATTGGTCGTAAAAGTTAAATAAAATAATTTTTTACGTTCAGAAAAACAAACTTTAGTTACCGAGAAGAGTCTCGTCTCTTTGTATAAAAACAAAACAAATATGTCAGTTTTGCTCTTCCGTATATTATAAGAATCATACATTACTATTCAACAATAAAAATTACAAATTCTTTTAAAAATATTAATCGAGCACGGATCGAACCAACTTTTAGTTCACCTGAATTCTAAAATTCATATTTTTAAATATCCGTGAAAAATTCGATTTTTTTCCACAGAAAAAAAAAAAAAATTATTTCACGCAGAAAATAAAAATATTTAATCACACAAAAGATTGAAAATCTCGTAAAACTTAATTTCTTAAAAAAACATTTTTTTTGACAATTTAATAGAATATAGTACATACCAATTACATAAGCAAAAAAAAGTTTTCAAATATTAATATTATGACATTTTTTTGCACTTTTTATTTCCGATTTCATTAATTTTTCCTAAAAAACTATAGTTCGGTACGTTATACAATTTCATTGATATAGTTATTCAGCCTCTTATCTTTATAGAAAAAAAGTACCAAATTTTTTTCCACGTCATTTTTTTTTATCTCATAAAATAAAATAGGGGGGGGGGTGATAGACCTCGTAAAAAATATTTCCCCTAATATATTTTAGAACAAAACTATTTCAGATTTATTTACATCCAATGGTAAACAATTATAGAAATTTTCGTGAAAATCGGACCATTAATTGATTTTTCATAGAATTAAAAAAAAATCCTCTTATCGTAACTTGTTTTTAGCTACGTTAAATTTCAGTTGATTTAACAGTTCAAAAATGAAAACATTGTTTTTCAATCATAATTTTCATTATTTTCGTAAGCTGATAAAAAATTTAAAAAATCATCAGGAGTTTGTTTAAAGTTTTTTCTTTCGAATGGAAAACATTTTTCAAGAAAATATTAATTTTTCTGCAAGTTTCATTGTGTTAAATGTAGAGGGGGGGGGGAAATTGCACATGGTCAAATTGGTGGTACCTACAAAACAAGAAGACAAAATGTATAACATTTTACACATTACTCAAAAGTCATTCATCATGTACTATTTCTTACTTTGATAAGAGGCATGAATATTACAAATCTTCCTCTTTCTCTCTCTCTCTCTCTCTCTCTATCTCACTATCTCTCTTTCTCTCCCTCACTCTCTCTCTCTTTCTCTCTTTCTCTCTCACTCACTCACTCTCTCTCTCAATCACTCACTCTCTCTTTCTCTCTTTCTCACTCACTCACTCTCACTCTTTCTTTCTCTCCCTATCTCACTCACTCACTCTCTCTTTCTTTCTCTCTCTCTTTCTTTTTGTTTCTCTCTCACTCTCTCTCTTTCTTTCTCTCTCTCTCTCTCTTTCTCACTCACTCACTCACTCACTCTCTCTTTTTCCCTCTCTCTCTCACTCACTCTCTTTCTCTCCCTCTCTCACTCACTCTCTCTCTCACACTCACCCTCTCTCTCTTTCTCTCTCTCTTTCTTTCTCTCTCACTCTCTCTCTTTCTTTCTCTCTCTCACTCTCTCTCTCTCTCTTCTCTCTCTCTCTCTCTCTCTCTCTCTCTCTCTCTCTTGACTTTGTTAATGTAATATTTTGACCTGTTCATTATACAGCCTTCATCAGATGCTTCTATAAACAGTAAATGTATTTTTTCTGGCCATAGGTAATACATATTTGATTTATCTGTCGCAGTGGGATTCTAACTACCGTCTAGTTAGCAGACGAGAACAACAGGCAAGCTCTAACTTAAATACAGTCCTTGCATGCTGCTGGCATAATGCAAAGTGATGGCTGAAGAGTGTGTACTTATCCATGTCTTTACTCACCTGGAAAACCAACAGCCAATCAGAACCCAGGAAGTGAACTTGCCTGTTCATAATGGAACAACCCAAAAGCTCCATATAAGCCACCTACCAAACTCTAGAATTAGTTTTATAGTCAGTTTGTAATAGAGCTGAATACTTGACAAATCCAACAAAATCCATATTCTGCATCTAGTTACAGGTGACCAAAGAAGCTGCATCTGCAAGCCAACCAGGTAATGGTCTAAGCTGCAATGCAACAGAAGGTAGTCAATCGCATTTATAACTTAATTGATTAAGTTACGTTTTCCTTAGAGTTTCATTTTTATTGTTTTCATTTTTTAAAAACTTATACATAAAGTAAACCCATTCTGTTTGAAATAAAATTGAAAAATGATGCTCATATAAGAGTATGAAAGCGAATTTCCCTTTTTTTGGCCAGTCCTTTCTACGGCCTTCATCAGGTGTCTCTATGGAAAGAAGTTGACTGTTCTCTGGTACGAGGTTGGTACACATTGGTTTTTCTTAGACATTAAAACAATCTGCAGATATAACTGAGAAAAACAAAACAAATAACTGTTAATAGGTATATTGTTGCTTAGATTGTGTTAGAAAAAATCTTTACTTTTGTCTCATACTAATGATTCTTTTCATATGGACAATACACCTGAAGAAGGCCATAGAATGGATAAGCTGAAATGTATTGAAAATATGAAAAATATAAAATAGTCATGACTGTCTGTTGGAATGTCATTGTGCGAATAATTCCCAATGTAACCATACCAATGGCAAATGTCCGGATGGTAAATGGGAAGATGGATATAAGGGAGACTACTGCCAAGAAGGTAAAACCTTACGACCTTTAAAAATAAAAATGTATGCTCATATAAGAATATCAAAGGGAAGCCATAAAATTTATAACATTTTATTCATTATTCAATTTTCTGAACACTATTACTTTGAGAAGAGGCATGGACATTTCCAATTATCTTTTTCTCTTTCGAATAAATGTATTTTTATTCTTTTAACGTTCACTTGCATTTAGCTATGAAATTTTATGGTTCGATGACTCTCGTGTAAATGGATTAATAATGGTGTTTTCATTCAGAAAGTAAAATATCGATACAATTGAAGAAGGAATAATGAGGGGGAGAGAAAGAACAAGGGAAGAGAACAAAAGAAAATTAAAGGGATAAATGATAATAATAATAATAATAATAATAATAATTGAGGAGGAAGAAGAAGAAGAAGAAGAAGAAGAAGACGAAGAAGAAGAATGGAAACGAATAATAATAATAATAATAATAATAATAATAATAAGAAGAATTTTCTGAACACTATTACTTTGAGAAGAGGCATGGACATTCAAATTATCTTTTTCTCTTTCATTTTGTCAATGTAATAATTTGGCCCGTTCATTCTACGGCCTTCATCAGGTGTCTCTATGGACAGAAGTTGACTCTTTTCTGGTACGAGGTTGGTACACATTGGTTTATCTTAGATATTAAAACAATCTGCAGATATAACTGAGAAATTATAGAACTTTTGGTAATGGTTGTCTGTTGGAATTGTGATTGTGCAAATAATTCCCAATGCAATCATACTAATGGCAAATGCCCGGATGGTAAATGTACAGTTGATACAAGGGAGATAACTGTCTAGAAGGTAAAGACATTTTGTTTAAAAAAAAAACTATGCTCATATAAGAATATCAAAGTGAAAGCACAGAAGTTGTAACGTTTTACACATTATCCAAAATCATTTATCATGTTCTGTCTCTTACTGTTAGAATATTACAAATCTCTCTCTCTCTCTCTCTCTCTCTCTCTCTCTCTCTCTCTCTCTCTCTATCTATCTATCTCTATCTATCTATCTCTCTTTCTCTCTTTTTAACACTCACATGCACACACACTTTCTCTCTCTCTCTCACTCTCTTTCTATTGAGTTTCTTAATGTAATATTTTGACCTGTACATTCTACAGCCTTCATCGAGTGTTTCTATGGAAAATTGACTGTTTCCTGACACTACCCTGACTTTCCATATGAATAGTACACCTGAAGAATGTTAAAGAATGGATTAAAGAGAAATTCAATTGTCTAAAATAACTGTAGAATTCTTAAGCAGAATGAGTATCAACATGCAATCCGTTATACAAAGTGTCCATAAAGTCTCTTTATAATTTTAATATATATTTCAAAAGCAAATTAAAAGACAAATTTGTGGGAATTATAACAAAGTGAGGAGTAGATATTGAACTTTATTTGCCTCATTTAATACATCTCTACATTTGCACGAAACATATTAAGACGGTACTCGATTTCTTTCCACATTCGCTGTAGCATAAGCCTCATCAATGTTTTGGTACAGCATTAGTGGTCTTTTGCTTTAGGTCAGTGATGTCCGTATCTTTGTTCGATACACAATATCAGAAGTCCAAGGGAGTAACGAGGTAAAGAGAATTTGTATTAACTTTGTTCAAAAAAGCATTTAAAACGTTTTCAAATCTGTTTTTCAGGGAAATTCTTTAACAAAGTTTTAACTAGTTCTGAGCCTCGCTACAAGTTCAAAACCCAATTTTAAAAAGTTGAATATTCTTTCTGTAGTGGGGGAGGAAGACTACCCTCAGTTATAAAATGGGCATATAGTGAATTGTAAAATAATATTCAGCCTTAAATATATATAGCAAAGTTAATATTTGTCTTTAAATTCAATAATGAAATATCTTATAAATAATGTCATCAATTTGCAACAATAATGAAATATCTTATAAATAATGTCATCAATTTGCAACAATAATGAAATATCTTATAAATAATGTCATCAATTTGCAACAATAATGAAATATCTTATAAATAATGTCATCAATTTGCAACAATAATGAAATATCTTATAAATAATGCATCAATTTGCAACAATATCAATACAACCCATAGACATTGTTTTGTTTTGTTCTGTTTTACGGTATATCAAACTCAGTGGGTCATTTAATGCCAACAAAGATTTGAAATAAATTCATTCTTAATCCCTTTGTAAATAGCCTCACTGCTTCATCCGATGTTGGTACAGAATGTCCCATGTGACTAAACTTGCAAAATGTACCGGATTAGCAGATCGTTTGAAAAGTAAATCTCCACTAAGGTCTCTTTCTTTAATCCCTTGAGTTTATAGGTGCTTGGGTATAAGAGATAACCAGTGTCAGAATCCTGGGCTGCAGCTATCTGCACGACTCAGGGAACCGGCTTTAGAAAATTTCCATCAATGAAGTTCTTATATAACTGTCACTGACCCCGTCTTGCGGCCAGGTATCGCTACCGTTGCTCTGAGACCGGGTACCACTAGTCGTTCGCAATGGCTTGGTGCCTTTTTGATCACCATACAGGAGAGTGTTACTCCTGCATTTGGAAACGCTCTGACTTCAACCTCGGATAGGCTAGTCACTGGCTGTGTTGCCAGATTGTTTTTGACTACCTGACTGCAGGTCAACATATTACCAACACTCAGGCTGGTGATCAATTAAAATAAAAGTCCTAAAAGTGCAATAAAGAAAATCCTAAAAGGTTATAAAAAAAAAAAAGAAAAGAAAACAACAAGAGTTCAAAAGATTGTCCAAGGGAGGCGAAAAAAAAAAAAAAAAAAAAGAAGCAAAACTGTTGTACCGGCCGTTCCTACAGTGGAGAATATACACCGGTTCTCACTATAAATAGTGAGACACCGAGTGAAAAGGTTGTACTGTTACCGTTTAACGGCAAGCTAGCCATTCCTGTACCATTATTGTAAATACACTTGTCTTATTTTACCCTACCTCGACTTGACTTCTTTTTTACTGTTGGATTAACATCACAACAAAAACAAAAAAATGAAGTACATAAAAAATGCTAAAAAAAGGGGAACAACTATTATACGTTGATGTTGAGCCCGTCCGTCTAAATGTTAAAAATATTTTGCGACTGACGAAATCCCAATGTTTTATGGGTTTCTTGCCAGAAATGCACAACGAACATTGGCAAACATCCGATCACTACAACAGCTAAGTAAATCATTCCGACAATACAACCCATAGACATTGTTTTGTTTTGTTCTGTTTTACGGTATATCAGATTCAGTGGGTCATTTAATGCCGATAAAGCTTTGAAATAATTTCATTCTTAATCGATTTTTTTTATAAACACATTTTTCTAATTAACCCATAGATGGGACCCTGACAGCTACTACCACTCCGGGTCAGAGTGGACCAGTGAGCAATGGTGATGAAGAGGTGCTCCAAATTCCCCAAACCTCCAGAACTAAAACCTCATCATCAGATAGAGTTTAAAGTCATTCCCAGGACATGAACACCATCAGCAACTGCCTTCTAGCACCCAAATAATGAAAACAGTCGGGGCTTTACATAGGGGCAATAGGATCGGGGAAATCATATAGGTGCTAGCCGATTGATAAGAGGGGGCCTCTCCAACCGCCCTTCTAGCCTAGTAAAGGTCAAAGTGGAGTGTTCCTAAAGAAATGTTTTTTTTTATTTCAAAATTTCAAAAATGTCTGAATTTTTAATTTATTGTTGCTTTGATTATTTTTATTTAAAAAATGTCCATATTTCTTTTTTTATCCACAATTCAGTTAAATCCAGTTTAACTCTTCCTTTGGTATTGGTTGCTCTCCTGTTAATTATCATCAGCATTGGAATTGGGATTGGTTGCTACAAGTAAGTCTTATATATTTCATTTATACTATTTAAAAGATCTCGTATAGGAAAGGCATAGGCTGCTTTAAACAAATTGTCAGTGATATGGAAATCCGATCTCTCTGACAAGTTAAAGCAACATTTCTTCCAAGCCGTAGTTGTATCAGTGCTACTGTACGGCTGCACTACTTGGACCCCAACGAAGCGTCTGGAGAATAAGCTAGATGGGAGCTGCACGAAGATGCTACGTACAATCTTAAACAAGACCCCATGAAAAAACAGTTGTACGGCCACCTGCTCCATATCCCACAAACCATCCGAGTCAGGCAAACAAGACTAACTGGGCACTACTAAGTGAGGTTCTTCTGTGGAAGCCATCACATGGGCACGCCAGAGTAGGTCGACCAGGTTTCTTACCCGCCCCAATCTACCCAGACGGAAAATATAAATGGAAAATGGAATAGCCCATTGTTGTACGGTTTCAAAATACCTTGAAGATGGCCTACGATAGGGCAGAAAGTACTTGGTCTATGACATATGGCAAATACATCAGCCAATTCTCGCCAGATATTACAAAAATAATCCGGCAATACGAAAACACAAAGGACAAAACTTGCAGTCAGAAAATGGCTGCATTATTTAACTCTCCTTCTCTCTCTCTCTCTCTCTCTCTCCCTCTCTCTCTCTCTCTCTATATATATATATATATATGTATATATATATATATATATATATATATATATATATATATATATATATATAAGTTGAAAATGGAAGCTAATCCGACGAAAAGAAAAATAAACAAAGGAAAGAAAATGCTGAATGGATAAAATAGATTTTATTTTACTAACACGTGTTTCGGCCAGGAGAATGTTCATGTAGACATGTATTCTGTTTATTATTATTTTAAATACAAAATAAAATAATAATGATAATAGAAAACTACAATTTTTTTTAGTATACAAGGAATAACGGCCTTCGTCAGAGTAAAATGTTTGGTGTTTGAAATTAAAGCGGTCAAAATACGGAGAATTTTGAAGTGTTCAAAAAAAGAATTAAAAAAAAATTGTTTGAAGAAAACGTCCCACATTGATAAAAAATACTGATGTTGACGTCAACATCACTATTCTGGCCGAAACAAATGTTAGTAAAATAAAATCTATTTTATCCATTCAGCATTTTCTTTCCTTTGTTTATTTTTCCTTTCAACACACACACACACACACACACACACACACACATACATATATATATATATATATATACACTGTCGGCTGAAAATAGCTAGAGTTGTTTTACATATATATATATATATATATATATATATATATATATATATATATATATGATGAGAGGTATCCAAAACTTGGTAGTAAGGGATGATTCTCTATGTGATTTCTAAGACACACTGTATTATTATTGTATGATCCAGTATGTATAAATACAGTGAATCTTTAAATCACTAAAGAGAGCTCAATGTATAATAAACTTTTTAGATTATATACAGAGCAATATTTATCTTTGAAAGGAAGGAAAAACTCAACACCGTTATTCTATAATAAATTTATTTCGACCAAAATTGGGGCCTTTATAAATCTAAGTTGATTTAATATAGCTCCCCAGGATTCAGTCTCATCAGATGGTTAATCAAAATAATTTGAATTGCATAACAGAAAAAATTACTTCTCAAAAAATGTTTTTTCCCCTTTTACAAATGTGTACATTAAAATACTGTCACCATGGTGACAGGAAGTCAAATGAAAAAAAAAAGAATACTTTTCAAGGCCTGGCTTCTTTGGGGGATGGTAGTCAGACAAATTAAACTATGAGAATTGAATAAGTCAGAAAAAGTATAGAATAAGGATAAAGCAATATATATATATATATAAAATATAAAATATAAAAATATTATAAAGCAATATATAAAAAAAATTATAAAAAAAGATATATAAAAATATATATATGAAAAATATACATAAAAATATATATAACAAATATATATATATATATATATAAATATAAATATTAAAAAAAATTGTAAAATAATATGATATAAAAATATTATTACTGCTATTAACCAAATAAACAAATAAAACCATAAAATATAATAGACAATATAATGTTGTATAAATATAATATTAATGAAATAATAATAATAAAAAAATAATAAATGAATATTAGTAGTTTATTTAATTGTAGATGTGTTACATAATCTATGCCGTTGCATAAGATTGTTGTCAATCCCCTGTATTTCTAAAGGGATGGCCCCTTTTTATATCACGGGCGGGACTTTCCATGGAATATTACAGAAAGCCCGCGAAATAAGTGAAGTCACGTGGGACCTGGTTGGGTCCTCAGTTTCAGTTTGGACGTCAGGCAGAGAAGATGTACTGCCTTAACTGGAACTCACTGCATACTTGCTATGTTAGTCAGATATTTAGTTACATGAAATGTATAGTTAAGTAAATAAAAGCTTACGAAAATAACATGGTTTTGTGGTTGGTGAATGTCTTGGTAACAAGACTGATCTAGAAGAAGAAATGAGTTAAGTGCGACCGACCACCAAGACGAAGTCCAGACGCTAGAAGAACAGAAGAAGAATAGAAGTAAGAAAGTAAGGAAAGAGGTATGCATTAGATGTTTCAGTCAAACATATGTGAGTGAATATTATTGTGGTTGTATGTTTGTTGGTTTATTTGACGTTTTCTTTTCTTGTAGATGGAGAAAATCAAAGAGAAATGACTACAATAATGAAAAAACTGAGAATATTCCGATGGAAAGAGGTATGTAGTGACATAAAGGCCAATGCCAAAAAAGTAAATGAGCTTTTTAAAAAAACATAATCTTGTCTTAACACATAATGTTCTAATGAACAATGTCCGTTCACTTATACGTCCGCTGTTAGTAGCAACAAACAAAAATTAAATTCAAAAAGTTGCTGTTGCATGATAAAGAACTGTGTTATGAAAGGAGGGGCATATTTCAGTACCTTGGCAGTACATATACTAAAATTGGAACGATACAAAGAAGATTAGCATAACCCCTCTGCAAGAATGGCATGCAACGAGGATCGATCTCACTACTCAGTTGTAATGGATCAAACCAAGTAACATCTCAAAAAATACTATTTTAAATGTAAACAAAAAAAAAGAAAAAGAAAAATTGTAACACAAAACATTTATATATTTTTAGCTTCTTTTTATCATTGCATTTTAATGGGCTAAAAGTAAGTAAAGTCGTCGGCGTGGTCTAAAGTCGGTATCAGCCAATCAGCGAGGGAGTGTATCCTCTTTTCAATAGCGATAGACGAAGGAGGTTGTTTTTGCATCTGAGGTGGAGTGCCACATCTACCATCAGCTCTTTACTTTACCGCACAGATCCCCGCCCTATTCATATGCTGAGTGGCGTGGACTGGTATCGAACTAGGAACCTTGTGGTTTCTTGCCGAAGGCTCTACCAAATGAGCTAACCAAATAGAACAAATTGAATAAATACATTTCTACTATTGTAAATCATCGGGTAAGGAAGAACTAGCCAAATAAAAATAAAATCTCACGAGTTTAGGGTTACATTAAAAAAAATGATATTTCCTTTGCTCCTTGTTATTCTGCTGATAAACATTGAACAGACTTCTTAGAACGTAATCTTAGAAAACAATCAAAGAGAGAAGACTCGATAATCAGGTGGAATTGGAACCCTTCTCTTTAATACTCTATTAGTATGAAAAGAATACTAATGACTCCCATTAGGTTACAAAAGTCATTGAAAACACATACGGTAGTCTCGTGAGACTGCGGATTTACCCGACCTGTTCACCACGAATAGGATGTGATACAAGGTTGCAAGTATGGGGTAACCAGCAAGGATCGAATTCTCTATTCAGTTGTAATGGATCTGCGAGACCAGCTTGCGAATTATTACACCACGATGGCGTTAGTATAACAGTTTCAGAACAAAACATAATATCTATTAATATTGTGAATATTGAGGTTTAAAATCTTTAGAAATTGAAAAGAAAAAAAAAAGCATTGGTTCAGGAATAATAATAATAAAAAAATGATTACAGAAGTTGCAGTACTTTTTTGGTGTGTGTCAAGACGGTTAAAAGGCATGGATTCATAACTTCATATATTGTCTCAAAATAAAATTCTGATGAAGCCCTGTTAATACACCGAGGCGAAATAATAATTGAATGAGTCCGCTTTTATCCCTTAACTTTTAATTACATTTTTCTTGGATTTGTCCCAATCTGTTATTTTTATTTATATAATGTTTGTCTTTTTCAAATAACCTCCTTAAAAAATCTCTATCTACAGGTAATTTTCATATTATTTATTATCATTATTATTATTTTTATTTACTCCTTTTGAGTTTTCACATCAGTGTTAGCTGATGGTCTTTCACTGGAGTCTGAGTGACAGCAAGTCTCCTCAGGTCTCCAGGACTCTTCTGAGTATTCTGGCAGATTGCAGCAGTGCAGTGTTCGGAATGGTTTCAATCCTTCCTCTGATATCCAAACTTTCCAAGCCCTTTACTAATCCTTTTGGGACTGTTCCAAGTGCACCAACTACAATTATTATTATTATTATTATTATTATTATTATTATTATTATTATTAAAGAAAAGAATAGTATTATGATTAACTAAGAAAAGAAACAGTATTCTTTAATTAGTTAAGAAAAGAAACAGTATTCTTTAATTAGTTAAGAAAATAAACAGTATTATTATTACTTAAAAAGAAACAGAATTATGATTAACAAAAAAAGAAATAGTATTATGATTAGAGAAGAAAATAAACACTATTATTTTTACTCTTTTTGAGTTTTTTCATCAGCGTTAGCTGATGGTATTTCACTGGAGTCTGAGTGACAACAGGTCTCCTCGGGTCTCCAGGACTCTTCTGAGTATTCTAGCCGATTGTAGCAGTGCAGTAGTCTGGATGGTCTCAATTCTTCCTTTGATTTCTAGATCCTCCAGTCTTTTTTCCAAGTTTATTGGTACCATTCCAAGTGCACCAACTACAATTGGTATCACTTTTACTCTCATATTCCACAGCTTTTTCAATTCTCTGGTAAGGTCCAGTATTATTATTATTATTATTATTATTATTATTATTATTATTATAATAAAAAAATCTTTATTTATCTACAGGTATTTTTCAGGAAACAGAGGAAGAAAACACCAGAGATGATGATATTTACCAAAACATTGTTGTGCTAACAAAAGAGAATTTGCTGACTTATATTCAACAAAACAAAATGGAAGAGATGCCTTTTTCATCTGAATTTTCAGTACGTAATCATCTATTAATCTATTAATACGTGTCTGTAACCGAAACTATATCACTGCTTACATCATTTCTTACGTCGCAGTAATTTAAAAAAATAATTCAATGAAAAAATCAACGAAGAGTCAAATTTTCGCGAAAATGTTTATACTTATTCCCCTTTAGATGAATTTATGTTTGAAATAGTTTTTTTTCTAAAATATATTAGGGGAAATATTTTATTACTAGATCAACCTTGTTCTTTTTATGAAATCCGAACAAAATATATTCTACTCGTACGATTTTCAAATTTTTCTTTAAAAATAAGAGTCTGAAAAATTAAATCATGATATTTTAGAAATGTTTTGGAGGTCATTACTGTCGTAAAACAAAACACATATCTCGGCGGAGTGAATATGATGCTTTTTAAGTAAGTAAGTAATTAATTTTTTTTAGATATCAAACGTTTTATTTAATTCATTTAATCCCCCTCAAGCAATATCTTTCCCAAAAATATTTTTACACCCGGTGGTCGTTTTTTGCTATTAATAATGAAAATTCGGTCTCAATTTATCCTTAACTGAAACTACGTCACTGCTTACGTCACATTACCCGATGGGAATCGTCAATGCATAGACTAAAAAACAACCTTATATCATATACACTCAGGGCACCTCATTTGGCGTAATGGTTAGCAAGCTAGATTAGCAGACCATTGTTAGTGAGTTCGATTCTCACTGGGCGCCCCACACTTCTGGCCTTGTGCTATATCTAAGCAAAGCTTAGTAAATAACTATATGTCAAAATATGGGCACCTCATTTGGTGAAATGGTTAGCAAGCTAGATTAGCAGACCATTGTTAGTGAGTTCGATTCTCGCTGGGCGCTCCATACTTCTAGCCTTGTGCCACATCTAAGCAAAGCTTAGTAAATAACTATATCATATACACTCAAAATTTGTGTATGCAAACTTTGACGGTCCTTATTGTTTTTAAAACAAGTTTTAATAAATACATGTCCGGTATTATATATTTATGTATAATTTGTTTTATTTCAATATATATTTAAAGTTATCTAATATATAGAAACAAGAAATAGTAACTTTTTCAGTATTAAGAGGTTAACTAAAAAGTTTAAAAATAAAGAAATACATACGATTTTGTGTAAAATATTCAATTTATTTGAGGGGAACAGAACTAAGTTTCCATTTCAAATTGTTTTATTTGTTTATTTTTTTTACTCTTCTAATAAATTTGACGTTTTTATCTCCAGACTTTAAACTCCTATCCCCTCAGGCAAAAATGTTCAAAAATTTATTTTTACACTGTCCGGAGGGTGTTTTTTCTTCGTTTTGCTTGTCTTAATAAAATTTATATCAAAGATTTGTATTATGTAATGCTCCTCAACACATGACGAATTGGAAGAGAGAGAGAGAGAGAGAGAGAGAGAGAGAGAGAGAGAGAGAGAGAGAGAGAGAGAGAGAGAGAGAGGGGGTCACTGAGCACCAGCTTTTATTCGTAGTGTGCGGAATAGGGATGAGAGGGTTACTTGACGGGAATGTACTCTTACAGGAAGTATCTACGAAGCGTACATTAATTTATAATGTAGGATCCACCAGCGCTTTCATAGATGAAATTTATTGTCTTTATTGGTGTGGAATCAGTGACATAGTGATTTATTTAGATATAAATGTTATTAAGATAGGCAAAACAAAGAAAAAAAAAACACACCCTCCGGGCGGCATAAAGATTCATTTTTGAAAAATCTTGCCTGAGAGAATGGGAGTTTGAAGTCTGAGGGCTGGATGAGAGGAGTAAGAAAAAAAAAAAAGAAAAAAAAAAGACAAAAGAAAAAGAAAAGAAGAAAAACAAAACAAAACAAACAAATAAAACAATTTGAAATGGAAACTTAGTTTTGTCTCCCTCAAATAAAATATTGCGTAATTATTTTGAATATTTTACAAATAAATTTTACACAAAATCGTAGGTATTTCTTTATTTGTAAACTTTTTAGTTAACCTGTTGATACTGAAAAAAATTCTTGTTTGTAAATAATTTTCTCGTAAACTCTATACGTTAGATAACATAGTCCCTCAAGTATAATGGTTGATTAACCTCTCATCCAGCGTGGGTGAGGGTTCCACCTAGATATTGAGATTCGTTAGGATATGTTGAGCCACTCTTGTTGAACGGGATGGCTACAGGCAGCGAAGATATACATTCTATAAATATGTTGTGACCCAACTTTAAGTTTGAGGACACAATATATTATCTAATAGAGTGATAAAATAAAATAGAGTAAATAGCTGAGCAGACCAACCCTTGAGTATCAGTCTTTGGTGCACTGACTGCACACAAACAGTGATAATTGTTGGAGCTACTTATTTTCTCACCTTCCCTCTATTGTTATATACTGTATCAATTGACAGCGCTGGTGTGTAGTACACTGGATTAAAACCCAACGCAGGTATACAAAAGAAAGCTGGACTTTATTTTCTTCCTCGGTTGGCGTGGATGAAAGGAGGTGTGCGCCGGCTTGGATGAGTGGTGAAATGAACAGTAGTTCTAACAAGTCTTTTCTTCGGAGAGTCGACGGGAGTGACTGAAGTTCGTTGCCACCAAAGCTCAACTGCTGAATTCTCCGTCTAACCGTCACTTTTTCAATTTTACCCAGCATGCCCGGGTCTATTCAAATTCCACCGGAACTGTACTGCGTGACCTGCAATCCTAGCTTTGTCACCAGTCAACAGGAAGTCATTTGTCATCCTGCTATTGTTGTTTTTCTGGACAGTTCGTTTGACCCGGTCAGCAGTAAGCCTCCGATCTTACTCACTCTTCCTCTTTGTTCGATCCAGACTTCTGTCTGGAACATCCTTTGTTTCTCGATTCCTTTGTCTATTTGATTCAACCGGAAATTCCTATTTCCGTTTGTACAATATCCAACACTATTTCTCCTTGCTGTGGAGGCTACTCTCCTCTCCGTGCCTTTTTTAACATTTAGGCGCCAGGCCGATTGATTTTCTGCGTCGATCTCCCACGTGTTTGTATCAATGTGACATATCCTTATGTCTCTCCAACAGACGTATTTGAAGCGTAGATGTGATCTACCTACCGATTGGGAGCCTTTTTCTAAGTCACCAGCAAAAGGTCTTTTGGGAATATATATTCAATAATATTTCTTTGGGTTAATGAACCCAAAGAAATATTATTTCAAGTGTCCATTTGTTCATACAAGTGTCCATTTTAATATTCTAATTAATTTCTAATGTCATTATCCAGGGCAAAAAAGCAAAGTTTGAAGGGAGTTTTGGACAAAGTAACCAATACGCACCCCAGATCATCAACTTTCACATTTTAATTCGTCACCGGTAACTTCCGCCTCCAATTTTTTGTAAACAAATGATTTCAATCAGAGGTTTATGGAGATGTTGAACTTACAATAAATAAATAAATAAATAGATGGTTGGTACACGTAATAAAATTAAAATTCAATAGAAAAATCTTCTTTTAAATAAATACTTTTTAATCAGAAATTTATGAGTATTTTTCAACAATTACGATGAATTAAGAAAAGACGAAAGACGTTTTTGTACTAAAATAGTTTTTACGTAATCAGAACAGAAATGCAATTTTGTTTATTTAAATAAAAATATAGTTTTTATTTGCAAAATATTTTTTTTTGTTTATTTAGATAAAAGGATGTCGTTCAGAAATAGTATCACAAAATTTGTAAAATTTTTTTTGTGTCAGATACAATATAAGTTTTAAAAAAATCATCTGTTCATTTATTTTCAAATATTTGAACATCGAAGTTACCGCTGATTAGTTAAAATATGAACATTTTATCAAGTTGATGATTTAGTGTGCCTATTGGATACTTGGTCCGAAATTTTCAACGTAAGCAATTAAGAAGGCACACGTATAATCTAATAACAAAATGTGTGTAATAACCTTGTGTAATAACCTTGTGTAATAATGACTTAACGGTAATAACTAATAATGTTTGTCCTTTTACAGAGACTTCTGAAGAATCCTGAATATTCCTGTGTTGTTGGCAGATCACCAGAGAACTTTGGCAAGAATCGTTATAGAACCATATTGCCGTGTAAGTATTTATCAATCTTTCTGAATATGAGCTAATAAAAAAAGAAACCTTATTCGCCCTGACGATTGGGTCAGAAGAATACATATATTATATACCCCGATCAAACATCGAACATCGGTATATGGTGAGAGTGAGAGAGTTATCAGATGATAGAGAGGGAGAGAGAGGGAGAGAGAGGGAGAGGGAGAGAGAGAGAGCGAGAGAGCGAGCAGACGTACAGACAGACACATACAGACAGACACAGACAGACAGAGATTAGAGACTTGCTTGGAGAGGAGATGGTCTTACTTACGGGTATATAATTGGTGAGAGTGAGAGAGTTCTCATATGTGAGAGAGAGAGAGAGAGAGAGAGAGAGAGAGAAAGAGAGAGAGAGAGAGAGAGAGAAGAGAGAGAGAGAGAGAGAGAGAGAGAGAGAGAGAGAGAGAGAGAGAGAGAGAGAGAGAGAGAGAGAGAGAGAGAGGAGAGAGAGAGAGGAGAGAAAGAGAGAGTTCTCAGATGAGATCATCTAAGCAGGTTTTGTTAAAGCCCACGAAACATTTCTTCTTTACAATTTGCAAATGTAGACTTTTAAGACTTCTTGTTGTTTTCCGTATATTGGGTTCCAGAAAGTAGAGAAAATGTCCCATATTTTTTTTATCCAAGCGCTTTTAACCATTTCTTTGGTCTAACCAACAAAACCTGATTATAACCATTTCTAGAAGAATTTTCACAACCATTTGAAGATTGGTATTTCTATATTGAAGAAATTCTTATATTCTGTTTTTCAGATGATCACTCTCGAGTCATCTTATCAACTGCTGAAGGCGACAAAGATTATATCAATGCAAACTTCATCAATGTAAGTTATTTCTGTAATAATATCCTTGCTGTCACGTGTGGCACCAAATGTAATACGATGTTGGTCGGGGTGTCAAATGTAATACTATGATCTGGTCACGGGACCAAATGTAACACTATGGTGGTCGCGGTAACAAATGTAATACTATGCTGGTCGGGGTGCCAAATGTAATACTATGATCTGGTCACGGGACCAAATGTAATACAATGCTGTCGCGGCGCCGAATCTAACACGATGGGTGTTCTTTGACCCACAGGAAAGATGAAGTGCTTGTTCCGGGCTGTACCTGAAAATGACCAAATTCACCAATGTTGTTCCACAATTAACACAAACGTGTTATTAACAATAAAAGACCTTTATTAATCATACAGTGATTAAAAATCATGTACAACCACAAAGGGTATCGAGTTGAAGTTGAGTCGGAATTTTGTGGACTGACTGGCGATATATGTTGGGTTCTGATTCAAATTCAGGACTTTGAGTGACAAGATGACACTTAAGAATTTCAGTTCAAAATACGAATTTTCTCAAACCAAAATAGTACTATTACGATAATCAAAACAGAACGTTTTTTCTTCACCGTATAATAAAACATAACATTTAATATTGTGTGTTGCCATAAAACATCTCATAAGCACAAACACCAAAAGACCACCAATCAACCTCAACACCATAGCGTTGGTATGATTCTGTCGATTTCATGAGAAGGAGTTCAGGTGCCACATAATCTGGAGTGCCAACTGGTATGTGAGATGATACCTACAATAAATAAATAATAAAGAGAAAAATAATCTTATTATAATGGAGATTGTGTGTTTTTCTGTGTGTAACCGAAACTATATTACTACTCAAGTCACAATTCCCTTAGTTATTGACATCACATTCTCCATGATTTTATTTTAACCTTTTTAATAATTAATACAATTGTTTTACATTATTAATACTGTTAACCATATCTACATACGAATAACATGCAATTATATTTGTATATACAACAAAATAGCGGTTTACAGTGTGAACGGGAATGCTAATTTGCATATTGATATTTAAAAAGTCGAATTTAATAAATATGCTCAGTGTTATTGATTTCTAACTGTTTGGTTTTATTTTAATGAATATAAGTAAAAATCTCTTCAATAAATCTTAAATGAAATCCATTAACAAGAAAAAATAACTGTAAGTTTATTCTTACTTCCTATTTTAACTAAATACTTACATTAGAAAAAAAAGTAATGAAAGACGAGAGTGATGGAGGAGTAAGTTTCAGTTGTTCTATGTTTCAAATCTTTTATCTGCATTCTTATTTAGTTTCATTAGCCTTTCTAATTTAATATAATATTTTATTACATTCAAACTTAAATACTTGCACCCGGAGGGTGTATATATTTGCTAGTCTTATTATAATGGAGATTGTGTGTTTTTCTGTCTGTAACCGAAACTATATTACTACTCAAGTCACAATTCCCTTAATTATTTACGTCGAATTCTCCATGATTTTAAACCTTCAGTTATTAATAAAAATTGTTTTACATTATTAATACTGTTGACCATATCTACATACTAAAACAGCAATTATATATATATACAACAAATAGCGGTTTACAGTTTGAACGAGAAGGCTAATTGCATATTGATATTTAAATGTTATTTTAATAATAATGGCTTGGTATTATTGATTTCTACTTGTTTGGTTTTATCTAAGAAATATAAACAAAAATCTGTGGATAAATCTTAAAGAAATTTATTTACAAGAAGAAATAACTGTAATTTTATCCTTTACTTCCTATTTTAACTAAATAGTTAAATTAGGAAAATTTACCAATGAAAGAGGGAGTAATGGAAAATGATGGAATAGTTAGTTTCGAAGTTGTTCTATTTTTCGATTATACCCCCTCTGTTACTAATCTTTTTATCTGCATTCTTAGTCAGTTTCATTAGCCTTTCTAATTTAACATGACTAGCAAATATATGCACCCTCCGGGTGCAAGTATTTAAGTTTTAATATATAAAATATCATATTAAATTAGAAAGGCCAATGAAACTGAATAAAAATGCAGATAACATGATTTGGATAGAGGGGGTATGATTGAAAAATAGAACAACTTTGAAACTAACTCTTCCATCATTTTCAATTACTGCTATTCCTAATTTAACTATTTAGTTAAAATAGGAAGTAAAGAATAACATTACAGTTATTTATTTTTGTTAATGGATTTCTTTTAAGATTTATTGAAGAGAATTTTGCTCATATTCAATAAGATAAAACTAAACAATTAGAAATCAATAATATTAAGCACATATTTATTAAAATCAAATTTTTAAAGATCAATATGCAAATTAGCCTTCCCATTCACACTGTAAACCGCTGTTTTGTTGTATATATAAATACAAGTGCATGTTATTAGTATGTCGATATAGTCAGTAGTCTTAATGTTGTTGATAATTAAGGTTTAAATAAAAAATAAAATCATGGAGAATATGATATGATGTAAATAACATAACAATGGGAATTGTGACATGTATAGTAATATAGTTTCGGTTACAGACAGAAAAACATACAATTTCCATTATAATAAGATATTTTATTATATCAAAACTTAAATACTTGCACCCGGATGGTGCATATATTTGCTAGTATATATAAGATATGAACAAAATGATAAACAAATTGGAATATTTCTCTTATTTTTTTTTGTTCTTAACTAGTTTCAACCTTAGGTCATCATCATGAGAAAAGTTTTTGTAAAAAACATTTTTTTTAGAAAGTTTATAAAATAGTTT
>CM042158.1:79240959-79255959 GCA_023376005.1 Doryteuthis pealeii | reverse complement strand
CCATCAGAAAGTTCCCGAGTTCGAAAAGAAGGTTCTCGAGTCCGAGAAAGTTCCCGAGTCCGACAAGAAATACCTGAAGAAGGCCGGAGGGCATATCGACCGAAACGTTGTACAAGTAACAATGAAGATGGGGACAATAGTCCGAATAACGCAGATAATACTAATCTTCAAGCCCCATCTCAAACATTCAAAGAAATAATCACCATCCAAATGAATGAAAAAATACACCCTCCGCATCAACTAAGGATATTGTAAGTACTGAAATCATGCATGCACAACCACATATGTGTATTATATATATATATAATATATATATATATATATATATATATATATGCATATATACGTATGTATATATACATGTAAGTATATATATATATATATATATATGTCTATGTATGTGTGTGTATTTGTGTGTGATACAGCAAAATAGATCAAATCATAGCAAACACTTTATTTGAGTAATGTACTTACGATTCTTAAAAGCCTCAATATAATCATGAATTAAAGATGACATTTAAAACTAATGTTTTTATGGCTCATTCTATTTATATAACAATCTTTTATTTTAAAACTGAATACTAATTCTAAAATAAAAAAGAAAAAGAAAGAATAAATTGAATTAGATATAAATAAGTAAATAAACAAATAAATATGATAATAATATTGATTATATAATAATAATAATAATAATAATAATAATAATAAATGATTAAATTGATTTATATTACATCCAACACGAAATATTATACATCACCATGGCCACCAAACACAAATACGCTCTTTAATACGCACATACATATGCACGTGCAATCCCGCGCTAGGATACAGTCATAACGTCACAACCAACACGCATTTTCATGGACACGCGCATGACAACATACGCGCAAGTACAAAAAAAACGCATTCACGTAAACATACAACACGAGAATACAGTTATATAAAAATACCATCATTTAAAAAAAAAATCATTTAAAAAGAAATGTCATAACTAGACTGCTTCAGTTTCAGTGATCTTTTGAAAAAGAGATATTATCTCGAAAATTCAAGAATTAAATACAGGTTAACACACAACATCATTGTTACCTTATTATTATTTTTTCTTTACACCTGCATTGTGATAGCCTTCTAAATCAACCTCCTAATAAAAATGTTATGTCTTTTAGTTCCAGGGACAAAGAAATTACATCGCAACACAAGGTAAGACACTCTTTATTATGTATGTATTTAAAACTAATTGCTTTTTCAAGGTCACTTTCAGCCCTTTCAACTGGGGCTTTAGAATACACCGACTGCACCTCTGCAGATGGGTAACACCGTCGAATGAGGCCACCTATTGACCATGGGTGGATACCCGTGATGCTTAAGAAAGGAACCCTGGTGTCTGAGCAGTCCATGACATGCAACACCCCATTTTGGTCTTTACTTAGGCTAGATGACTGATCACGTCAATCCTAGCGCATATGATTGTACCAACCCTACTTCCCTTATGGCAAATCCCAACCCTTTTTATCATATATGTGCTGAGGTGGTGACTTGGATACGACGTTAAACTCTATCTGATTCTGGAGCTCAGGGGAATGTAGAGTACCCCTTCACCATTATATCTTGGAAAAATCTACAAACTGTAGTGCTGCTTCAAGATCTTTTGATCGAACCCTTTCAACGATTAAAAAAAAACTTTATGGCAGCTAAAATTGCATGGTTGTTGCTGCTCGAAGTGCATGTGTAGCAGCAATTTTGAATTCAGGAAATCATCCTGTTAGAACCTGTATGATTCATTCATTATATGAACTAGCTAAAGTATGCGCCCTCCACAGGGCGCAAGTATTTAAGTCTCAATGTATTAAAATATCATATTAAATTAGAAAGACTAACGAAACTAAATTAGAACAAATATAAACATATTACTATTATTTTAATGTTATTTTAATTGATTTCTACATAAAATTATATGATAAATATGTAAACACGATTTGTTTGGATATGGATTTTTTGCCGACAATTTTTGGGAGAATATGTGCTTAATTGGAGTCGTATCTAATTTTGAAAATTAATTAATAAATAATTAATTAATTAGGCGGGAATGCCTATTTAAATGTATGGCTCACCAAATCGAGAAAAATTATATATAGGATTGCTTTTAATACGTTTGAGAATAGCATGAGAGTATTAGAAATCAGTACCAGCAAATAATTATTTATTAAACACAGTTTTTTAAAATCATTATGCAAATTATATATAGGATTGCTTTTAATACGTTTGAGAATAGCATGGTAGTATTAGAAATCAGTAGCAGCATTAATTATTTATTAAACACAGTTTTTTAAAATGTTATTATGCAAATTATTCCCACAATATACTATGTAAACTTTTATTTCTTTGAGATACATAATAAATATTTAAGGATTTTAAAAGCATTGATAATAGGAACAGTTTTGCGGCAAATCTAAAAGAGCTAGACTGTAATAGAGACATCGTTAATAAATAAAATGCTAATTAAGATTGAATAATGAATATTTCATAATCGTTGAGAATATGATTTGAATCACTAAAGAAAACGTGACGTTGGTGATGACATAGTTTCGGTTACATAATCTCCATTATAATAAGATTTTAAATTTCAGGACCTTTGGAATCAACTTCTAAGGATTTTTGGAGAATGATTTGGGACCTTAAGTGCAATACAATTGTTATGTTAACCAACTTTGTGGAAAACGGAAAGGTAAGAAAAATTTAATATACTATACAACGGAATAAGTTGGATATCAATAGAATTAGAGAGTCCACCTATTAAAAATCTAAGGGTAAAATCGAATTTAACGGAACTAAATTTCATCATCGTATGTCACCCGGCTGAAAGAAAAAAATACCAAAAATCAGGGAATTAACCAAATTTGATGAAATTTTCAGTGTTGATATAATAATGAATAAAAGATATAATGTACCATTTATTCTATCTAAAAATTTTAACATTTTTTCAGGGCAGTTAACTTTGAACTACGTATCTTTGTGGCGTAACACAAATTCTCAAAGATACGTGGTTCAAAGTTAACTGACCTGAAAAAATCGAAAAGTTTTAAATGAAATAACTGGTGCTTTATAAGCAAAAACCTGGCAGATATCTCTGCGCTATCCTAAATTAGATATAAATATATACTCTACCATTGATATTAAACCCTCTTTATTTATAAATATACCAAACTACATAATCAATATATATATATATATATATATATATATATATATATATATATATATATATATATATATATACGCAGAGAGTTTGGAAGACATGACACAAACCAAAATGGACAGCCACTAACAACAACTTCAGTTTTGGAGATCTTCTGTAGATGAGATTTTTATCTCGAAATATTAAGAATTATAAAAATAATAAAAAATTACAGTTTAATAAATAACACCATAGTTACCTTATTTTTCTTAACTCTTGCATTGTGATAGCCTTCAAAACCAACCATAAACATATATATATATATATATATATATATATATATATATATATGTGTGTGTGTGTGTGTGTGTGTGTGTGTGTTGATGAAGTGGGGTGACAATGAAGAAGGCAAAGTCCTGGCGATCTGAACACTGAACCCGGTTAGAATTTCTGACGATACCCTTTTAATATATATATATATATATATATGTGTGTGTGTGTGTGTGTGTGTGTGTGTGAAGGAAACAAAAGAAGTTTAGCTAAGCTTAACTAAGGAATTACATGGACTTAGTTAAATATAAGGTAGGATCTTGATGAAATCATTTCGATTGAAGCCATCATAGACCCATAACTCTTTTCATATACTAGTATTACAATTATATATATATATATATATATATATATATATATATATATATATTTGGGAGATTATGAGCTTAATTAAAGTCATACCTAATTTGTTAATTAATTATAATTAAATGAATTAGGCGTGCATATCAGTTTAAATGTAAAGCGTATACAAATCGCGAAGAGATCGCTCTCTGTATGTTCATTTCAGCCCATTAGGCCTCATCAGCAGAGCTATAGACAGGGGTCTGCTGATGAGGCATAATGGGCTGAAATGTACATACAGAGATTAACCTTTTCTCGATTTAATTACGCTTTACATTTAAACTGATATGCACGCCTAATTCATTTAATTATAATTAATTAATTAACAAATTAGGTATGACTTTAATTAAGCACATAATCTCCAAAAAATTGTCGGTCTTTGCCATTTTCAAACACATTGTTTGTTCACTTCATATATATATACGTGTGTGTGTGTCTTTATTTTCTTTATCAGGCGAAATGTTGCTCATACTGGCCAGATCTGAATGAAACAGAAAATCATGGAACATTTCAAATTTGCTGTATTGAAGAATATCGGTCAAGATTGTTTACTCGTCGAGTACTGATAATCAATCAGGTAAGATATAATAAGTTCTTAAGATATTAAGTAATTGTTTTAGTCAAATTCCTAACATCATGCTATGTGTTGATATAGTCACATCCCTACCCTTTGTTGTGTGTAAGATATAATAAGTTCTTAAGAAAATAAGTAATGAATTAAGGAATTGTTTTAGTCAAATTCCTAACATCATGCTATGTGTTGATATAGTCACATCCCTACCCTTTGTTGTGTGTAAGATATAATAAGTTCTTAAGAAAATAAGTAATGAATTAAGGAATTGTTTTAGTCAAATTCCTAACATCATGCTATGTGTTGATATAGTCACATCCCTACCCTTTGTTGTGTGTAAGATATAATAAGTTCTTAAGAAAATAAGTAATGAATTAAGGAATTGTTTTAGTCAAATTCCTAACATCATGCTATGTGTTGATATAGTCACATCCCTACCCTTTGTTGTGTAAGATATAATAAGTTCTTAAGAAAATAAGTAATGAATTAAGGAATTGTTTTAGTCAAATTCCTAACATCATGCTATGTGTTGATATAGTCACATCCCTACCCTTGTTGTGTGTAAGATATAATAAGTTCTTAAGATATTAAGTAACGAATTAAGGAATTGTTTTAGTCAAATTCCTAACATCATGCTATGTGTTGATATAGTCACATCCCTACCCTTTGTTGTGTGTAAGATATAATAAGTTCTTAAGAAATAAGTAATGAATTAAGGAATTGTTTTAGTCAAATTCCTAACATCATGCTATGTGTTGATATAGTCACATCCCTACCCTTTGTTGTGTGTAAGATATAATAAGTTCTTAAGAAAATAAGTAATGAATTAAGGAATTGTTTTAGTCAAATTCCTAACATCATGCTATGTGTTGATATAGTCACATCCCTACCCTTTGTTGTGTGTAAGATATAATAAGTTCTTAAGAATTAAGTAACGAATTAAGGAATTGTTTTAGTCAAATTCCTAACATCATGCTATGTGTTGATATAGTCACATCCCTACCCTTTTGTGTGTAAGATATAATAAGTTCTTAAGAAAATTAAGTAATGAATTAAGGAATTGTTTTAGTCAAATTCCTAACATCATGCTATGTGTTGATATAGTCACATCCCTACCCTTTGTTGTGTGTAAGATATAATAAGTTCTTAAGAAAATAAGTAATGAATTAAGGAATTGTTTTAGTCAAATTCCTAACATCATGCTATGTGTTGATATAGTCACATCCCTACCCTTTGTTGTGTGTAAGATATAATAAGTTCTTAAGAAATTAAGTAATGAATTAAGGAATTGTTTTAGTCAAATTCCTAACATCATGCTATGTGTTGATATAGTCACATCCCTACCCTTTGTTGTGTGTAAGATATAATAAGTTCTTAAGAAAATAAGTAATGAATTAAGGAATTGTTTTAGTCAAATTCCTAACATCATGCTATGTGTTGATATAGTCACATCCCTACCCTTTGTTGTGTGTAAGATATAATAAGTTCTTAAGAAATAAGTAACGAATTAAGGAATTGTTTTAGTCAAATTCCTAACATCATGCTATGTGTTGATATAGTCACATCCCTACCCTTTGTTGTGTGTAAGATATAATAAGTTCTTAAGAAAATAAGTAATGAATTAAGGAATTGTTTTAGTCAAATTCCTAACATCATGCTATGTGTTGATATAGTCACATCCCTACCCTTTGTTGTGTGTAAGATATAATAAGTTCTTAAGAAAATAAGTAATGAATTAAGGAATTGTTTTAGTCAAATTCCTAACATCATGCTATGTGTTGATATAGTCACATCCCTACCCTTTGTTGTGTGTAAGATATAATAAGTTCTTAAGAAATAAGTAATGAATTAAGGAATTGTTTTAGTCAAATTCCTAACATCATGCTATGTGTTGATATAGTCACATCCCTACCCTTTGTTGTGTGTAAGATATAATAAGTTCTTAAGAAATAAGTAACGAATTAAGGAATTGTTTTAGTCAAATTCCTAACATCATGCTATGTGTTGATATAGTCACATCCCTACCCTTGTTGTGTGTAAGATATAATAAGTTCTTAAGAATTAAGTAACGAATTAAGGAATTGTTTTAGTCAAATTCCTAACATCATGCTATGTGTTGATATAGTCACATCCCTACCCTTTGTTGTGTGTAAGATATAATAAGTTCTTAAGATATTAAGTAACGAATTAAGGAATTGTTTTAGTCAAATTCCTAACATCATGCTATGTGTTGATATAGTCACATCCCTACCCTTTGTTGTGTGTAAGATATAATAAGTTCTTAAGAAAATAAGTAATGAATTAAGGAATTGTTTTAGTCAAATTCCTAACATCATGCTATGTGTTGATATAGTCACATCCCTACCCTTTGTTGTGTGTAAGATATAATAAGTTCTTAAGATATTAAGTAACGAATTAAGGAATTGTTTTAGTCAAATTCCTAACATGCTATGTGTTGATATAGTCACATCCCTACCCTTTGTTGTGTGTAAGATATAATAAGTTCTTAAGAAATAAGTAACGAATTAAGGAATTGTTTTAGTCAAATTCCTAACATCATGCTATGTGTTGATATAGTCACATCCCTACCCTTTGTTGTGTGTAAGATATAATAAGTTCTTAAGAAAATAAGTAATGAATTAAGGAATTGTTTTAGTCAAATTCCTAACATCATGCTATGTGTTGATATAGTCACATCCCTACCCTTGTTGTGTGTAAGATATAATAAGTTCTTAAGAATTAAGTAACGAATTAAGGAATTGTTTTAGTCAAATTCCTAACATCATGCTATGTGTTGATATAGTCACATCCCTACCCTTTGTTGTGTGTAAGATATAATAAGTTCTTAAGAAATAAGTAATGAATTAAGGAATTGTTTTAGTCAAATTCCTAACATCATGCTATGTGTTGATATAGTCACATCCCTACCCTTTGTTGTGTGTAAGATATAATAAGTTCTTAAGAAAATAAGTAATGAATTAAGGAATTGTTTTAGTCAAATTCCTAACATCATGCTATGTGTTGATATAGTCACATCCCTACCCTTTGTTGTGTGTAATATAATATCAGAAATTATTGAAAAATAAAACAAAATGCTTTGTATTTCAAGTCCAAATTCACAAATCCTAACAAATTGGCAAAAACTAGAATTCATATTTGTAATATAAAACGTTTGTGTGAAGAAGTTCTTAAAGAATTAATAAATAAATTCAGTTGTTGCTTTGGGCAAATTCCTAGCATCATGTCATGTGTAACTATAATTGAATTCCTTGCTGCTGTTTGAAATTATATTTGAATACACAGTGTTGTATGTTTCTTGTATTTTAATGTTAATTTCTTGTCTTTATTTTATATTCTATGTAATAAGTAATGAATTTCTTTTTTTGCATTTTAATTTTAATCTCTTGTCTTTATTTTAGAGTTCTACACAACAAAAAAGATCTGTGCATCATTTTCACTGTACCATTTGGCCTGATTATGGTGTCATAGAAGATCCGACACTTTTCATTGAATTCCGAAATGCAATTCGCCATTCCCATTTTTCAAAACCACCATTCGTTGTTCACTGCAGGTATTTCTTGGATCATTTTACAATGGCCTAAATTTTTATCATTTAATTTAATTATTTGTTTAATGAAAAATGTTTAGAAGCAGATAAGTGACTACTCAATCATTTTTGGAATATCAAGAAAATTGGGATTTAAATTGCGATGAATTTTTGATAAGAGTTAATTCATTATATTTACAACGACAATTCAGTTTTTTTAATATGTTGAAGCTCAAATCATCGGCATTATCATCTTGTTGCACAACAGAGTGAGTTTGATTTAGAACCGGGACCGCAAATTTACATATTATCTCTCTTTGATAATTATACATTCAAATGTATGGGTGGTTGTATTCAACATAATTGTTTTCTTGTGCATATTCAATATTCGATTATTGGTTTTCAATGATTTTTGAAAGATTTTTTTTGTGTGTGTTAGTTTCAGATTAACTTCTGAATATTTTTTAGTTGAACTTATAGGGTAACTGAAGCAAAGAAAAGACAATAAGTATTTTACTAATTGTAATTTATACGCCGGTAGAATTTGCGCCCTTTCAAAATTAAAATCGAAAAAAAAAAAAAATGAAATGAACAAAAATTTGAAAAAACTTTAGTATTAAAATTTACTATTAAAATTTTACAATGAAATTAACTTAAAAAAATGATTCCAGTTGAATTTGCGCCCGTTTAAATCAAAAATCGAAAAAGAAATGAAATATATGTAAAGGACTCAAAAGAACTGTTAAAATAAACGATTACCGAAACCACTTTTTCTCCCACATTTTATATTTCAACCATACTTTTAATTTTTCCTAGGCCACATTGGTGCATATTAAAAATTTTGAATATTTACAATTTTACAGAAAATAAAGTGAAAACATTTTTTTCTTTTCTTAACGACCTAGAAAATCGAAATTATGAATTAAAAATATATATATATATATATAAATACAGTTGCTCCGATTTTTGTCATATTCTTGCTTTAAGTACTTTTAGAAATAGTGTTATACATACTAAACTGAAAATCATAGAATCAAAATCTCAAAAGAAGATTGAAATATAAATAGTTACTCTAACGATAATGAAAATATTCATAAAGTAAGATCTTTATAACACACAATTTTACCTAACACCAAATAACAGTTTATGAGATTTAAATATTGAAACTGAAGATGCGAATATAGAAATGGGATGTATGAATTTTGAAATAGAAAGTTTGGATATTGAAAATGACAATTTGAGTATTACAATGGAATGTCTGAATATTGAAATTGAAGGTTGGAATACTGAAATGGTATATCTGAATATCAAATATAGAAATGTCAATATAGAAATGGGATGTCTAAATAATGAAATTAATGCATTGAATGTTGAAATTTAATGTTTCAATATTCTGATTGAATGTCTGTATATTGAAATGGAATGTCAGAATATTGGAATGAAATGTTTAAATATTGAAATGGTATATCTCAATATTGAAATTGGGAATATGAATATTGAAATGGTATGTGTGGATATTGAAATTGGGAATATGAATATTGAAATGGTATGTGTGGATATTAAAATTGGGAATATGAATATTGAAATGGTATGTGTGGATATTGAAATTGGGATATGAATATTGAAATGGTATGTGTGGATATTGAAATTGGAATATGAATATTGAAATGGTATGTGGGAATATGAATATTGAAATGGTATGTGTGGATATTGAAATTGAATATGAAATTGAAATGGTATGATATTGAAATTGGAATATGAATATTGAAATGTATGTTGGATATTGAAATGGATATTGAAATTGGAATATGAATATTGAAATTGGAATATGAAATGGTATATATATTGAATTTTGGAAAATGAATATTGATATGGTATATCTGAATATTGAAATTGGAGAACTTTTTCTACATTCTTGTCGTGAGAACTTATCTGGATTTTTTCTGTTATTTTTTTTCAGTGCTGGTATTGGAAGGACAGGGACCTATATTGCCCTTGATATTCTTTTGGAGCAATTAGAGAGGGAACCCAGCATTGATATTTTTGAATGTGTCAACCAACTCCGGCATCAACGCATGTTAATGGTTCAGAAACTTGTAAGTATTTTCTCATCAACAGAAATTTAATTAACATTGTTCACATATAAAGGGCAGTTTGTGTGTATGTATGTCCGGAGGAAACTATGAAAAGAAAACAATGTAAATATATATACACATTCACTATCACTAGAGCTTGCTTTTTATGCAAAAATAATGAAGATTTTATGTCCGGAGGAAACTATGAAAAAAAAAAACAATGTAAATATATATACACATTCACTATCACCAGAGCTTGCTTTTCATGCAAAAATAATGAAAATTTTATGTCCGGAGGAAACTATGAAAAAAAAAACAATGTAAATATATATACATTCACTATCACCAGAGCTTGCTTTTTATGCAAAAATAATGAAGATTTTATGTCCGGAGGAAACTATGAAAAGAAAACAATGTAAATATATATACACATTCACTATCACCAGAGCTTGCTTTTTATGCAAAAATAATGAAGATTTTATGTCCGGAGGAAACTATGAAAAGAAAACAATGTAAATATATATACACATTCACTATCACCAGATCTTGCTTTTTATGCAAAAATAATGAAGATTTTATGCCCGGAGGAAACTATGAAAAGAAAACAATGTAAATATATATACACATTCACTATCGCCAGAGCTTGCTTTTAATTATACCCCTCTTCACAGACAACGCCAGGTAGCCGATTCTAATTATCTTCAAATTATCATTTTTGACGGTCTGTAGATATATATATATATATATATATATATATATATATATATATATATATATTAATACCCATGTTCCGTAATTGTACTACCGTTATCACCTTGCAACACCCTCTGGTTAAAAATGAGACCGTCCAAATCGTCCAAGATGAAATGCAAAAATGTAAATCCTGATTATCAGGTGTTGCTTATCCACCGAATTCTTAATTCTTATGAGTGTCATCACCTCAGCTAAATAATGGACCATTACGTTTTTAGCAAGGTCTATGTATTTGTCTATCTTTTTGTTTTCTTTCATCTTTACCCTAGAATCAACTGGAACTGAAAAATCTACCAGTTGACAAGTTCTCTTTTTCTTGTTAATCAATACAAGGTCTGGTCTTCTGGCTGGGATAAGGTGGTCCATCTGAATCACAAAGTCCCAGAAAGTTTTATGTTTCACTCTCAAGAAGAGATTCTGGTTTATGCATATATCATTTTGTTGTATGGTCAAAATTTAGTTTCTCTTTAGTTTAGTTTTTCTTGCACAATTCCCAGTGGATCACCTTTCCAACCCAGTCGTGTCTAACCTTGTATTCTTTTTGTGCTAGCTTGCTGCATTCGTTTATTATTATTATTATTATTATTATTATTATTATTATTATTATTATTTACTCCTTTTAAGTTTTCACATCAGTGTTAGCTGATGGTTTTTCACTGGAGTCTGAGTGACAGCAAGTCTCCTCAGGTTTCCAGGACTCTTCTGAGTATTCTGGCAGATTGCAGCAGTGCAGTGTTCTGAATGGTATCAACCCTTCCTCTGATTTCCAAACTTTCCAAACCCTTTTCCAATCCTTTTGGGACCGTTCCAAGTGCACCTACTACAATTGGTATCACTTTCACTTTCATATTCCATAACTTTTTCAGTTCTCTGGCAAGGTCCAGATATTTGTCCATTTTTTCATTTTCCTTTAGCTTTACCCTGTGATCTGCTGGAACTGCAAATCCACCAGTTGACAAGTTCTTTCTTTTTTGTTTATCAACACTAGGTCTGGTCTTCTTGCTGGGATAAGGTGATCCGTTTTTATTTCAAAGTCCCAGAGAATTTTATGCGTTTCGTTCTCAAGAACAGATTCTGGTTTATGCATATACCATTTTGTTGTATGGTCAAAATTTAATTTTTTGCATAATTCCCAGTGGATCACCTTCCCAGCCCAGTCGTGTCTAATTTTGTATTCTCGTTGTGCTAGTTTGCTACATTCGCAGAGTATATGGTTTACAGTCTCATCTCTATTACCGCAAAGTCTACATTTACTATTTTGCTGGGTCTTATCGATTTTCGCTTTGATATAATTTGTCCTTATGGCATTATTTTGTGCAGCAATTATAAGTGATTCAGTTTCTCTTTTGAGGTTTCCCTTTCTTAACCATATCCAAGTCTTTTTATGTGCAACCTCTTCTATTTGTCGTTTGAAGCGTCCATATAATTGTTTTTCTTCCCATTTTTGTTTTTTAGTCTTTGTTGTTTTTCTGTTTGTCCATCTGTCACTTCTACTATTGTTGGCCGCCATAAGTAGTTTGCCTTTGCTTTTTCTTGTGTAATCTTCAAGTTGTTGGATTGTGGTTTCTACGCATTCCTCTATGTTGGCAAGACCTCTTCCCTCTTCCTTTCTTGACACATATAATCTATCTCTATCATCTCTAGGGTGGAGAGCCTTGTGCATTGTCATCAATTATTATTATTATTATTATTATTATTATTATTATTATTATTATTATTATTATTATTATTATTATTATTATTATTATTATGTTATTTATGATTATTAATATGTGATTATTATTATTATTATTATTATTATTATTATTAATATTGATTATTATTATTATTATTATTATTAATATGTGATTATTATTATTATTATTATTATTATTATTGTTATTATTATTCATGATTATTAATATGCGATTATTATTATTATTATATTATTATTATTATTATTATTATTATTATTATTATTATTATTATTATTATTATTGCAGGACCAGTATCAATTTATCTATAATGTTTTAGCTGAAGAAGTTTTGACTGGATTCTCAGTAGTATTGAAAAATTCCATTCCTGATGAGTTTAGGAAGCTGCGGAAAATAGAAGCTGATGGCAAGTCGATGCTCGAAAAGCATTTTGAGGTAAAGTGGATCCCCAATGCAGATTGAAGCATATCAATCCCCCACCTCCCCCAAAACGCCCTGTTGATACTCAGCTGTTGCTTCTGGGTGATTAGGTCAGGGTCCACGGAGCTTCTTCAGAAGAAGCTTGTGGGCCCTAGATACCCACGAGTGGAAATGGTCCATAACCACGATAACCATGGTATTTAAGACCTTTTTATTCACAAATAACGATGCTCTGTTTACAATAATTAAACATTGAGCTCTCATACGGAACCTGAACTCTACAACAAACTACCGGTAGAGAATAGGACCAGCCTAGAATCACCTTGTACCAAGAAACTTGGTACCACACCAGAGAAACGTGTATATATATATATATATATATATATATATATATATATATATATATATATATATTGTTGAATGAAAAAATAAATAAAGGAAAGAAAATGTTGAATGGATAAAATAGATTTGATATGAATTACTAACTCGTGTTTCGGCCAGGAGTTTGTTCATGTACACATGTATTCTATTTATTATTATTTCAAATATAGAATAAAATAGTAAAAATGGAAAATTATAAAATATTTAAGCATACAAAAAATAACAGCTTTCATCAGGGTAAATCTATTTTATCCATTCAACATTTTCTTTCTTTTATTTATTTTTCCTTTCAACATATCGCTGGATTCATTTTCATTTTCAACTTACACACACACACACACACACACACACACACGAACACACACACACACACACACACACACACGGACACACGCGGACACATATATATATATATTTCAATATATATATATTTATTTATTCCAGCACATGACCAGTAGAATGAGAATAATCTACTCGATGATTTTGAAAAATGGCTTGAATTCTCTGAAGGTTGGTTGGATTTTTCGGCATGTCAACCCTTGTTGGGTAATTTTATGCTGAAGACATTTCCAACAAAAGAAACAAATAATGCCACAGAATGAAACAGCCAATTAAAATTTACTATTAAGATCTTACAATGAAATTAACTTTAAAAAATGATGCCAGTCGAATTTGCGCCCGTTCAAATTAAAAATCGAAAAAGAAATGAAATCTTATTATAATGGAGATTGTGTGTTTTTCTGTCTGTAACCGAAACTATATTCCTAATCAAGTCACAATTCTCTTAGTTATTGACATCACATTCTCCATGATTTTATTTTTTATCTAAACCTCAATTATTAATAAAATTGTCTTACATTATTAATACTGTTAACTATGTATACATACTGACAACATGCAATTGTATTTATATATACAACAAAATAGCGGTTTACAGTGTGAACGGGAAGGCTAGTTTGCATATTAATATTAAAAAAACGAATTTAATAAATATGTGCTTAGTATTATTGATTTCTAACTGTTTGGTTTTATTTTAATGAATATAAGCAAAAATCTCTTCAATGAATCTTAAATGAAATCCATTAACAAGATAAAATAACTGTTATTTTATTCTTTACTTCCTCTTATAACTAAATACTTAAATTAGAAAAAATAACAATGAAAGACGAGAGTGATGGAAGAGTAAGTTTCAGTTGTTCTATTTTTTTTATTATACTCCCTCAGTTTCAAATCTTTTATTATACTCCCTCGGTTTCAAATCTTTTTATCTGTATTCTTATTTAGTTTCATTAGCCTTTCTAATTTAATACAATATTTTATTACATTAAAACTTAAATACTTGCACCCGGAGGGTGCATATATTTGCTAGTATATATAAAGAACTCAAAAGAACTATTAAATAAACGATTACCGAAACCACCTTTTCTCCCACATTTTATATTTCAACCATACTTTTAATTTTTGATGCATATTATAAATTTTGAATATTTACAATTTTACAGAAAATAAAGCGAAAAAAATTTAGCCATTTATCTAAATTTTGTAGTTTGTAGTAATAAATTCTTCCATATTTCCCCTCTCATTAAACTCTCTACTCATATTATGTTAGTGACAATCACTAAAAGTCAGTCAAAAAAGGCCGCAGAATGAAACAGCCTAAATAAAAGTAAGTAAAGCAGCAAGATTGGAATAAATAGTCGGAAACATGTAAA
>CM042158.1:79230959-79238459 GCA_023376005.1 Doryteuthis pealeii | reverse complement strand
TCAATTTTAAATTTAATCTTCTTTCAGTTTTTAGGGCCAGTCATGCATTTCTCCCAGAACCAACTTTGCTAGATGTGAGTAACTCAGTGAAAATTTTCTTTATATTCAAATTGACTCATAATAATTCTATACATTAAATTTATTTATTCATCAAATTTCACCGACTTTTACATCAAAACTTTTGCAACTTTAATTTTCATCCGTAAATATTATGCAAAGGTCAGTTAATATTAATAAATAAATACACTATTACCCATAAATAAGAACAACCCTACTATTAAAAAGTTAATCTACACGTATATAAAGGGCAGTTGGTATGTATGTATAAGAACAAACAAAACAAACACTATTACCCATAAATAAGAACAACCCTACTATTTCTTAATTAAAAAGTTAATCTACATCTTATTACAATGGAGATTGTGTGTTTTTCTGTCTGTAACCAAAACTATATTACTACTCAAGTCACAATTTCCTTAGTTATTAACGACATATTATCCATGATTCTATTTAAAACTCAATTAATAATAAAACTGTTTGACATTATTAATACTGTTGGCCTTAACTGAATACTAATAACATGCAATTGTTTTTATATATACAACAAAATACCAGTTTTCAGTGTAAACGTAAAGCTAATTTGCATATAGATATTAAAAAAACTGATTTTGATAAAAATGTGCTTGGTATTATTGATTTCTAATTGTTTGGTTTTATCTTAATGAATATGAGTAAAAATCTCTTCAATAAATCCTAACAGAAATTCATTAACAAGAAGAAATAACTGTAATTCTATTCTTTACTTCCTATTTTAACTAAACTAGCAAATATATGCACCCTCCGGGTGCAAGTATTCAAGTTTTAATGTAATGAAATATTGTATTAAATTAGAAACACTAATGAAACTAAATAAGAATGCAGATAAAAAGATTTGAAACAGAGGGGATATAATCGAAAAATAGAACAACTGAAACTTACTCTTTCATCACTCTCGTCTTTCATTATTATTTTTTCTAATTTAAGTATTTAGTTAAAAGAGAAAGTAAAGAATAAAATTACAGTTATCTTTTCCTGTTAATGGATTTCATTTAAGATTCATTGAAAAGATTTTTGCTTATATTCATTAAAATAAAACCAAAGAGTTAGAAACCAATAATACTAAGCATATATTTATTAAAATACATTTTTAATATCAATATGCAAATTAGCCTTCCCGTTCACACTGCAAACCGCTATTTGTTTGTATATATAAATACAATTGCATGTTGTTAGCATGTAGATATGGTTAACAGTATTAATAATGTAAAACAATTTTATTAATAATTGAGGTTAAAATAAAGATAAAATCATCGAGAATGTGATGTCAATAACTACGGGAATTGTGACTTGAGTAGTGATTTAGTTTCGGTTACAGACAGAAAAACTCACAATCTCCATTATAATAAGATAGTTAAATTAGGAAAATTTAGCATTGAAAAACGGAAGTGAGGAAAGAGTAAGTTTCAGTTGTTCTATTTTCCGATTATACCCCCTCCGTTTCAAATCTTTTTATCTGAATTCTTAATTAGTATCATTAGCCTTTCTGATTTAATCTAATATTTTATTACATTTAAACTTAAATACTTGCACCCGGAGGGTGCATATATTTGCTAGTGTATATAAAGGGCAGTTGGTATGTATGTATAAGAACAAACAAAACAAAGGTATTAAGAGTTTATTATTTCTAAGAAAACATTGAAACAATTAAAATACATTATCTGCGTTATTCGGACTATTGTCCCCATCTTCATTGTTATTTGTACAACGTTTCGGCCGATATACCCTCCGGTCTTCTTCAGGTATTTCTTGTCGGACTCGGGAACCTTCTTTTCGAACTCGGGAAGTTTCTTGTCGTATTCGGGAGCCATCACGGAACTTTGAACCTAACCCTTTATTTATTCCACGGGGGTATCCTGTTCTCATTCTCTGAAGAAGGCCGGAGGGTATATCGGCCGAAACGTTGTACAAATAACAATGAAGATGTGGACAATAGTCCGAATAACGCAGATAATTCTAATCTTCAAGCCTCATCTCAAACATTCAGAGAAATAATTAAAATACATTATTAGATATTATTTATTACCAAACTCTATAAAATTGAAGGTAAAAAATGCAGCAACTCAAAAATAAGTACACTCCTATACAAAATCATATATAGTGGTCAGAATATTAAAAAATACATTATTAGATATTATTTATTACTAAACTCTATAAAATTGAAGGTAAAAATATGCAGCAATTCGGAAATAAGTACACTCCTATACAAAATCATATATAGTGGTTAGAAATATTAAAAAATACATTATTAGATATAATTTATTACCAAACTCTATAAAATTGAAGGTAAAAAATGCAGCAATTCGGAAATAAGTACACTCCTATACAAAATCATATATATGGGTCAGAAATATTAAAAAAATATCAAAAAATGTTTTAGAGAAATCTACATGAAATTTCCAAAGAATGATGTATATTATAAGGAACATTAGTACTTACTTAATAAAAGCGATTTTAATGATAAATTTAATAAAAGTTAATTTTTTTATGCAAAGATATCAAGAGTGTATTATTTCTAAGGAAACATTTAAACAAGTAAAACTTATCATTAGATATTATCTATTATTATACCAAAGATGAGACAATCAATAATTGTTAGCTAAAGGCTTTTTCACGGTTTAGTTTAATGACACAAAATTCATACTAAAATATACCTTATTTTTAGGATTGAGTCATGTTTGAAAAACAAATTCAATTTCTAATAAGTCGTAATTTGCAATTAAGTAAAATAAATGACCCGTCTCTTACTTCACATTCTGCCTATCACTCCCCTCACAGTGTATGTTGATAACCACCTCGGTATATATGTTAGTTTCTCAGTGAGCGTAAAGAGCGAGATCGGAGCGTGCGTGAAACATATTTGTATCTTAAATTACAGCAGCAGCGAGCCCGAATCTGGTCCATCTAAATCTAAATTAGGTTAAACGTTCCCTTCCTTAGAAATCTTACGAAATGATTTTAATGTTGCTGTTTTTTTTTTTAATTCTGTGGTCGTATTTATTTAAAAAACATTTTTCCCTAATTCCAATGATCTTCCCAGAGATCAATGGCGAGGACCGGTATCATAGTTTAAGCATAAGAGTCGCTCATATCATAAAACCTCTTTTTGGACCACGCAAATATCTCACACCTGTATCAACTCTATTTGTACACACCACTAATAAAAATGACTACTACATTTCTTTCTGACTTAAAATTGTTTTGATTTATTTTTTGTTGTTGTTGCTTTGTAGGGTTTCAATATGGAAAATGAAATCATGTTAATGCCCCATCCCGGTAAAAACACAGCAGAAATGTTTTGGAAGTTTATCTACAAAAGGAGGTGTTCGATTATTGTCATGTTTGAAGATTCCTCACATGTGAGTTGATTTCAAAAATAGATTTTTAATCTTTTAGTTTAAGTTCAAAATAAAAATCTATATTATAACTGAAAATCCTTGATGTTTTACTGATACAATGAAATAACACACCATGATGATATTATAACAACTAGCGAATATATGCACCCTCCGGGTGCAAGTATTTAAGTTTTAATATAATAAAATATCATATTAAATTAGAAAGGCAAATGAAACTGAATAAGAATGCAGATAAAAAGATTAGTAACAGAGGGGGTATGATTGAAAAATAGAACAACTTTGAAACTAACTCTTCCATCAATTTCCCTTACTCCCGTCTTTCATTGGTAAATTTTCCTAATTTAACTATTTAGTTAAAATAGGAAATAAGAATAAAATGACAGTTATTTCTTCTTGCTAATGGATTTCTTTTAAGATTTATCACCGAGATTTTTGCTCATATTCAATAAGGTAAAACCAAACAATTAGAAATCAATAATATTAAGCATATATTTATTAAAATCAAATTTTTAATATCAATATGCAAATTAGCCTTCCCGTTCACACTGTAAAGCGCTATTTTGTTGTATATATAAATGTAATTGCATGTTGTTAGTATGTAGATATGGCCAACAGTCTTAATGATGAAAAACAATTTTATTAATAATTAAGGTTTAAATAGAAATAAAGTCATAGAGAATGTGATGTAAATAACAAAGGGAATTGTGACTTGAATAGTAATATAGTTTCGGTTACAGACTGAAAAACACACAATCTCCATTATAATAAGATATTGGCCCAGCTAATTTTCTTTTCTTTTTCTTCTCATCTTGTAATAATTTTGAAGGCTTAACTTCTTTCTTGTAGGCTGGTTAAGTATATGAAAATAAGAATATAATAACTAAAAAAAGGAAAGAAAGAAAGAGAATAGGGAAAGACTCAGAGAGGGGATAAGAGCGCGGAAGTGATAACACTAATCTGTTTCGAACATAGTGAAAAGATGAAAAAGAAGGAAAGAAAGAAAGAAAAAAGAGAGAGATAGTGAAATCAAGATTATTATAGTTTTTACATAGTGAACTATTTAGCAATAGCTCTTAAGTAAACATATCTAACGTTGTAATAATTTAATTATCATACTGTGGTATGTCCAAATGTCCGGCTAGTCAAGATTATTATACTTTTTACATAATGGGATATTTTACATTAGCTCTTAAGTAAACATATCAAACGATGTAATAATTAAATTATCATACTGTGGTGTATACAAAGGTCCTGCAAGTAAGCATTATACTTTTTACATATTAGACTAGTTTACAATAGCTCTTTAGAAAATATATGAAACCATATAATGATTAAATTATCATACTGTGGTATATCCAAAGGTTTTGCTAGTCAATATTACTATACATTTTACATATTGAACTATTTTACATTAGCTCTTAAGTAAACATATGAAATGTTGTTATAATTAAATCATCATACTGTGGTATGTCCAAATGTCCTGCTAGTCTATATTATTGTACATTTTGCATATTGGACTAATTTACATTAGCTCTTAAGTAAATATTGTCAATTATTAGATTATACTGTGGTATATTCACAGGTCCTGCTAGTTTTCTTTTTTCATCTCATCTTGCTATAATTTTGAATGCTTATTTTTTTCTTTTAGTCTGATGCAACATATTGGAATAAGGATATTGATTGTACAAAGGTTTACAACACTATAAGTGTAACAATGACTGAAAAAATTAATCATGGATCTTACTGGACCAGAAGATTCCAAGTATTCTCCAAGAAAGAGGTAATTATTAGAAATATATTATTCTACTGGCGATTATTGACACAAACACGTAGGAGGTAGATGCCAAAAAAAAAAAAAAAAAAAAATCGAGCGGCCCGGCGCCTTAACGTTAAGCAAGCCACGGAGATGGGTGAGACGGAGAGAAGAGTAGCCTCGACAGCAAAGAGCCAGAAAGAGGGAGAAAAGACAGCAGCCCCAGAAAGCATCACAGTTTGTTTGCAGTCAGTTCACCAAAGACTGCCCCTCAGGAATTTGCCTGCACAGTCACTTGCGCTGGTGTTGTAAAATGTTTTCCAACTGGAGTCTGTTCAAATGACACCAGTAATCACTTTCGTTTCTGCAAACTTTTCTACTAACTGAGCCCGTTCCTCTCCCTTCTTTCTTGTTCACCCAAAACATAATAGTAGTCGTCGAATTTTACTTCTCTCGCAGTCACTTGCTTTGTTGCTCACTCACAGTATCGACCACTGTCCGTTTTTATCATCGCTCGGCCACGCCTTATGCAAATTCCGTCTCGCCCCATCCGGGTGTCTGTTGCACGGCACAAGCGATTCTTTGCCGTTTATGTTGGGGGGGGGGGGAATTGGCCATTCCCATTACAAATGTACTTATTTATTTTGGACACTACGCCATCGTCCTTACTGGATGGAAAGGTGCCCACCAACCAACCAACCAGCTGGCGATTACACTGACTATTCAAATTTTCTCGTTTCAGTTTTTATATATTAAACTGCATCACGTCCATCGTTTGATTTTACTTCATATTATAAGAACTCACATCTTATTATAATGGAGATTGTGTGTTTTTCTGTCTGTAACCGAAACTATATTACTAATCGAGTCACAATTCCCTTAGTTATTATACATCACATTCTCCATGATTTTATTTTTATTCAAACCTCAATTATTAATAAAATTGTTTTACATTATTAATACTGTTGACCATATCCACATATTATTAACATGCACTTGTATTTATATATACAAAATATAGTGGTTTGCAGTGTGCAGGGAAGGCTAATTTGCATATTGATATTAAAAATTTGATTTTAATAAATATGTGCTCAGTATTATTGATTTCTAATTATTTGGTTTTATCTTAATGAATATGAGCAAACATCTCTCCAATAGATCCATTAACAATATTAACAGTAATCCTATTCTTTACTTCCTAATTTAACTAAATAGTTAAATTATGAAAATTTAGCAATGAAAGACGAGAGGGAAGAAAAAGCAAGTTTTAGTTGTTCCCCCTCTGTTTCAAATCTTTTTATCGGCATCTTATTTAGTTCCATTACCCTTTCTAAGTTAACATAATATTTTATTACATTAAAACTTAAATACTTGCACCCGGAGGGTGCATATATTTGCTAGTATACACAATATTTATTTAGTTATATTATTATAGGTTTCTTTTTTATTTTATTTTTTAAATTCCGAAATGGTGGACGACAAAAGTAAACGTAGATGGAGTCAAAAACAAATTACAGCCAATTTTTAAAAAGCAATGCTTTCCCCGACACAATTTAAAACAATATATATATATATATATATATATATATATATATAATATATATATATATATAGTCAACAACATATATACATATATATGTAATGTATTTTGCTCGCATATATATATTATATATATATATATATATATATATATATCTTCATACAATGACTGCTATTTACACAGTAGCATTGCAACCAACAAAGCCTTCATCAGATAATGACTCTGGGTTCAGGCATGGTTTCGTGGCCGAAGCATCATTACCACTAACCCAGAGCACCCCAACAGTATCTCACGATACCACCAGACTTTGTCAGTTTGATGTCACAATATAGGACAATATATATATATATATATATATATATATATATATATATATATATATACAAACAAACTGAGAAGTAGACTCATCATATAATATATATATATATATATATATATATATATATATATATATATATAATGGTTTGTAAAAACAGCAAAAAATATCCCTTCAGTGAAGAGTAATCGATACAATAAAAACAAACAATGATTTAAGCAAAAACCGACAGATGTTATTCATTTCTTTAATTTTTCTTTTTCTTTGTTTCTTTTTTGTTTATTATCCAGAATACTCTTGGTCCAGTGTCTGTTATTCATATACAGACGAAAATCTGGCAACAACAGACTCCCCAACTCTGCCAATTAATTGAACTGATCAACACTGTAAATAGTTTCTGTGGCCGAGGAAAACAACTTATCCATTGCAAGTAAGA
>CM042158.1:79198459-79225959 GCA_023376005.1 Doryteuthis pealeii | reverse complement strand
GAGTGAGGTCAAACGCTGTCACTCACTCTCAAGGCCATCAGCTGCACTAATATGATTTCTACACTATTGTCATAATCATTAGGTATCTAATGATTATGTAACATGTGTATACACACAGGCATTCTATGTGTACTATTGAGATTATGTGTGTTCATGTGCACATGAGAGTGTGTATCTGTGTTAGTGAGAATATTATGTATACTAAAAAATACATACTCTCAGGTTGCAATTATTTAAGTTTTAATATAATAAAATATTATTAAATTAGAAAGACTCATCATCATCATGTCAAGCAATCAGCACGGATATCCATGACAATTTCTCACCAACCCTCTCTATCATTCATTGCCCCAGGGAGGTCCTCTACACAGCATCCAGCATCCTCACATCGTTGGTCAATGTAGGTCCTTGGTGGGTGGCCCATATTAGCATGTCCATGTTCCACATGGGAACGTCGCTTATAATTTCGTCCTTGCTTCTCCAGCAGTGTCCAGCATGCCTTGGCCGTTTCACTCGGATGGTTTGGGAGATGGGGGGCAGGTGGCCATACAGCTGCTTCCTTGTGGGGTGCTGTTTCCACGATTTGTTCAAGACCGCACACAGCATTCTTGTGCAGCTCCCATCTAGCTTATTCTCAAGGCGCCTCATTAGGGTCAAAGTGGTGCAGTCATACAGCAGAACTGATATAACCACATCAGAACTAAATATAATGCATATAAAAATATTGCATTTATTTTTAATTGATTTCTATATAAAATTATACAACGGATTGCTTTTAATGTTTCAGGATAAAACAATAATAACCCTGTTTTTTTTTAAAAGCAATATACAAATTAGCCACACTATTTACAATGTAAACCTTTATTTCATAGTGATATATAACACACATTGCAGGATTCAAAACGCATTAATAACATGGGCTGTTTTGAGGTAAATCTAACTCAACAAGACGTTGAAACATCGTTAACAAATAAGATGCTAATTAATATTAAATAATATTTATCTAATAATTATTGAGAATATCGCATAAATAACTAAGGGAATTGTGATGTCTCTGATAACGTAGTTTTGGTTACAGACACATAACTCCTATTATAATAAGATTACAAAAAATCAACCTCCAGATGGTGTAAAAATTTATTTTTTGAAAATATTGTCTGAGGGTGGGAATTAAAAATTCAATGTCAGTGGGTTTGTATCATAAGTGAGTAAAATCAAATTTATTAAAGAAGTAAAAATATAAAAACAATTTGAAATGGAAATTTAGTTCTGTCACCCTTAAAAAAGTGTTGTGCACATCTAATAATTATTAGTTAAACTAGCAAATATATGCACCCTCCGGGTGCAAGTATTTAAGTTTTAATATAATAAAATATCATATTAAATTAGAAAGGCTAATGAAACTGAATAAGAATGTAGATAAAAAGATTTGGATCAGAGGGGGTATGATTGAAAAATAGAACAACTTTGAAATTAACTCTTCCATCATTTTCCGTTACTCCCGTCTTTCATTGGTAAATTTTCCTAATTTAACTGTTTAGTTAAAATAGGAAGTAAAGAATAACATTAGTTATTTCTTCTTGTTAAGGGATTTCTTTTAAGATTTATTGAAGAGATTTTTGCTCATATTCATTAAGATAAAACCAAACAATTAGAAATCAATAATACTAAGCATATATTTATTAAAATCACATTTTAAGATCAATATGCAAATTAGCCTTCCCATTCATACTGTATACCGCTATTTTGTTGTATATATAAATACAATTGCATGTTAATAGAATGTAGTCATACTCAACATTATAAGTATTGTAAAACAATTTTATTAATAATTGAGGTATAAATAAAAATAAAAATAAAATCATGGTAAATGTGATGTAATTAACAAAGGGAATTGTGACTTGTATAATATATAGTTTCGGTTACAGACAAACAAACCCACAATCTCCATTATAATAAGATAATTATTTTGAATATTTTACACATAAATTTTACACAAAATCGTAGGTATTTATTTATTTGTGAACATTTTAGTTAAATTCTTGTTACTAAAAAAAAGGCCGTAAGTAAAAAAAAAATAATTCTAAACCTTGATTACAAATTTCACAAATAATTTTTTTTTCCATTTTAAGTAATAATACAAATTTTCAATTAATTTAATAGTTTATATAGTTCATTCATTTAAATAATATATAGTTTATTTATTTAAATTTTCATTATTACAATGGAAAGGATTCAAATGTTGAATTATTAGGAACTGTTACACACTGGACCCGCAAAAACACAAACACTTGTATTTTAGGAAAATATAAGAGATATTTATTTTCCCCGGTTGTGTACAGCTGAGAGTCGTGGGCAGGGTTACGCAATGTGGAGCCTTCGGGAGTTATCTTGAACCTGATCGCCGTCTGCCTAATCGATCTCAACGGGCTTCTTTTATTTGTAATCTGACCCCCGGTGTCACGCCTCTTGTTCGTGACACCTACGCAGTTTTTTTCTGCAGACACGCCTCTTCGTCCACGCAGGTTATTTTCATTGGCTAAGGGCTACGCCTACAGATTTCTGCACTGAAATCATGACAAACATCCACCTGCATTTCAGGTGCAAAAGGTCAGGTCGGGGCCACATCCTGTTTTCGTTTCCAGGCTGCACCTGGCCACCATGCACTTCCTATTCAGCCCGGTCCTTGGGTGCACCGATCAGACAATATATTACAGAACAACTTTTATCTATTTTATGAATATTGATTGTTCTTTGTTTTATATATTGACGATTTTGTGTATGGTGACGTAAGCATTGACGTAGTTTCTGTTACAGAAAAATAGAGACCAAATCTCCATTATTAATAGATACGTAAATGTTTGTGTTTTGATGCATATCCGTTGCGTGGATTTATTTATTTTTTAAAATTCAATTTCAATTTCTTTTTATTCATTTCAGAATGCATACAAATTGTGCTGGTCCATTGCTGAAGCATTTCAGAATGATAATAATTCAATTTACGTCAATCAATGATCTTCTTGGTATTCAGTGTGAGCTATTAACAATAAAACAGAGTGCTCAAGGTCTTTCATCAAAATTTAGAAGGCTGAGGAGTGCAAACCATGTGAAATCTACAGAAGAATGTATAATCCATCCGGAGAAGCATTTTTTTAGTCTTTTTCTTTTCAGATAAAGACAAGCCGAGCAAGCCCCCAAAATGGTGTGCTCACCTGAAATGGGGGATTCAGTTAATACGGTCATTTTACAATAGAGAAAATTTTCTGCTACTCAGTTTGACCTGCTGACCATGTCCCATGCAGAGGGTTAAGAATACCCCCCCTTAGAAAAAGTGGAGTGTTCTCAGTAAGGCACTAAACTGCATCTGATGGTGAGGCTTCGATTCTGAAGATCTTTTTCATTGCCTTTACTGCCAGCTCCACTCTGACTCAACGTGTCCCTTTTGGGCCCCATCTATGAGCAAAACAGATTTTTTAAAGAAATTATTACTATGAGAAAGGAATACTTTAAACCATATACCTTTATACAAATTATTTGTATTAAGAATGTTTACATTAATTTATAATTATTTATTAAGGATAATTATCATTTACTAGAAACCATACAATTGTGCGCAAGCAAATGATTATTATCAAATAGGAATATTTATTTGAAAATATAATTGTGTATAAATCATTTGTATTAGATAAGAATACTTGAAACCAAATAACTTTATATAAATTATTTGTATAAGATAAGAATACTTGAAACCATATAATTGTGTATAAATTATTTGTATTAGATAGGAATACTTGAAATCATACGTCTGTGTCCCCCCACTTAAGAAACAACTATACTAAAGCCCTGTCAGCTGGAGCTTTAGAACACACCAACTGCACCTCTGCAGAGGGGTAATACTCCTCCCAATGGGACACATCTGTTGGCGGTGGGTTGCGACTCGAGATGCTTAAGGACGGAATCCTGGTGGCTTAGCAGTCCGTGACAAGCAACACTCCACTTTGAACTTAGACGGGCGGCCCTCCGATCAATCGGCTGGTCATATAAAGCCCTTGTACCTATCTCCCGACCCTGTTGCCTTTATAGCAACTCCAAACTTTTAAAATCATATATGTGCTAGAAGGCGGTGACTGAGGGTCCTCGTATCCTGGGAATGACGTTAAACTCTATCTGATGGTGAGATTTTATTTCTGGAGTCTGGGGAATGTGGAGCACCTCTTTATGACCTTTACTCCCAGGTTCACTCTGACCCGGAGTGGTAGTAGCTGTTAGGGTCTGATCTATTGGTTAAATAGAAAAACATGCGTTAAATAGAAAATGTCTTTAAAAAAATTGAGTATCCATTTAAGAATGAATTCATTTCAAAACTTTGTCGACATTAAATGACTCACTGAGGTTGATATGCCGTAAAACAAAACAAAACAAACCAAAACAATCATTACGAAAATAACAGGGCATTTTTAAAATCAGAGATTTTTTTTCATCTGGTTACCGCGTGTTAATTTCTTTAAATATAAGTTTCACGTTATAACATTCAATTGCATGAGCACGCTTCATGTAATATAAACGCTGAACAAGTCACAGTTTTAATATTTCAATATGTAACCGTCTGAAGATTGCATAATATGCATGAAATTGCAGTTACAGAATATTAACACAATAATATTTCATCTCTGATATATATATATATATATATATATATATATATATATATATGTTTTTCCGTAGCTAGAATCTTTCCACGTGTTGTTTAACCAACTGATGTAGGTAGACCATAAAGAGAGCTGAATGTGCCTAATACCATTGAGTAGAAGGACAGAGCAAGATATTTAGTAAATGAAGAAAAAACTCTAAACTTGCTTCATTACAATAATTTATTTCAACCGTATTAAGACGGCATTTTCAGGTAATCACAAGAACATGACTCTTACTGAGAATTTCCCAAATTCTCAGTAAGAGTCATGTTGGACTTCTGATATTGTGTATCGAACAAAGATACGGACATCACTGACCTAAAGCAAAAGACCACTAATGCCATACCAAATATTGATGAGGCTTATGCCACAGCGAATGTGGCAAGAAATCGAGTACCGTCTTAATATGTTTCGTGCAAATGTAGAGATGTATTAAATGAGGCAAATAAAGTTCAATATCTACTCCTCACTTTGTTATAATTCCCACAAATTTGTCTTTTAATTTGCTTTTGAAATATATATTAAAATTGTAAAGAGACTTTATGGACACTTTGTATAACGGATTGCATGTTGATACTCATTCTGCTTAAGAATTCTACAGTTATTTTAGACAATTGAATTTCTCTTTAATCCATTCTTTAACATTCTTCAGGTGTACTATTCATATGGAAAGTCAGGGTAGTGTCAGGAAACAGTCAATTTTCCATAGAAACACTCGATGAAGATGGGGACAATAGTCCGAATAACGCAGATAATACTAATTTCTAAAAGTTAATAAAAAGAACATTTGCTGCTACTAAAACTTAGCTAATTTTATGTAACCATAAAAGTGGAAATAAGATTTGGTTAAACATCGCTGGCATCCATCCATCTACTAGCGACGATGGCGTAGTTTCCAAAAACGTGAAACAACGTTTCCCTGGGCGAGTTGATATGGAGGATAAGCTGTTGCCCAAATACCAGGCACCCCTCGCCACACTGCTGTTTTAGTCTAAAGGACCCCCCCCAAAAAAAAAAAAAAACAATGCAGTTTGGCAACGATAATATCGCAAGAGTTGCTGGATAGTGCTGAAGTTCAGCATCAGACCATCTTAGCGACACCAGATCCGGACTTGATTTCGAGTTTTACTCCCCTAACCATTACTTGACAGCGGAGATTTCCTAACAGACTTTATTTTTTCCTGTCTCAATGCTCTGTTGGTTTAACATCAAATTAAATTTAAAATGAAATTTTAAACAATTAAATAATCATGAAAATGTAAATATATATATATTGAAAGATGTAATTATGTACATATATGATTAAATCTATTTTCATAAAAAAATGAATAAAGATAAATTTAATAAAAATTCAAAGATATTTGTAATTTTTTCCGTAATAATTTAAATGTATTATTTTTACAGCAAAAAGTTTCACAGGATTGAAAAACATTGTATCAACAGAGTTGTCTACCTTGGAACGTAAATAGTTTCATAGAGTTATTTCCCTTGATATTTTTTGATTAAAATTGTAAAAAAATAACTAAAAATATCAAGTAATATAAAGGTCGCTAAAATTTTTAAACCATGGCATTAAGCACATCAATCTTTAACCGTGACAGTTAAAAATTAACCAATTTTTAACCATGGCCGTTAACCACATCCATTTTTAACCATGGCATTTAACCACATCAATTTTAACCATAGCATTTAACCACATCAATTTTTAGGCAGGACATTTAAGCCCATCAATTTTAATTGGGGCATTTAAACACATTATTTTTTAACCATGAAATTTAACTACATTGATTTTTAACCATGACATTTAACCACATAATTATTTATTCTTATAATTAGCAGACCTGAATTACAAGTTTAAAAAATCGAGCCAATTCTTAAAAAAAAGAAAGAAGGCTTTTATTTGTTAATGTCTAAAAATATCGATTATATATTATATTATGGACTGTTGACAATTCAAATACTCTGTCATAACAGTCTCTGACTTTCTTACTTGCATGTATACCAGTTATCTACCCCGGCACTTTTAAATATCTTCCCAAATATAAATCAAATCTCCATTATTTTTGCTGGTGATACTTAATGTGTATACATATATTTTGCTGGTGATATTTATTGTGTATATAAATTTACTTTGTCGTTAATTGTTTTATTTTAGAAGGTTCCTCCGGACATACAGATACACATAACTGCCTTTATATATATATATATATATATATATATATATATATATATATATATATATATATATATATATGTGTGTGTGTATGTGTGTGTGTGGTATATTAAGAAAAATGAAAAAACACAGGTTTAAATGGGTTAAGTGGTGAGTTTATTGGCCGACGCTGCAGTGTTTCGATCTATTAATTAGATCATCTTAAGGGCATTTGTTGGTATATGGAAGGTGATAAGAAATCATTTATCACAGAATAACGAGAAAAGCGAGTGGTAGTCATTGTTATTCATCTGTTTAAACATTTTTGAGGTTTGAAAAAAGGGGACGGTTTGAAATATGACGTCAAATATTCTTTTTATGGCGTGAGTATGGGACGGCGTAGGTGTGTGTATCGAAAGGAAACATTGTGCATTTTTTAGGTGTGTGGTTGTGTGTGTGTGTGTATAATTTTTTTGCGATAAACGACAGCGGAAATAAACCTTAAGGTTGTGTGTGTGTGTGTGTGTGTGTGTGTGTGTATGTGTGTGTGTATTGGTAAGAGGTAGGGGGAGAGGTGTCATTGGGCGTCAAAAGAAATTTTTTATTTTTTATATTAAGAGAAGAGAAGGAAGTCTGGGTGTGTGTGTGGGGGGATTAATATATATATATATATTTAAATTTATCTAACGTATACAGTTTTACGAGAAATAGCCATTTTTTCAGTATCAGAAATTTAAGTAAAAAGTTTACAAATAAATAAATCCCTACGATTTTGTGTAAAATTTATACATAAAATATTCAAAATAATTATTTGATTAATAATTCATAGACGCATTCAACGTTTTATTTGAAGTGGACAGAACTAAGTTTCCATTTCAAATTGTTTTATTTAATTTTTATTGTTTTACCCCTTTAATAAATTTGATGATTGGGTAGCTAAGCCACTTACTTATGATACAAACCCTCTGACATTGAATTTTTAAGACCCCCCCTCCTCAGACAATACCTTTCAAAAATTAATTTTTACACCGCTTGTAGGGGGGGGGGTTGCTAGTTTAAGTAATTACTTTTAACTAACAAGCTCCGTGCAATTTCCACGAAACGAAACAAAAATAAAGAAACAAACAAAAATTCAGTAATTCACAATAACAAATTGTTCTGTTGTGATGTATAGTTTCGTACGTTTTTTTTCTTCTTCTTTTTGCTGCTGCTGCTGCAGTAGTAGTAGTAGTAGTAGTTCGCTTATCGTAGCTTAGTCCTTATGTCGTCGAACTATCATTATATATATATATATATATATATATATATATATATATATATATATATAAAAGTAATTGGTAATTTGCTTGAAGCATTGTTAAGTATGTTATAAAATAATAAAATTCGAAGGCAATACAATGCGTAAAAAATGCGTAAAAAATAAAGACAAAAAGACAAAAAGACAAAAATGTTTTATATGTCTAATCGATTTCAAAGCAAGAGCTTTATCATCAGAGTGTATTTTCAGAAATGACGTGCTTATGTTTTTTTTATTTGTGTGGTTATAATTTCTCTTCTTATTTCCTTTTTGTCTTTATTTTTGTCTTTATTTTTTACGCATTGTATTGCCTTCGAATTTTATTATTTTATATATATATATATATATATATATATATATATATATATATATATATATAGCTGTAGTAGACATATGCAAATGAGATAACACGCCATTGGCTATCTCATTATACAAATAAAATAAACATGTAACTTCTTTCCTTTTAATTTAACAGTTTATTGTGTACAAATATAAATAAAGCCAAGGGAACACATTATCATTATTAGCTGAAAACTTGTTCTATGTGCAACAAACCAGAGAATTCAATATTTAGATACCGGATATGTATGCCGAAAAGAAGACTTTCCCTTAATGAAAAATTGTGATATTATGAAAAGTATCCAGTATCTATTACTTAAGATTTACAGTTTTTAATGTAAATATTCATCGTAATTATCTTAATTTTAATGTAAACATAAACAGTAAATATCCTAATAATTCCGGTTTAAATTCTATTTTTAAGGCATAATTCTATGAATATTGCGTAAATTCGTTGTAATTTGATATATTTTAACATTCATGAAGTATAATTTTAATGTATAACCTTAATATTTACCCTATCTTGGGCTAGACGGGCGGTCGGAGAGGCCCCCTCCGATCAATCGGCTGGTCACGTCAAGCCCTAGCACCTATATGGTTTTCCCAACCCTATTGCCCTTATGGCAAGCCCCAACCCCTTTTTATCATATGGGTGCTAGAAGGCGGTGGCTGCGGGTCTACATGTCCTGGGAATGACGTTAAACTCTATCGGATGGTGAGGTTCCAGTTTTGGAGGTTTGGGGAATGTGGAGCACTCCATCACCATTGCTCCCTGGTCCACTCTGACCCGGAGTGGTAGTACCTGTTAGGGTCCCATCTATGGGTTAAATAGAAAAATGTATTTATAAAAAAATTGTATTATCCATTAAGAATTGATTTATTTCAAAACTTTATCGGCACTAAATGACCCACTGAGGTTGATATGCCGTAAAACAAAACAAACCAAACCAAACCTTAATATTTAATGTATATTTTTAATGTATATTTAATTCTATTATTGTTGCGGAGATAGAACTCGCAATCTCCTGATCGTGAGTGGTTCGTAGGCAAACTACTGTCACCCCTGTTAAATATGCAAATTCCGCATGGGTCGGTCAGCGTGTGATTAGCCCGGATGTAAGATCATTGGGTGGGCATTTACTCGATATCTAAGTCCTACCTTCACACAGAAGGGGGAGGGTTATGTTTTGATAATCTTAAAGCGAAATGAGACGTACGTTTGAGCGAGTGAACTTTTGACGGATTGAGCAAGAACTGTGAGTGATGCCGGCATGATGTCTTCGGCATAAAATAACCCAACAAGGGTTGAAATGCGGGAGGGGACTATCACGTTTGTAGAAATTGATTATAGCGATTGCGTTCGGTCGTCACTTGAAACAAACAATTACATCACTCAAATTTAATTCATAAGCATAGTTGTCCGTAATTATCATTAGCGTTATACATTTATCAACTATATAGTGTACGTAAGTTGGATTGTTGGTTGTTGTTTTCTTTTTGCATTTCAACCCTTGTTGGGTTATTTTATGCCGAAGACTGTTTTATTCCTTCTTGATTGGTATTATTGCGAATTCTCGCAAAAACTTGGTCCACCACGGTCGATCGACTACAGACCGGCAGCAGCAGATTGCAACAAATTCCACTAACAACCAAGCAGCCTCGGGAACCGAAACCTCAAAAGAAAAAGGCATTGGCTCGTAAAAGAGCCGAACAAGACACAAATTAAACTACACAAAATATGAACTTCTAAAACACCTAGTCTAACGAATTACAAACTTATTTACCCTTCCGTCCCAGCAAAATAAAATCTCCATTTTTATTCCTACTGGACAGGAGCGAGAATAGGCTGGAGACAAGAAGAGCTAGTCCACTATTGGCACGGGGCAGCTAAGCCACTACGCAACTACCCGCTCACCCCTATCTTCAAATTATCTTTAACAGTATTCAACATTTATTTCAAACACAATTTCTTTTCAAACTCAGTTTTTAAAAACACATTTCCAACCCGTCTTCGGGACAGGGGTTCAGTGCGCTTCGGCCACTGGACCGGTCATGTTAAATTAATAGCGTCGATCCCAGGGGCTATCCACCCAGACAACACCTACCCCCTTGACTTAAAGGGGCAGGGCTGTGTTTATTGCTCAGCGCCTGAGGTGCCCCCTTGAGGGGGAATGCCGAAGGATCGACGCAATTTTTGTTCTTTCCTACCCATGAGCTTCGGCTTGTGGGTGGGCCCACGTTAAAATGAGGCCCTGTGCCCAGCCCATACAAGTCGGGTATGAGGCAAATACCCATTTTCTTCAAACCTTTTTTCTATTTAACCCAGTGATGGGACGCTAACAGGTACTACCACTCTGGGTCAGAGTGGACGTCGGAGTAAAAGGGGTACTCTATATTCCTCAGAGCTTGTTTGAGCCCCCCCCTTTGATGAGCCTGTTCTTTATTGTTCAAGCCAACTTGAAATAGTTGGGAGCTAGCTTCTGTCCAACGGAACTGTCCAACAGAACTGTCGGATATCAAATTGATAATATGAAATACACGTTAACGAACAGTCATTTTGAAAAAAAAGAAAAAAAGATTGAAATAAAATGACGAAATATGCTGTCGTCAGAGATTTGAGATTCGTGCAGTTTTGTCTGCGGCTTCAAAACTTGCTATATTTTTGTTACTAGCAGAAATACACGCCCTCCGCCGGGCACTGGTATTTAAATTTTGATTTTATAAAATATATCAAATTAGAAAGACTAACGAAATTAAATATGATTGCATATAAAATGGGACGAACAAAACAGATGCTCACAGTTTTTACCTTAAAATTTAACACGATTTAAGAATATTTAAATAGATTCTTTCATGACCCCCCCCCCATAAAACAAAAAAAAAAAAAATATAGCTGCAATCGCTGGATAAATCCATAAAAGGAATCACAATTAAAAGAAAAAAAGTTTTTAATGGTAATTTTTACGTCCCCTTCTTTTTGAGCGGTCAAAATTCAACGTAAACATTAATCTAAAACATTAGGGACTGGCAAACGGAGCCTAAAATGCGTTTTTGACAAAATGACTTTAGCTCCCCCCCCCCCCGAAAATAATTTACCAAAAATCAGGAAATTATCGGATTTTAATGAAATTTTCAGTGTTTATGTATCAATAAATGATCTTTATAATGCATTATTTATTTTATTTCAAAACTTTCAAATTTTTTTCAGGTCACTTAATTTGGACCCCCTTATGTTGGGGGCGTAAAATTGTTTCAAGTTGGTCCTTACCTGATACTAATTACAGTATAACTAAAGAGATAAAAGACCGAAGTTATGAATAAAAACAAAATAATTTTTTTACGGTTGCGCTTCTATGAGAAAATAAGTACCAAAAATCGAAAAATAAAATGTAAAAAAATAATAGATAATTAATTTTTTGGAGATTTCTTTTTTATTCATTTCGATAATTATTTAATTGGCTATTATTTTAAAAAAAAAATTATACATCGATGTTTTTTCTGCTTAAAAGGGGAGGGGCACATTTTTAATCGAGTTTTTCTTCAAAACTTATTACTTTTGGCGCCTAAAATAAGTTTTGCATTAAGTAGATATTAATTTTTAGAATCTAAAAATATAACATTTTAAAATTAACATCGGGATTTTCATATTTTAAATTTATTTTATATATTAATTTTTCATAGCAAAAATACTAAATTAAAGTTTTGACATAAAATAACTAATGGATTATAAAATTCATTAATTGTTAAATCAATACTGAAAATTTCATTAAAATCGGATAATTAACTGATTTTTGGTAATTTTTTTGCAATCGCGAATGTTACAGTAAAATTGTAAACAAGCACTTAAAACCATTGAAAAAGAGGCTGAATGGCGGATATCGTCAAAATTGACCAAATCAAATAGTTTTAAATATTTTAAAAATAAACTGCATATGTAATTATATTTTTCTTGTTTTAATATTGGTTATTATGCTACTACTTATCGATTTAGACAAAGTTTAACCTTAAATAATAGATTTAATTATTCTTAATTCGCTTTTAAAACTCGTAGTATCCGATTTCTTTTGCTAGTCCCTATAAAACATAATTTCAGGAATTCTATGATATGAAGAAAAAAGAATTAAAAAAATGTTGGTGTTTTCTTTAATCTTATTTCTTTCAAATGATACAATGATTTTTTTACGATAAAATAACGTTTAGAAACGTTTTGTAGCTTTTCCCTTCATGTGTACATTTATCGCGCAAAATCGATTGGAAGTCCCTAATATAAAAAGAACACACTTATTTTGATTTAATTTTAATTGATTTCTTTATAAAATTATAACATTGTAATGCGTCTAAAAATTTGAAAGTTATATTAGAATTCAGGAGCGTCACGTAATTATTTACCAAACCCGTTTTTGTTAAAACCAGTATGCAATTTATATACACCAGGTACTTTATAAACCTTTCTTTCTTAATGATATATAACATCCATTGAAGGGATTTTAATTTTATCTATACATATATAAAGGGAATTTGTGTGTATATGTATGTCCAGAGGAAACTTCGAAAATAAAACAATTAACGACTAAGTAAATATATATACACATTAAATATATCACCAGGGCTTGGTTTTTGAGCAAAAATAATAGAGATTTGATTTATATTCGTGAAGATAATTAAAAAATAAAATTTAAATGATAATAGCATGGAATTTGTTTTTCATTTAATATTTTAGATATTAGACATTTACATTTCTTTTCAGAGTAGCTGGATCAATGCAAGGTCTATTTTTTTACATAGGGATTTAAATGGGGCATCCCACGAGGATTCAACTCCCGATTCAGTAATAATGGATCTGCGGTACTAAATTAAAAAATACCCCTCTACCCAGGCGACGCCGGGTAGCCACTGCTAGTTAGTAATATGGGCTGTTTTTAAGTGAACCTAACAAAGCTAGACTTTAATAGAAACATCGTTGATAAATAAGATGCTAATTAAGATTAAATAATGATCATTTAATGAATGATCATTGAGAAGATAACATAAATAACTAAGGGAATTGTGACGTCTGTGGTAACGTAGTTTCGGTTAGAGACAGACAGACAGATAGATAATGTCTATTATAATAAGATTCGTAAAAAAATAAAAAAAAGTGCGTAGATAGGCCCAATGTCCGACTATTACTTTTGAAAGTCTAGTTCACTACCATTATGCTAGATTGAACCCGCGAGACTCTAATTACGAGTTTTAACTGCCAACTAAGTCACGCATAAAGCACTGGTTCGCAGTAGAACTCTGAAGTTAAGCAACGAGCAGCCTGCTCAGTAGCGAGATGGATGACCACTTATGAACTGCAAATGCCGTAAGTAATCTTAGACTGTATCCCAGCTGGAGTTTTAAAAAAAAAGGTAAGTAAAAATAGATTTACTAAGAATTCACGTTAAACGCACCAGCTTCAGCCAGAACACCAAAATTAAACAGTAGTAATCAATTCTCCCAGGCCGTATCAGTACTACTGTACAACAGCACCACAACGGACCCTAACAAACTTAGATGAGAGCTGCGCAAGGATGTTCCTGGAAGCAGCATCCCACAAGAAAATAGCTGTACGGCCATCTGCCTTTTAATACACCGACCACCATATGAAGACGAACAAGACATGCTGAACACAGCTGGAGAAGCAAGAACGACCTTATAAGCAACGTTCTCCCATGGACGCATACACATGGACACACCAGTGTAGACCGTGTGATGAGACTGAAAAGCAGCCGTATGAACAAGCGGATTCCCAGCCCCCCACAAACAAAGCGCGTCAGGATATGTTTGGCCTGTGCGAGGGGGAAGAGTGTGGCGAGCGGCTACGGATACTCGAACTCGCTACCTCCTCGAAGCTGAGGTGTTGTTAGTAGAGACCCAAATAAAGTATATCCGAATTTGCATAAGCGCAGCCGAACGAGCAGAAATAAAGACGGACTGTCGCTGACAGGACGAGTGAGGAAGAAAGTATTTCGACGGCAAGTGAAATCTGACGACTGCTATTTGAAGTGAGAGTGGCGTGTTCGGTTGGGAAAAGAATTGCATTTCGTTTGCTGGAGAGACTTTCAAAGGATTGATATTACCTTGAATTTTTTGGACCCTTTCAAAAGAGACCGACCAGTAAAAACCTATATCAATCAGCTCTGTGCGGATTCTGGATGTAAAAACAAAAAACGTCCTCGGCATAAAATAACCCACGGATTATCATGCCGTTAAATCTTACCATCTAACAAAACTTTCGAAACTCCCACTTCTGGGTAATTCAAAGAGGTTTAATCAATAATCGATACATTTCAATTGATGAACCACTATTCACCATTCGTTGCCAATATTGGGGAAAGTCTGTGGCAAAAATAATCTTTAATTACAATGTATTCACCAGGATAAAAATATTTCAAAATAATTTATCGTCTATCACGTATTGAACAAAGGAGACTTATCGTCCAGAATCTATAGAATTCAATTTAACTAATGCTTTGTTTTTCAGAATGTCTGCAGATCATACAAGAATAACGGTAGCAAAACTCTGCAAGTGACACTAAAAGTTTATTCCAAGAGAATTACTTTTAATGAAACCTGCGTCTCGAATGCATCGATGAAGCAGCCCAAACAGACCATACACCGGTTCAAATAAGAGCAACGGCTGTAGTAAGCAATTAAAGCCGTCATCGTGTCGTTTAATGTTTTTCGACTAGCAGGACCTGTGGATGTACCACGGTATGATAATTTGATTATTACAACGTTTGATATGTTTACTTATGAGCTATTGCTAAATAGTTCAATATGTAGAAAGTATAATAATCTTGACTAGCAAGACCTGTTGATATACCACAGTATGATAATTTAATTATTACAACGTTTGATATGTTTACTTAAGAGCTATTGCTAAATAGTTCAATATGTAGAAAGGACCTGTTGATATACCACAGTATGATAATTTGATTATTACAACGTTTGATATGTTTACTTAAGAGCTATTGCTAAATAGTTCAATATGTAGAAAGTATAATAATCTTGACTAGCAAGACCTGTTGATATACCACAGTATGATAATTTAATTATTACAACGTTTGATATGTTTACTTAAGAGATATTGCTAAATAGTTCAATATGTAGAAAGTATAATAATCTTGACTAGCAAGACCTGTTGATTTACCACAGTATGATAATTTGATTATTACAACGTTTGATATGTTTACTTAAGAGCTATTGCTAAATAGTTCAATATGTAGAAAGTATAATAATCTTGACTAGCAAGACCTGTTGATATACCACAGTATGATAATTTAATTATTACAACGTTTGATATGTTTACTTAAGAGGTATTGCTAAATAGTTCAATATGTAGAAAGTATAATAATCTTGACTAGCAAGACCTGTTGATATACCACAGTATGATAATTTGATTATTACAACGTTTGATATGTTTACTTAAGAGCTATTGCTAAATAGTTCAATATGTAGAAAGTATAATAATCTTGACTAGCAAGACCTGTTGATATACACAGTATGATAATTTAATTATTACAACGTTTGATATGTTTACTTAAGAGCTATTGCTAAATAGTTCAATATGTAGAAAGTATAATAATCTTGACTAGCAAGACCTGTTGATATACCACAGTATGATAATTTAATTATTACAACGTTTGATATGTTTACTTAAGAGCTATTGCTAAATAGTTCAATATGTAGAAAGTATAATAATCTTGACTAGCAAGACCTGTTGATATACCACAGTATGATAATTTAATTATTACAACGTTTGATATGTTTACTTAAGAGATATTGCTAAATAGTTCAATATGTAGAAAGTATAATAATCTTGACTAGCAAGACCTGTTGATATACCACAGTATGATAATTTGATTATTACAACGTTTGATATGTTTACTTAAGAGCTATTGCTAAATAGTTCAATATGTAAAATGTATAATAATCTTGACTAGCAAGACCTGTTGATATACCACAGTATGATAATTTAATTATTACAACGTTTGATATGTTTACTTAAGAGCTATTGCTAAATAGTTCAATATGTAGAACGTATAATAATCTTGACTAACAAGACCTGTGGATATACCACAGTATGATAATCTAATTATTACAACGTTTAATATGTTTACTTAAGAGCTATTGCTAAATAGTTCAATATGTAGAAAGTATAATAATCTTGACTAGCAAGACCTGTTGATATACCACAGTATGATAATTTAATTATTACAACGTTTGATATGTTTACTTAAGAGCTATTGCTAAATAGTTCAATATGTAGAAAGTATAATAATCTTGACTAGCAAGACCTGTTGATATACCACAGTATGATAATTTAATTATTACAACGTTTGATATGTTTACTTAAGAGCTATTGCTAAATAGTTCAATATGTAGAAAGTATAATAATCTTGACTAGCAAGACCTGTTGATATACCACAGTATGATAATTTGATTATTACAACGTTTGATATGTTTACTTAAGAGCTATTGCTAAATAGTTCAATATGTAGAAAGTATAATAATCTTGACTAGCAAGACCTATTGATATACCACAGTATGATAATCTAATTATTACAACGTTTGATATGTTTACTTAAGAGATATTGCTAAATAGTTCAATATGTAGAACGTATAATAATCTTGACTAACAAGACCTGTTGATATACCACAATATGATAATCTAATTATTACAACGTTTGATATGTTTACTTAAGAGCTATTGCTAAATAGTTCAATATGTAGAAAGTATAATAATCTTGACTAGCAAAACCTGTTGATATACCACAATATGATAATTAATTATTACAACGTTTGATATGTTTACTTAAGAGCTATTGCTAAATAGTTCAATATGTAGAAGTATAATAATCTTGACTAGCAAAACCTGTTGATATACCACAATATGATAATCTAATTATTACAACGTTTGATATGTTTACTTAAGAGCTATTGCTAAATAGTTCAATATGTAGAAAGTATAATAATCTTGACTAGCAAGACCTGTTGATATACCACAGTATGATAATTTAATTATTACAACGTTTGATATGTTACTTAAGAGATATTGCTAAATACTTCAATATGTAAAATGTATAATAATATTAATTTAACTCTCTCTCTCTCTCTCCTCTCTCTCTCTCTATCTATCTATCTATCTATCTATCTATCTATCTCTCCTGCATCAATGCAACAGCCCAAACAGATCATATCCATGTTCTAATGAGATCAACGTCTGTAGGTAGACATTAAAGCAGTCATCATGTCATTCAATATTTTTCAACTAGCAAGACCTGTGGATATACCACGGTATGATATTTTGATTATGTTTACTTAAGAGCTATTGCGAAATAGTTCAATATGTAAAAAGTGTAATAATCTTGATTTAACTCTCTCTCTCTCTCTCTCTCTCTCTCTCTCTCTCTCATGCATTTTTCTTTCTTTCCTTCTTTTCATCTCATTATGTTCGATTGAAAGATTAGCACTATCGCATCACCCTCTCTCTCTCGACCCCCTACTCTCTTTCTTTTTTGCTTATATTTTCCTGTGTAGCATGTCCTTTTTCCTTTCTTTCTTTATAATAAAAACGGAATAGTCCATTATTTAGCTGAGGTGACGACACATTAGAAATAAGAAATCGGCGGATAAGCAAACCAGATAATCAGGATTCAGATTATTGCATTTCATATTGGACGATCTCATTTTTAAGCAGAGGGTGTTGCAAGTCGCACAAATAAGGAACACGCCATTAAGGTATAGATCAGCACATTTCTCTATTTTTAACTGCATCAATAAACAATGGATGGTTCGTTGGCTTGTTGTTTTGTTTTACGACATATCAACAGTCATTTGAGTCTTTGATAAACTAAAGGGGGTGACATTGCTTAAAATATACAGTGGTACCTTGGCTTACGTGTTCCCCAACTTACGACTTCTTCGAGTTACGAGCTGTCACTCGGTTGGTTATTGGCTTTGTGTTGAGAGTTAAAATTTGAGATACGAGCAAGCTTCAGATACTCTATGTTAATAAGTTCATTAAAAACATTTAAGTTTCCAAATATATTGCGCCATAGGAAAATACTGTATCTATCTATTAATAATAGAGATTCGGTCTCTATAAGTCTGTAACCGAAACTACGTCACTGCCTACGTCACATTACCCAAAATCGTCAATACAATACAAAGAATACCCTTGTTTGAATTAATTTGAATTTAACTGTTAGAAACTTGATTTTATTAGAAAAAAATATATTTATTTGAATTTTGACGGGAAAACTATTGTTATGTCTATTACTTAAAAAAATATAAGATTTCAAAGATTTGTTTACATTTTTTTTAATGAAAGAGCGTAACAAAAATACTTTTACATACTTTTGGATATCGATAAATTCGAGATGGAATAAAAAAATAACCATTTTACACTAAAACTAAGATATTCGTTAAATTTTAATAAAAAATTGTAGAATTACGTAAAATTGAGTGTATTTAAAAAAAGTGCATTGTCATCTGTCGTAAAACAAGACAAGCTTCCACCCACTTAGGCAATAGCTTTTCGAAATTAATTTTTACACAGCCCGAACGGCGTTTTTGTTTTGCTAGTATACAAAAATAAACATTAAAACATATTTAAGTATTTTGATTTTCTATTTGTAATTGTTTGGAAATATAATAAAATAAAATGAAAAAAGAATTTAGTAGATTGAAATCATTTGTTCGACAAATTTTTTTTCGTGGTTTTAAAGCGTTAAAAGTAAGCCACGTTTTTATCGACAAGTAAATGTAAATATTTTTGTAAATAACCCCCACCCTTATAATATTTCAAAGGAGAAGGGTTAAAATATTTACATTTAAAAAAAAAAAAAAAAAAAAGACTGGAGTGAGCAAAATAACTAAAACACCTTGCCCAGCAGGCACCGCATTGGGCGACTTTATTCGTAGGTGGGAATCACCCTAGACTTTAAGGCGGGAGACCGGGACGCAATTCTGTGAATAACATCGTATATAACCCCACCAATATTTTACATCCCCCACCAAAAAAAAATTAGTAGGGGGGGGGCAAAGTTGAAGGACATAAAAAAGAAAATCAGAAAGTTTTGAAAGAAAATAGCTGATGCATTATTAAATTCATTCATTGTTCTGGGAGTTGATTAAAATCGGATAATTCCCAAATTTTTTTTTAGTATATAAGAATAAACATTAAAACATATAGTACAGGGTGAGTTAAAATGCACGCAAATTTATATTGTTCAAAATTATTCCACCAATCATATATTAGTTAACATTACTTTTATATATGTTATAAATATATGCATGGCGTTTGTATAATTAATGTTTTTTTTTATACTTTACAGGTCATTATTTACATCATGCCCCTTGATTTGGAAACTAGACTGGAGCTAGTAAAATTGTATTATAAGAATAAAGAAAAATGCAGCTGCAACAATGAGAGCATACAAAAAGATAAAAGCCATGTGAAACAATCCATTTCATTTATCTACTCTGACACGATTGATAAAAAATTCGAGAGCACAAAAACACTGCATGATTTACCATCAAGAGGCAAAATCGTGTGGGTGCTGTTGTAGAGGCAATCACAAGCTTACAGTCAACTAATCCACTTGGCCATGCAAGTTCAAAGGTCGCCTGATCTCAGCCCACTGGACTTCTATTTTGGGGGCATGCTGAAGGCCCGTGTATTCCATCAATTACGGCCTAACAATCTTAATGTGCTCAAAGATTGCATCATTTCAGAGGTAAATAAAGTTTCCTGTGATGAACTTGGTCGTGACGTGAATAATTTGGTGAAACGTGCAGAGTTGGTGATTGAAGAAGAAGGCGGTATAATTGAACATTTGTTATAATGTTACAAACCCCATTAACTCTGCTTTCTTTTGATTACATTTAGTTTCATTTAATATGATTTAATATACATTTAATAAAGACTTTATAATTTGCGTGAATTTTGACTCACCCTGTATATAATTGATTACATCCGATTTTGTTATGTTTTATACAATACAGTGCTATTTAAAAAAAATAGAATAAACATAAAAAGAATTAGGGTGTTGGTTTTTGGGTGGGACTAGAGCAGATTAATAACTAGCTTGCTAACCATTATCCCACGAATGGACGTCCTCAATTATTTCTCTTTTTTTTTTTGGTTTCGATTTAATTTACATCACGTGATACAGCGGACAAATTATTTCCGTTCGACGCGACGACGAGGCAACTAGAAGAATCATTACGCATCTATATGCAACGCAGATAAACAAATTGTTGTCCCTTATTCTCAGCTGAATACCATTTCTGGCGGGAATATCTGGCGGCCATTTTGGGGATGAAGAATTCTTATTCCTCATTTAATTCATTCGGCAAATGTCCATTGATTCTACAGAACTAATACATCCGGTTAATACATCAGCTATTGTTAATTTCACTTCAGGCACCTAATAGAATTTTGATGACAATTATTATTTTTCGTAAGAGAAATGAAGAAGGATATATATCGAACTTAAATCAAACAACGGAGCTAAATTAATATATATATATATATATATATATATATATATATATTATATATATATCTAGCAAATATATGCACCCTCCAGGTGCAAGTATTTTAGTTAGATTTTATAATAAAATATCATATTAAATTAGAAAGGCTTATGAAACTGAATAAGAATGTAGATAAAAAGATTTTGAACAGAGGGGGTATGATTGAAAAATAGAACAACTTTGAAACTAACTCTTCCATCATTTTCCGTTACTCCCGTCTTTCATTGGTAAATTTTACTAATTAAACTGTTTAGTTAAAATAGGAAGTAAAGAATAATATTACAGTTATTTCTTCTTGTTAAGGGATTTCTTTTAAGATTCATTGAAGAGATTTTTGCTCATATTCAATAAGATAAAACCAAACAATTAGAAATCAACCTCTATTTTGTTGTATATATAAATACAATTGCATGTTATTAGTATGTAGATATGGTCAACAGTGTAAGTAATGTAAAACAATTTTATTAATAATTGAGGTTTAAATACAAATAAAATCGTGGAGAATATGATGTAAATAACGAAAGGAATTGTGACTTGTATAGTAATATAATTTCGGTTACAGACAGACAAACCCACAATCTCCATTATAATAAGATATATATATATATAATTTTAGCTCCGTTGATATATATATATATATATATATATATATATATATATATATATATATATATATCCATCTTATATAATTGGGTCATCCACAGACACGTGTTTCGACTTATCAAGTCTCTTCAGTGTGGCTAGACATTTTGTAAGCTACCTACAGCCGGGATTGAAATCCGATCGGTAACAATTAGGCTGTCTTCACTTACAGCCCTTTTATCATATATGTGCTAGACAGTGGTTGAGGGTCATAATGTCCTAGGTATGACGTTAAAATCCGAGGGTTAAGTTCTAATTCTGGAGCTCTGGGGAATTGTGGAATACCCCTTTATCACTCCCGTGTCCACAATGAACCGGAGAAGTAGTATCTGTTAGGGTCCAATCTATGGGTTGGATAGAAAAATGAATTTAAAAACGTGTTTTATAAAACTGAGTTTAAAAAATTTAGTTTAAAAAATATGTGTATTCATGAAGAATGACCAAAAAAATGTCTTCAGCATAAAATAATCCAACATGGGTTGACATGGCATAAAAACCAACCAAACCAACCAACCAACCAGCCAACCACCAACTAGCCAACCAACCAACCGAAATGCCAACTTTTTGCTAATCAATGATTGCCGTGTCAGTTGAGTGAAAATATATGTATATCCATGAAGAATGACTAAAAAATGTCTTCAGCATAAAATAACCCAACATGGGTTGAAATGGCGTAAACACCAACCAACCAACCAGCCAACCAACCAACCAACCAACCAACCAACCGAAATGCCAACTTTTTGCTAATCAGTGATTGCCGTGTCAGTTGAGTGAAAATTGTGTATCCATGAAGAATGACTAAAAAATGACTTCAGCATAAAATAACCCAACATGGGTTAAATGGCGTAAAACACCAACCAACCAACCAACCACCAGCCAACCAGCCAACCAAATAACCAAACAACCAACTGAAATGCCAACCATTGGCTAATCAGTAATTGCTGTGTCAGCTGAGTGAAGATGACCCAAAAACCTAGTCATGAAACGTCTCTGAGTACGTATTCCGGTACATCTAGAAGATGTATTTGTTAAAACACCAAAGAAATGTAACAACAAAATTTATTTTCTGAAAAACAAAAACAAAAAAAAAAAAACAAAAACAAAAAAAAAAAAAACAAACAAAAACAAAACAACTTTTTAAACGAGAGAAAGAAAAATGGCCAGAAGAACTTAAAAACGGATTCTACTTAATGTCTACTCCAAAGAAAAAAATCTTCAGTGCCGGAAATTATACGGCAAGACAAGAGCACTGGAATTGTCCAAGATTCTTCAACGTCTTGGAAAAATGGCTCGCTCATAAAAAGAAAGAGAGAAGAAAACTATTGTCGTTATGATTCGGTATATGTAAACACCGTTATATTTTGCCACTTGGGTGTTTTTCAACTTTAATGCAATTTTGCTGAGTGTACCAAAAAATAGAATTGATTTTTGGAGAGCAGAAAAACAAAAAAATTATTAAATTTTGGAAAACAAAAAACAAAATTAAGATAAAAAACAAAAAAACAAACAAAACAAAACAAACTAGAATATTATTTTTGCATTTCTTTCTTTCCTTCTTTCTTCCTTTCTTTCTTTCTTTTTTTTTTCGTTCTTTCTTTCTTCTTTTCTTCGTGCTTACTTTCTTTAATTCAACATTCATCTATTTTTTTCTCAATTTCCTTCTCTCTTTCTTTCTTTATTACATCCTTTCTCTCTTTCTTCTTTCTTTTCTTTCTTTCTTTCTTTCTTTCTTTCTTTCTTCTTTTCTTTGTTCTTTCTTTCTTTAATTTTACCTTTATTTATTCATTTATTCCCTCATCAATTTTTCTATTTTCTTTCTTCTTTTATTCAGTCTTTCTTTCTTTCTTTCTTTCTTTCTTTAATTCAACATTTATTCATTCATTCTTTCTTTCTTTCTTTCTTTCTTTCTTTAATTCAACATTTATTCATTTCTTTCTTTCTTTTTTATGTATTAATTTTTACATCTCTTCCTTATTCTTTCTTTCTTTAATCCTACATTTATTTACTCATTCAAACATTCATTCATTCATTTATTTATTTCTTCTTTCTTTATTCTTTCTTCCTTTAATTTTTCATTTATTTACTCATTCATTTCTTTCTTATTTTCTTACTTTCTTATTTATTAATGTTTAACTCTTTCTTTCATTCTTTCGTTCTTTCTTTCTTTAATTCAACATATATTTACTCATTTCTTTCTTTCTTTTCTTCTTTCTTTCTTTTTTCTTTCTTTTCTTCCTTCTTTCTTTTTTCTTTCTTGTTTGACTAATTTATCTTCTTTTTCTTTTTTGTTAATATATTTTCTCTCTCTTTGTTTTTATATTACTATTCTAAATTTTCTACTTTTTCACTTTCGTTCTTTCTTTCTTTCTTCCTCTCTTTCTTTCTTTTCCTTTCTTTCTTTCTTTCCTACTTTCTTTCTTTCCTACTTTCTTTCTTTCTTTCTTTCCTACTTTCTTTCTTTCCATCTTTCTTTCTTCCTTTCTTTCCTACTTTCTTTCCTACTTTCTTTCTTTCTTTCTTTCTTTCTCTTATTTATTTAATTCATTCCAGCTCAAGGGCGTAGATAATTGTCCCAATCCTATTGCCCTTATGGCAATACCCAACCCTTTTTATTTTATAGGTTCTAGAAGGCGGTGGTTAAGAGTTTTAATGTCCTGGGTATGACATTAAACTCTATCTGATGGTGAATTTCCAGTCCTGAAGTTCTGTGGCTTGTGGAGTACTCCTTCATCACAATTACTCCCAGGTCCACTCTGACCTGAAGTAGTAGTACTTGTTTGGCTCCCTTCAATGGGTTAAATAGAAAAATGAATTTAAAAATGTATTTAAAAATTCAGTATTTTTAAACACATTTTTAGAACTCATTTTCGCTTCTGTTTAATCCATAGGTGGGACCCTAACAGGTAGTATCAATCTGAGCGAGGGTGAACCTGGGAGTAATGGGCATGAATTCGTACTCCACATTCTCCAGACCTCCAGAATTCGTACTCCATTCTCCAGACCTCCAGAATTCGTACTCCATATTCTCTCCAGAATCTTTCTCCAGAATTCCAGAGAATTCGTACTCCATATTCTCCAGACCTCCAGAATTCGTACTCCACATTCTCCAGACTCCAGAATTCGTACTCCACATTCTCCAGACCTCCAGAATTCGTACTCCACATTCTCCAGACCTCCAGAATTCGTACTCCACATTCTCCAGACATCCAGAATTCGTACTCCATATTCTCCAGACCTCCAGAATTCGTACTCCACATTCTCCAGACCTCCAGAATTCGTACTCCATATTCTCCAGACCTCCAGAATTCGTACTCCATATTCTCCAGACCTCCAGAATTCGTACTCCACATTCTCCAGATCTCCAGATCTCCAGAATTCGTACTCCACATTCTCCAGACCTCCAGAATTCGTACTCCACATTATCCAGACCTCCAGAATTGGAAGTTCAACGTCCGATAGAGTCATAGCCATGGTATTAAGACCCCAGCCACCAGCTTCTAGCAAATATATTATAAAAAGGGTTGGGTGTTGACATAAAGGCAATAAATTTGGGACAATCATATAGGTGCAAAGGCTTGACGTGACCAGCCGAGTGAATCAGAGCGGACCTCTCCGATTGTCTATCTATCTTAAATAAAGGCAAAAGTGGAGTATTGGACATGTCATGGACTGCTCATCCACCAGGTTTCCATCCTTGAATATCATGGGTCTTGAGGTCTTATTCAATGTTTTTTATAAACACATTTTTCTATTTAACCCATAGATGGGATCCTAACAGGTACTACCACTCCGGGTCAGAGTGGACCTGGGAGTAATGGTGATAAGGAGCTATTTAAAAAAAATAATTAAGTAAAAAGTATAATAATTTTGATTCAACCCTCTGTCACTCTTTTTTTTAACTTTCTTTCTTTCCTTCTTTTCACCTTTCGATTATGTTCGATTGAAACAGATTAGCTTTATTGCTTCCGTGCGTTCACTCACTCTCTCTGTCTTTCACATACTCCCTTTCTTTTTTTCTTTCTTTTTTATCATATTTTTTTCTGTTTAGCATGTCCTTTTTCTTTCTTTTTTCTTTATAATGAAAACAGAATGGTCCATTATCTAGTTATCACCCGATGACACTCATAAGAAATAAGAATTCGGCGTCCTAAGCGACACCAGATAATCAGAATTTACATTTTTGCATTTCATCTCGTACGGTCTCATTTTTAACTAGAGGTTGTTGCATGATGATAACGGTCGTACTTGTAAGAAACACGAGTAGTAATATATACATAATAATAAAGTAAGTAAAGTCGACGGTGTGGCTTATTGTCAACGAGGGAGTCTATCTCCTTTTCACAAGCCTTAGACCAGGGAGGTTGTTTTGCATCTGAGGTAGAACACCACACCTATCATCAGCTCCCCTGTTTAACGCACTATACTACTCATACGCTGAGTTGGCGAGGGTAAGTATTGAACCAGGCTCCTTGTTATTCCGAGCCGGATGCTCTACCGACTGAGATAAGCCAGCCCTTATAGATAATAATGTTACAATTTATGAGAATCATGAATTGCTAGCAGATCCTGTAGAGTTTAAAATAAGTTCGTTAGAATAATAAAAAAAAAACTGGAGGTGGGTAGATTTCCATAACCGTTGGGTTATGATTGGCATTTTGGATGACCCCAACTGACCCCGGTACAGAGAAACGTGAGAATTAGGTTCGACCCGTGCTTTGGAAGGGAAAGACGTGGGTTAGCTCAGTCGGTAGAGCGTTCGGCTAGAAACCACAAGATTCCTAGTTCGATACCGGCCCTCGCCAACTCAGTGTATGAGTAGCACAGATATCTGTGCGTTAAAGTAAGGAGCTGATGGTAGGTGTGGCGCTCCACCTCAGACGTAGAAACAATCTCCTTGGTCTAGCGCTATTGGAGAGGGGATAGACGACCTCGCTGATTTGCTGATACCGACTTTAGGCCACCCCGACGACTTTTACTTTCACTTTATGGGCTAATAAACTTGATCAAGTAAAACCTAAGTCTTGTTTTAATTAATTAAATGAATGTTAAGACAATGACAAACTTAAATCAGCCCAGAAGAAATCAGTCTAGAAGTTAGAAGAATTAAGAAGAATGAAAAACAGAAGAAGAAATTAACAAGAATCAAATAAGATCATCCTCTCTTTAATCTGTATCTCTCCCTCTCCACCCCCTCTCTCTCTCTCTCTCTCTCTCTCTCTCTTTATAACCCGAGTTTCCTCTCTTGATTATATAGCCGATGCGGTATACAATATAATGTAATATATATCTATTAATAATAGAGATTCGCTTCCGGTTTTTGTCTGTAACAAAATGACGTCACTGCTTACGTCACATTACCCAAAATCGTCATTACATAGAATAAATACACTCAAAATTTGAACACGCAACATTAGACAGTCCTCATTGTTTTTTAAAACAAGTTTTAATAAATACATGACTGGTATTATATATCTATATATAATTTGTTTTATCTTAATACATATTTAAAGCTTATATTTGAAATTGTTTTATTTTTTAATCCTTTAATGAATTTGATGATTTTACTTACTTAGTATACAAACTCGCTGATATTGAATTTTTAACTCCCACCCCTCAGGCATTATGTTTCAAAAATCTAATTTTACATCTCCTGGTATTATATATCTATATATAGTTTGTTTTATTTTAATACATATTTAAAGTTTACATTTCAAATTGTTTTTATCTTTTAATCCTTTAATGAATTTGATGATCTTACTTACTTAGAGTACAAACTCGCTGACATTGAATTTTTAACTCCCACCCCTCA
>CM042158.1:79180959-79193459 GCA_023376005.1 Doryteuthis pealeii | reverse complement strand
TCTTTCTTCGTTGATTGATTCTTTCTTTCTTTCTTTCTTTCTTTCTTTCTTTCTTTTTTTCTTCGCTGATTGATTCTTTCTTTCTTTCTTTCTTTCTTTCTTTCTTTCTTTCTTTCTTTTTTCTTCGCTGATTGATTCTTTCTTTCTTTCTTTCTTCGACGATTGATTCTTTCTTTCTTTCTTTCTTTGTTTCTTTCTTTGGTAGTTGATTCTTATTTTCTTTTTTCCTTTTTCCCTCTAACTATAATTTCTTTCTTTCTTTCTTTCTTTCTTTCTTTTTTTCTTCGTTGATTGATTCTTTCTTTCTTTCTTTCTTTCTTTGTTTCTTTCTTTGGTAGTTGATTCTTATTTTCTTTTTTCCTTTTCCCCTCTAACTATAATTTGTTTTATTTTTCTTGCACCCGTTATTTTACAATACTAAATATATTTCTTTATTTGTTAAAGAATAAAGAATAATGAAAATATATTTAGTATTTTAAAATAACGGGTGCAAGAAAAATAAAACATTTATTGCAAAAACACAGACATAAAATGAAGGTTCAGTTTATTTTATGGTAGGTATTTACGAGGAAAAAGTTAAGGATTACCCAATTTTCTACTTCTTTTTTTTTCTTATGAAGATAAATTCAACTCCTTTTGTTCTCTTGGACTTTTACATCGGACGAGGGCTTCAGAAACTGTAACAACCGGGGATATTATATTGTTTGAATCATTCAAATTATGAAAACGTCAGATCATTTCACTAATTACAGCTCGACAGACAAATAATTTAATTTCTGCCAATTGGACGCTGTATTTATCGTCACCATGTCATTTTTTTTTACACGCCAGCTAAGAATTTCCCCAAATTACTAGGCGTTAAATCTCTTTGCTAATTACCGCACATGAGATTCCCAAATGAGAGTCATTATGAGAGGCAACGAGCCTCCTGAGGGCTGTTCTGTGATACCTATCGCATTTATGAATCATATAAGGGACAAAGTTGATGAAACTGTCATATTTGCGATTGTGTTTAACGTTAGATTACATTAATAACTGCCGACTGTCAATCATGCACATACTAGAGACATTATAAAGCTGTCGTTTCTTTATTCTATTCAATTCGGTTCAATAACAAATTCCGAATGTTTACAACATATCAACCATTTTAGCAGTGGCTGGTGACTCCCTTCCCTTCTAGAAGTCCTTCGCAGATGACGATGACGTCACTCCATGTTAATCTCATGTAAATCTTAAAAGTAAACAAATCTATACACCATGGTCTTTTTGCCACCCGTCTACCTAGGCGATGCTGGTATTTACGTATTCATTATATCAATATATATTAAGGAACATACATTAAGGGATTGAGAAAAATGTAACTGCACATAAGAATTATAAATAGTTTAAAATAAGGAGTCACTTTTCAATCAGCTTGCAGAATAGTAAAAGGATTTTTTTTAACCATCAGAATTTACTTGGTGGCCACGAAGGACGATAATTTTAGCCGATCACTATCAAAATTTTGCTCGAAGATAAAAAAATATTCTGACGTTTAGGATCAAAATATTTGCATTTTGATGAAAGAAACGACTACAAAATCAGATTTTCATCTCCAAGACGCAAAATATTTTTTTTCAAATTTTGCCCTTAACATTATCGATTTTTAACAGATGTATAATTAATTTCAAACTAAACAAAAAATAAATCCGTAGTTAGATAAAACTGCTTGCCTCAGCGATAGGATTTAGCCTAAGAATAGAAACAACTTCAAGTAGGTTTGTTTATTTGTTTTGTTTTGTTTTACGGCATACCAAACTCAGTGGGAAATTTAATGCCGATAAAGTTTTGAAATAAAGCCATTTTTAATGGATACTTTTTGTTTATAAACTCATGTTTTCTATTTAACCCATAGATGGGACTCTAATAGGTACTACCACTCCGGGTCAGAGTGGACCCGGGAGCAATAGTGATGAAGGGTGTTCCACATTCCCCAAACCTCAAAAACTGGAACCTCACCATCAGATAGAGTTTAACGTCATTCCCAGGACATGTAGACCCTCAGCCACAGCCTTCTAGCACCCATATGATAAAAAGATTTGGGGCTTGCCAGAAGGGCAATAGGGTTGGGGCAATCATATAGGTGCTAGGGCTTGACATGACCAGCAGATTGATCGGAAGGGGCCATCTAGCCCAAGAATGGTCCAAGTGGAATATTGCAAGTCATGGACTGCACAACCACCTGGGTTCTATCTTTAAGCATCAACGGGTCGCCACCAACGGCCAACAGGTGCCCCCATTGGGGGAGTTTACCCCTCTGAAGGGCTGCAGTCGGTGTATTCTAATGCCCCAGCCGACAGGGCGGACTTCAAGTAGGGTTCCCAGTTTCGAGTTATGGTTCGCTGTCAGAGAAGTCTCATTTTGTATGAAAATGTACAGTATAAGTGTGGATAGCGTAACGGTTATGGGTTAAATAGAAAAAAAAGAGTTTTAAAAACATATTTAAAAAAAATTGAGTTTAATAAAATTGAGAAATGAATAAAACCAAATGTCTTCGACATAAGATAACCAAACAAGGGTTGACATTCCGTAAAACCCAAACAACCAACAAATCCACATTGGATTCACAATCCGATAGGTTCAGCATCAGTCGGACAGCTTAATTGCTAGGCTATCATCACCTACAGAATGCAAAGTGGATTTTAACTGTTTTGATACACACATCTCTATGTATGTAAAGGTTGCCATAGAGTGCTCTATCCCTTATATCGGAGAGCGTTGTGCTTACGCTTTAGTTGGCGGTCATCAGCGAAATACACACACACATGTATATATATACAAATATATCAAACATTATGGGACAGAAATAGTATGATTTTTATGTATGTTTAAGTGATAGCCTGTAACTCAGAAAACTTGTTAGTTGGGGCACTTGCAAATCAAGGTACCACTGTATGTATGCATATATAGTGGTACCTTGTAACACAGAAACCTCGTAAGTTGGGGTACTTGTAAGTCAAGGTACCACTGTATATCCAAAGGTAGATTTTGGAGATTTTCTTTACTCATTTCGATAATTATTTCTTATAAAAGAAAAAATTATACATCGATATTTTTTGCTTGAAAAGGGGGGTACCTTTTCAATCCAGTTTTTCTTCAAAAAGTATACTTTGATGCAATAAAATAAGGTTTTTATTAAATAGATATTTATTTCTAGAATCTAAATATATAACATTTTGAACTTAAAATCCGAATATTTTTATTTTAAATGAATTTTATATATTAATTTTTTCATAGCAAAAATACTAAATTAAAGTTTTGAAATAAAATAATCGATGCATTATAGAATTCATTAATTGATAAATCAATACGGAAAATTTCATTAAAATCGGATAATTACCTGATTTTTGGTAATTTTTTTTTTTCAATCGTGAATGTTATATTAAAATTGTAAACAAGCGCTTAAAACCATTGAAAAAGAGACAGAATGGCGGATCGCATCGAAATTGACCAAAACAAATCCCTTTAAATGTATTAAAAATAAACTGCATATGTAATGATATTTTTTATGGGACATATATATCCGTGTTTGCCTTTATTTCATCATGTAGCGTATTGTTACGACAAGTTGAACACGATTCTTTCTCCGCTGTATGTCGTTTACAAAACTAATTTTAGCCGGTTGAACTGTCTTCACTGACCACGTGTTTCTTTCTTATTAAATTTATTTTACTTAGCTTTTCTCTAGTATTAACCTATACCAAAAGTAGTATTCTCGCCTTTACATTGATTGGTCGGCTGCATTTTTTACGGCATATCAGCCCTTGTTGGGTTATTTTATGCCGATGATGTTTTGTTTTATGCATTCTTGATGGGCATTCAAATTAAAAAAAAAAACTCATTTTCTTCTATTTAACTCATAAATGGGCCGGACCATATGACCTTTAGGCACCCCTTTTGCGATCTCGATTCATAAGGACATTTTTTCATTTACACCGTCAACATCCGGTTGTTTGTTAACAGACGATTTTTAGATTTAAAAAATTATAAAACTAACCCATAACCCTAACCCCTAACAAACACACGGATTTTGACGGTGTGAATAAAAAATGTCCTTACGAATCGAGATCGCAAAAGGAGTGCCTAAAGGTCATATGGTCCAATGGGTCCCTAAAAGGTACTACCACCAGAGAGAGAGAGAGAGAGAGAGAGAGAGAGAGAGAGAGAGAGAGAGAGAGAGAGAGAGCACACATAAAATCAGTCTGACTTGATGTTCTAATACAGTTTAAAACCTTTCTAGAAATTATTCTAACAATAAATTCTAAATCATTCTAACAATATTCTAACAAATAAATATTTTGAATGAATATTTATTTCTATAATTTACAGAATAGGTTGGTTGGTTTGATTTTACGGCATGTCAACGCTTGTTGGGTTATTTTATACCAAAGACGTTTTGTTTTACTCATTCTTGATAGTTACTCAATTTTTTTCTTTACAATTGTCTTTCTTATTTATTTATTTATAATTATAACTTAAAACTATAAATAGTTTAAAATTGGGAGTTACTTTTCAATCCCCTGTATTTTTCTATATTCGTTTTTTTGTTTGTTTGTTTTATGGCATAGCGTACTGTCTCCCCAAATAAACGGTTGCCGCTATAATGATGCTCTACAAAGACACTAAGGCAATGGTACGCTCACCTGATGGCGACACAGATTTCTTTGACATCGCTACTGGAGTCCTACAAGGATATACATCAGCAACATATATGTTTATAATATGCCTAGATTACGTGCTCCGAACATCATTAGATACCATAAAAGAAAAAGGTTTCACACTAAGAAAGGCAAGAAACAGGCGATATCCCGCACAAACAATCACCGATGCAGACTACGCTGATGACCACGCACTTCTTGCAGATACACCGACACAGGCTAGTCACTTCTACATACTCGGCCCTCTATGTGAATTCCGATAAAACTGAGTTCATGAGTTTAAAAAAGAAAGGAGAATCTCTACACTCGACAGTAAGCATCTTAAGCTAGTAGAACAATTCACGTACCTAGGCAGTAATATCTCATCCACAGAAAGCGATGTTAATACACGAATAGGAAAGGCATGGTCGGCCACAAACAAGTTATATAGAAATCCGATCTCACTGACAAGTGAAAGCGACAATTCTTCCAGGCTGTGGTTATATCAGTACTGCTGTATGGCTGCACCATTTGGATCCTAACGAAGCGCCTTGGGAATAAGCTAGATCGAAGCTACACAAGAATGCTCCGTGCAAACTTGAATAATTCGTGGAAACAGTACCCTACGAGGAAGCAGCTGTATAGCCACGAGCCTCCCATCTCACAAACCATCCGAGTGAGACGGACTAGGCATGTAGGACACTGTTGGAGAAGCAAGGACGAACTCACAAGCGACGTTCTCCTGTGGAAGCCAAAACATGGACATGCTAATGGGGGCTGCGCAGCAAGGACTTACATTTACCAACTATGCAAGGATGCTGGTTGCTGCACAGAAAACCTCCCAGGAGCAATGAATGATAGGGAAGTTTGGCGAGAGATTGTCATGGATATCCGTGCTGCTTGCGCGACATGATGATGATTATGATGATGATGATGATGAGGTCATTTAATGCAATATCAAGTTATTTTTATAAACCAAGGACGCAGGTTACTTACAGTACCAGCTGTTGCTTAAATAATCACCCAATTAAGTATTGCATATGCTCATCGCTGCTTCTATATTTGAACGTTTTTTTTTTAAATTCTATCTTCTAAAAATACAATATTAATTTATGAACGACTTGTACATAATTTATGAAGAGTCATAAATATGAACGTACCTGTAGTTAGAATATTTAAATTAGGGTCCATTATATTTAGAATAACGGGGTCCATGGAAAGTTACCGACAGTTTTGAAGGTTTAATAAATTTTGACACCTTGAAGCCATTACAGAAACATGGGAGCAGGTTTTAGTTTATTTAGGCAGATTCATCCCCGTTTATATACCCGATGTTGGGTTATTTCTTATAAGTCTAACATGATCAAAAGGGGAACCACTCTTGACTGATAATCTATTTATTTATTTATTTATTGATCTACTAGGAAAAAAGAAGACGGGGTTAGGGTTTGGTTTAAGATTAGGGTTAGGACTTAGGGTTAGTTTAATGGGAAAATAAATAAATAATTTATCAGTCAAGAGTGGTTCCCCTTTGATCATGTTAGACTTATAGGAAATAACCCGATGTTGGGTATATAACACGACCAAATGCCTTTAATAAACCTGTTTTTTTATTTGGTGTATAATTCTATTCGCAATATTAATTGAGATGCGATTGAATTCAGGAAAAATCGCTTCAGAAAATTGCCTCCCGACTTTGCATTGGATATTGATAAACAAATGTGTCAATTCTGAAAAGTAACTGAGGCAAAAATTAAACGAGAACATTTTTAACATGTGGATTTTTACAGCAAATTCGAAAATCCCTGACTCAGCAATAACATTTTTCTGTTTAAATTAAAATCTAACGTATTTTTTTTTTTTTTTTAAACTTTTAGGGTGTTTATAATTCGATATTATTTTAAAACAAATTTTCTTTTTTTTCTTCTTTTTAAAAAAAAAAAAAAATCTTTTTCATCTTTTGAATATTTTAATTGCAATGAAGAATTCTTTAGAAATAAATTATCTTGGAAAGGAAATGTAATTATGAAAAAGACATTTTTTTTTCTTCTTTTACCCAAATAATTTTGGACTGATTTCTTCGGAAAACAACGGGAAATCTCACCGGCAATGTAATCCTCCTCCTCCTCCTCCTCCTCCTCTTCTTCTTCTCTTCTTCTCCTCCTTCTCCTCCTCTTCTTCTCCTTTTGCCTCCTCATCCCCTCCTCCTCCTCTCCTCCTTCCTCCTCTTCCTCCTCCTCTTCCTCTTCTCCTCCTCCTCTTCTTCTTCCTCCTCCTCTTCTTCTTCCTCCTCCTCTTCTCCTTCTTCTTCCTCCTCCTCCCCTCCTCCTTCTCTTCCTCCTCCTCCTTCTCTTCTTCTCTTCCTCCTCCTCCTCTTCTTCGTCATCCTCCTCCTCTTCTTCTTCTTCTTCCTCCCTTCCTTCTCCTCCTCCTCTTCCTCCTCCTCCTCCTCTTCGTTTTCTTCTTTCTTCTTCTTCTTCCCCCTTCCCCCTCCCCATCTCCCCTCCTCCTCCTCATCATCAATGAGTGCTGACGTCACAGAGTCCTTACACACTCTACTCTCGCCATCCATCCCTATCAGACACGGCTCTTGGTAAGTTATCCAGTGACGGCATCCAGTGTTCGTACGCTGCTGATGAATATAAGTTTTTGGGTGGTTGGCTTACACTAGTGTGTTCCTGTGTAAGAGTGCTTAGGAGAACGTCGCTTATGAGTTCGTTTCTTAGAATGTTTTTGGTTTGGTTTGTTTTGTTTTACGGCATATCAACCTCAGTGGGTCATTTAATGCGGATAAAGTTTTGAAATAAATCAATTCTTAATGGATAATACAATTTTTTTATAAATACATTTTTCTATTAAACACATAGATGGGACCCTAACAGGTATTACCACTCCGGATCAGAGTGGACCAGGGAGCAATGGTGATGAACGGGTGCTCCACATTCCCCAAACCTTCAGAACTGGAACCTCACCATCAGATAGAGTTTAACGTCATTCACAGGACATGTAGACCCTCAGTCACCGCCTTCTAGCACCCATATGATGAAAAGGGGTTGGGGCTTGACATAAGGGCAATAGGGTTGGGAAAATCATATAGGTGCTAGGGCTTGACGTGGTCAGCCGATTGATCGGGGGTGGGGCCTCTCTGACCGCCCGTCTAGCCCAAGATAGGGCCAAAGTGGAGTATTGCATGTCATGAACTGCTCATTCACCTGGGCTCTATCCTTAAGCATCACGGGTCGCCACCCACGGCCAACAGGTGGCCCCATTAGGGGAGTCTTACCCCTCTGCAGAGGTGCAGTCGGTGCATTCTAACGCCCCAGCCGACAGGGCGGAGAATGTTTTTCTCGCCTTACATACAACAGTTGCTTTGTAGGTTGATGCTTCTAAACTTTTTTCAAAACAGCACACAGAATCCCTGTGTAGTCAAAATCTAGCCCCCTTGTTTCCTTAAAATTAAGTGGTGCACCCATACAATAGTTCTGACACGGCCAGTAGTAGTCAGTGTTTTACCTATACGCATGTTGGCGTTGCTTTGGTAGATGAGATATTGCTACCAAGGTATATGACATTGTCTACTAATTTCATGATATGTAAACCAATTATCTATATCTTAAGAGTTATTAACATTCTTTCTTTATTTTCTTCTTTCACAAATTCTTTCTTCCTTTTGTTTCTTAATTTCTTTCACTGATTTTTTCTTTCTTTATTTCATTCATTTACTGATTCTTTCTTTAATATTTTTCTTCTTTCTTTCCTTCTTTCTTTTTTTTCCACTGATTCTTTCTTTCTTTCTTTCTTTCATTTATTCATTTACTGTTTCTTTCTTTGATTTTTTCTTCTTTCTTTCTTTCTTTCTTTCTTTCTTTCTTTCATTTACGGATTCTTTCTTTGATTTCTTTCTTTCTTTTTTCTTTCTTTCTTTCTTTCTTTATTCTTTCTTTCTTCTTTCTTTCTTTCTTTCTTTCTTTCTTTCTTTCTTTCATTTACGGATTCTTTCTTTGATATTTTCTTCTTTCTTTCTTTCTTTCTTTCTTTCTTTCTTTCACCGATTCTTCTTTCTTTCTTTCTTTCTTTCTTTCTTTCATTTACTGATTCTTTCTTTGATTTCTTCTTCTTTCTTTCTTTCTTTCTTTTTTTCACTGATTCTTTCTTTCATTCATTTACTGATTCTTTCTTTGATTTTTTTCTTTCTTCTTTCTTTCTTTCTTTCTTTCTTTCTTTCTTTCATTTACGGATTCTTCTTTGATATTTTCTTCTTTCTTCTTTCTTTCTTCTTCTTTCACCGATTCTTTCTTTCTTTCTTTCTTTCTTTCTTTCTTTCTTTCATCATTTACTGATTCTTTCTTTGATATTTTCACCTTTCTTTCTTTCTTTCTTTCTTTCTTTCTTTCTTTTTCTTTCACTGATTTTTTCTTTCTTTCTTTCATTCATTTACTGATTCTTTCTTTGGTATTTTTCTTCTTTCTTTCTTTCTTTCTTTTTTCTTTCATTCTTTCATTCTTTCTTTCTTTCTTTCTTTCACTGATTCTTTCTTTCACTGATTCTTTCTTTTTCTTTCCTCGTCATTAAATCTTTAATATTTTCAACATCATATTTTGGCCTGATTCATTCTACAGCGTTAGTCTCGTTTACTGGAAAGGAATTATTTCTTTTTTTTTTCTGACAGTGTGTCGCAAAAAATTCTATTTTTTGCGACAAAATGTGACAAATGGCGACAAAGAATTTTTAAAAATTCTTTAAATCCTTCAAATTCTAAGACGGAATGTTTTTCACTTATTTTGTTTTCTAATCTTTAAATATTTTACGTGTCTAAGTTCTAAAATAATTTCTTTGTTGTTGCTAAATTCTTCAGCACCTGCTTTGTTGAACAAAGAAAACCACCTGGTGTTGAAATCCGTAACTAAATTGGGAAAAAGAAAGTTGAAATACTGTGTACGTCGATTCATCTGACAGTTGCATAATAGGGTAGGGCGATTTTTCACTTTTTAAAAAATATCAAATTGTCCATCTATGCGAAAGTTGTGTGTTAGTATACTGAATACTGATACCAAAATTTAGATATTTTACTTGCACCATTACTTGAGGAAATAGTCTGAAAGATTGTTTACTAAAGTGCGCGAAAGATCCTCGTTTTCGCAAAATTTGGCTTTTAGAAAACGAGGATATTTAGTGTATATTAGTAGACAATCTTTCATGCTATCCTTTCAAACAATGGTGCAAGTAAAAGATCGACCTAGCCTAATATACAACTCTGTGGGTTATTTAAAGCCAAAATTCTTTTTTTCTCTAAAGGCTAAATTTTGAGAAAACGAAGATTTTTTAGTAGACGTTCTTTGATACTATTTCCTCAAATAGATTCTATTAGATTCCACAATGCAATGTGACTTCCGGTTAGCATCAGTTAAAAGATTTGTAGGGAAATTTGTTCTATAAATAATTTGTCGCAGTAGTCCCTTGACAATGGTTATGGTGCTCAGGTAATTTTTTCCCAAATCTCCCATGAAAATTCTGGATTTTATAAAACCCCTTATTTTAAGTTATTAATTGTTCTTAAAAAAACCCAACCTTTTTGCAGTTTTTCACGGTGTTTCAGAGGTGCAATGAAATCACTGTTCATTCAAACATCAGTCGAGGCTTGTGTCTTGATTTTCATCACCAGAAAAGTAATGCCTGTAATGGTGGGAGCACTGGGCATGATCAAGAAAGGGAAAGATAAACAGATAAGCAAAGTAACTGACAGCCCCAGTCTATATGAAATACAAAAAATGCACTTTGCGGAACTGCTAATCTCTTTATGAGAGTACTATCAATGTATTTGAAAAAGTAATACCCGAAACTATGGATGGAACATAAAATACATATAATCACTACCTTCCCTTATGCTAGGTCTTGATCAAAAACCTGGAGAAGGATTGTAAGAAAGTAAATATACTAGTCTGAGTAAATCAGTTTATAATAATGAGTCTTCCTTCCTCGGGTAATAAGAGGTCGGTAATTTTCACCTTTAGTTGTTAAAATTCCTAGCATAAAATTGTGCGTGTGCATTATCTGAAATGAAATTAATTGTTATTAAGAACACATTTTATGATATTTTAGTGTTAAAGCAGGCAGTTGTATTGTTTTCGAAACGATTCTAAGATTTATATATTTCGCACGGACACATTCAAAATGGCTACCGTCTTGTTTCAAAGTGAAAGACAGTTGGCTAAATTCCTAGCATAAAATTATCTGAAATGAACTTAATTGTTATTAAGAACACATTTTATGATATTTTTGTGTTAAAGCATGCAGTTGTATTGTTTTCGAAAAAAAGTTTCTAAGATTTATTTATTTCGCACGGAGACTTTCAAAATAGCTACCCGCCCTGTCGGCTGGGGCGTTAGAATGCACCGACTGCACCTCTGCAGAGGGGTAAGACTCCCCCAATGGGACCACCTGTTGGCCGTGGGTGGCGACCAGTGATGCTTAAGGATAGAACCCAGGTGGATGAGCAGTTCATGACATGCAATACTCCACTTTGGCCCTATTTTGGGCTAGACGGGCGGTCGGAGAGGCCCCCTCCGATCAATCGGCTGGTCACGTCAAGCCCTAGCACCTATATGATTTTCCCAACTCTATTGCCCTTATGGCAATCCCCAACCCCTTTTATCATATGGGTGCTAGAAGGCGGAGGCTTCGGGTCTACATGTCTGGGAACGATGTTAAACTCTATCTGATGGTGAGGTTCTAGTTTTGGAGGTTTGGGGAATGTGGAGCACCCCTTCATCACCATTGCTCCCTGGTCCACTCTGACCCGGAGTGGTAGTACCTGTTAGGGTCCCATCTATGGGTTAAATAGAAAAATGTATTTATAAAAAATTGTATTATCCATTAAGAATTGATTTATTTCAAAACTTTATCGGCATTAAATGACCCACTGAGATTGATATGCCGTAAAACAAAACAAACCAAACCAAACCAAAATAGCTACCGGCTTAGTTCAAAGTGAAAGTCAAGGGAGGTTACTCTCATTGCCTTATTTGCTAGGAATTTAGCCAACTAAAGGTGGAATTTACCAGAAGGTCTGTCAGATCCTTGATACTGAGCGCTAACTAAGTGTCCTGTGCTACTAAACTTGTGTTAAAACCAGGCTAATCTTAATAGATATAACCTGAGTCAAAATGGAAGACAAATTAGCTAGGACGAATAAATTAGACTTTGAAAAATAAACTGAGATTTTGCACTTGAAGAAAAAAAAAGAAAGAATTGGTAAAATCGCCTAGTTTCAAATTCCGTCTCCTTTTTTTTAAACGAACGAAAATTTATTTTGCTGAGGCAGTTTGCTGAATCGTTAATGTGATTTTAGAAAACATCAGAATCTAAATTAGGTCTTAAATTAATTACTCTCTTACCATAGACAGTCATCTTGAAGTCATTCTCGTGTATAGGTCGACTTTTGGTTAGAAGAAATTATTAATTCATGTTATATTTCTGAGTTGAGTGGTTGGTTGATTGGTTATTTGGATTTTACGGCATGCCAACCCTAGTTTGGTTATTTCATTCCAAAAGACGTTTTGTTTTATTCCTTCTTCATGGGTACAATTTTTTTTTTAAACTAAAGAAAAATAAAAAATTTATATGAACTCATATTTTTTTCTATTTAACCCATAGGAGGGACCCCAACAGGTACTACCACTCCGGCTCATAGCGGGCCTGGGAGAAATGGTGATTAAGGGGTACTCCACATTCCCCAGAGTTCCAGAATGGGAACTTCCCTATCAGATAGAGTTTAACGTCATTCTCAGGACATGAAGACTCTCAGACACCGCACATATATGATAA
>CM042158.1:79168459-79175959 GCA_023376005.1 Doryteuthis pealeii | reverse complement strand
TAAGGATAGAACCCAGGTGGATGAGCAGTTCATGACATGCAATACTCCACTTTGGCCCTATAGCGTCCGCAGAAGTAACCGACGTTATTTACGGTCCAGAATGTGACATTAAGTGAAGATCTTCAACAAACACCATGGGATATAACTCAACGTCCTGATGATTGCCCCTTGGCATGAAACCTGGGTAGCTGTTTATAATGAACATTGATCTATAAAAACAGCCAATTAAATATATATATATATATATATATATATATATATATATATATATATACGCATTCTATTATATTAAAAAAACCCCAAAAACTTTAAACATATATTAGCAAGCCCTCATATTTCGTTGCACTAAACAACAATATAATTCTTACAAATTGTTAAAGCAAAAATCTTAAGAGGATTTCTCATAATGTTTATAGTTGAGACTTTGGGTGAAAAAAAAAAAAACTCCGTTGATCTTGAAATCGGCGGCTCAACGTTCATTAACTGCGAATCTGTCATTAACGGTCATAACCAAAAATACACTCGAGCAATATCTTGATTAATTCAGTTGATTTAACCCTGAAGATCTCTATGGTGAAAAGGTTATTCCTGTATACTTTTGTAATATATATATATATATATATATATATATATATATATATATATAGCAATCTACAGACGCGCGTTTCGGGGTTTCACCCCTCATCAGTGCAGCTATACTTATTTTTCAGCAGCTACCTCTGGTCGGGTTCGAGACCCGAACGAACTTTCGCTCGTCAAGTCTCTTACCGGTGGGTCGACAAGCAGCTGCTAAGAATAGAAGGCAGAACATCTTTCTCACCAATTCTTCTCCTTCCAGCCTCCACAATAATATAATTAAAAAAAAAACTGGAATACATCACTCCTGATGATGACACTTCGAAGTGCCGAAAGTACTCGGGAACTGAACTTTGGTGGACTTATCCACCAATTACACCCAAACATTAAAAAGTTGGCCAGAAAATTAGAAAAGATCAAAAATAAAATTGTTAAACAGGAGATGTGCCTTTTGTTTAATTCTACACACACACACACACACACACACACACACACACACACACACACATATATATATATATATATATATAATATATATATATATATATATATTCTTCTCTTCTTTCGTCGGGGCGGCCTAAAGTCAGCGAGGGAGTCTATTCCCTTTTCAATAGCGCAAGACCAAGAAGATTGCTTTGGTGTCTGAGGTGGGGCGCCACACCTACCATCAGCTCCTTACTTTACCTCACAGATCCCTGTGATACTCTGAGTTGGCGAGGACCGGTATCGAACTAGGAACCTTGTGGCTTCTTGCCGAAATGTATATATATATATATATATATATATATAATATATATATATATATATATATCATTATGTCGCACCATTAGTACAGATATCCATGACAATCTCTTGCCAACCGTTCCTATAGCTCATTGTTGTTCTCAGGAGGTCCTCTACAACGCCCCCAGTATCCGCGCAAAGCTGGTCAATGTACGTTTTTATAGGACGGTCCGCAGGGGTGTGCCCATGTGCTTGCTTCCACAAGACAACGTTAACATCGCTTTCTGTGAGTTAGATATTAGTGCCTAGGCACGGGAATTATTCCACCGAGTTTAGAAGTTTACCATCGACAGTGAAGATGTCTCCTTCAGTGAAAATCTGAGAGAACATCTTCTATTATTCAATGACAGATATTTGATGAAAGATATCTTTCTGTGAACAATGAATTCTGGACTTTCTTAGCCTGAAGCGTAAATACTCGAGAATAGCAAATACCTTAAAGATATTGACTTGAATTGTTCAGTCACTTGACAAGGATTTTATTAAACATATCCGACCAAAAATTAATCTATTTTAGAATGTATTACATTTGAATTATTCATTTTCTTCTCATTTTGTTGGCACGTTTCCGTCCACTAAGGACGATGGCGTAGTGTCAAAAAATTATCTGCATCTGCGCAAGTGACTCTGCAGGCCAATTCTTGAGTGACAGTCTTTGGTGCACTGAATGCGCACAAACTGTGATGCTTTCTGGGGCTGTTGGTTTTCTCCCTCTTTCTGGCACTCTTTGCTGTTAAGGCTACTCTCCTCTCCGCATCACCCCTCTCCATACCTTGCTTAACGTTAAGGCGCCTGGTCGCTCTATTATTTGCATCTACCTCCCAATATGGCATATCCTCATGACTCTCTTGTAGACATCTTTAAATCGTAGGCGTGGTCTACCAACCAATCGGGAGCGTTTTACTAATTCGCCGTACAAAAGGTATTTTGGGATGAGTCCATTTTCTGACATGTCCAAGCCAGCGAAGGCGCCTCTCACAGAGGATGGAGAAAATGCTATTTTCTTCTCAAGACATTGTAATATTATTAGCATGAGACACATTTCCACCAATAGCCAGCCCTATCGACCGGGGCTTTAAAATGCACCGACTGCTCCTCTGCAGAGGGGTAAGACTCCCCAATGGGGCCACCTGTTGGCCGTGGGTGGCGATCCGTGATGTTTAAGGATAGGAACATGGTGAGCGAGCAGTGCATGACATGCAGCACTCCATTTAGACCCTTACTTAGGCTAGTCAATCGGCTGGTCACGTCAAGCCCTTGCACCTATATGATTGCCCTTATGGCCAGCCCCAAACTTTTTAATCATATGGGTGCCAGGGAGAGGTGGCTGAGGGTTTTCATGTCCTGGGAATGACGTTAAACTCTATCTGGTGGTGAGGTTCCAGTTCTGGAGGTTTGGGGAATGTGGAACACCCCTTTGTCATCATTGCTTCCATGTCCACTCTGGTAGTACCTGTTAGTGTCCCATCTATGGGTTAAATAGAACAAAATGTGTTTTAAATAATTGAGTGATAAAAAATTTGTCTAATAGATAAAACAAACGACTTCGGCATAAAATGACCCAACAAGGTTGACATGCCGTAAAACCCAACCAACCAACCAACCAACCAACCAATCATCAATAGTATTAGAATTGATTAGAATTTTTGTGATTAGGCTTGATAGATTGTCCAATAGGACACATTGCGATGAGACAATCATATATGTGCTAGGGCTTGACTTGACCAGCCGATGGATCGGAGGGGGCATCCCCGACCGTCCGTCTAGTCTGAGTAAGGGCCCAAGTGAGTGTTGCATGTCATGAATTTCTCAGCCATCAGGATTCCATCATTCAGCATCATGGGTCGTCACCCACAGCCTACAGGTGGCTCTATTGGGGGTAATTTTACCTCTCAGCTGTCAGTGTATTCTAAAACCCCAGTCCAATGTGTGTGTGTGTGTGGGGGGGGGTAAATGAAGATTATTATACTTTTTACACATTGAACTATTGCAATTCAAAATTGTTTTAATTTTAATTTTTTTTACTTACTTATGATACAAACCTTTTAACATTGAATTTTTAACTCATACTCTCCCCAGGCAATATCTTTCAAAAATTTTTTTACACTGGCCGGATGGTGTTTTGGTTTTTTGCTAGTATATATAAGGATAGTAACTTTTCTCGTCACGCTTCTCGAATTGATGGGCGTGCAGGGACAATGATGTCATTATTTTGATGAAATCTTCATAAATTCTTCAACGCCTTGTTTGCTCAACAGTCAAACTATACATAGTAATTTCACAAGTTGAATCATTGCAGTGCTTGGATAGACAAAGAAGATCTGAAGAAGACCGGGAGGCACAACGTCCGAAACGTTGCATTTTCATATATCACAATAAAGATGAGGACAACAGTTAGAAAAACAAAATAATATACAGTGTACAGCCAGTTTAATACTTAAGGTGTCCATTTAGGAACAGCTAGTTTAGCAGCCTGAGGTGTGCGCCAGTATGGCACCCCAACTCTCTAATCACCCCCGGGATAATTTAAACATAAATATTTACAAAGTTTACGTGCATAAAGCCCATTGTGAATGTTTAATTTATCACAGTTACAATAATATGCGAGATTGCTTGTTAAGTGTTGTGAATTTCTTTTGTCGGTTTATTTTGGTGAATATCGTATGGAGTGAAAAAGAGAAGTTCACAGCTGCCGAAAGCCAGAAGCTATTTTGAATACCGTTAAAATTGAATTATATATATATATATATATATATATATATATATATATATATATATATATATATATATATATATATATATATATATATATATATATATATATATTATACTGTATTAAATATCTTATGTATATACATATACACACACAAACATATATATGTACACACACAAACGCACACTATTTTGAATACTGTTAAAATTGAATTATATATATATATATAAGTAAAGTCGTCGGGGCGGCCTAAAGTCGGCATCAGCCAATCAGCGAGGGAGTCTATCCCCTTTTCAATAGCGCTAGACCAAGGAGATTGTTTTGGCGTCTGAGGTGGAGCGCCACACCTACCATCAGCTCCTTACTTTACCGCACAGATCCCTGTGCTACTCATACGCTGAGTTGGCGAGGACCGGTATCGAACTAGGCACCTTGTGGTTTCTAGCCGAACGCTCTACCGACTGAGCTAACCCGGCCCCTATATATAATTCATTTTAACTGTATTCAAAATATCTTATATATATATATATATATTTATATACATACACACACACACAACACACACACACACACACACACATATATGTATATATTGAGTTTTCATTTCTTCTTCACCATCCTTCTACCTACCTCATATATATATATATATATAAATATATACACACACACACACACAACACACACACACACATATATATATATATATATATATATATATATATATATATATATATATATATATAAACATAAGGTGTTTTGTTGATTCTTTGTTTTCTTTATGAAGAAAACGAAAAGGCGCCAATATCTGGTGTTTGTTATTTTTATAGACGCGAAGTTGTAATAACATATGGTTTAGGCGAAATATCTTGACCAGCTTCTCACACAAAATACAAAGGTGAAATTGATATCTGTGTTCTTGTCGGTATATTTTGCTAGTAGGGTAACGGTGCTCGTAACGTATCAATGACCGCCAATAAGTTAAATAGGAAAAATGAGTTTTAAAAAATTTGAGTTAAAAAATGAACACCAATCAAGAATGAAATCGATATTGATACAAATTTGATATTTGTTGTAGTGAGAGAGGAGACCTACCTCGTGCAACACGGCGTGACAGAGAGAGTGGCGGGCGTGAAGACTTGCCGTATTCTCGAAGGAAGCGGGCTAGGCTTTGCCTGGCGTGTAGGACTGACCTAGAGTCGAACCCGCTTCCTTCAGAATGTGAGAGCTGTGAAATAAGAAATAGCATAGTGGCCCGGATGTAGGTGGTCGCGCCGTGCTGACGAGTGTCGCAGGTGCTGCACGGACAATTATGAGTGAGGAGCCAAGATGTGGTGATATTGAGGTGTGTTTAAAGGACTTATTCTCACAGACCAGGGAGAACGACTGCAGTAGTATTTTGTTGTCGAGACGAGCGGGACAAAGAAATAATTTTGGATATTGGATTTTGGAGCGTGATACAGGTGGGAGTGTTTAGACTGTCGATTGAAACCTTGCGTCAGACTTTACTGTGACCCCCCCCCCCCCACACTGATTAGATTTGTCTTCAACCGCTAGTTGTATCTTGTCGATTTATTTAACGTTAAACTGCATCTAGTGGTGAAGTTCCAGTTCTGGAACTGTGGATAGTGTGGAGTACTCCTTTATCGACAATATTCCCAGGTCCACTCTGACCAAGAGTTGTAGTACCTGTTAGGATTCCATCTATGGGTTTAATAGGAAAATGTGTTAAAATTGAGTTAAATTTGATATTGATACAAGTTTGATATATTGTAACATTCTAATATATGGTCACAGTACCAAAAGTGATATATGTTGCGTAGCGGGTCTTGTCAACGTGCCTCCAAATTCACGACACTAAAAAGGTATTTGGTACGCGGCGGTCATCTTGTCGATAAAAAGGTACAACGCGAGAAATATATCGTCATAAGCTGCTTAGCTTTTACTTTCGGGCTCGGCTCGTGGGTTGTTTCGAAAGAGGGGGAAAAGCAGAGAGAAAGAGAGAGAGGACACTGTTAAATTACTGTAATCCCACACTAGGGACCAGAGGCCCGCCCGTCCGTATCCTACGCCTCGGAAAGCAAAAAGAGACCGGTATTCTTGTTCGTCGTTCCTCGTCACCATGTGACTTCCGGTTCCAGTCAACACCCGAAACTTCCGGTTGGCTTTCAATTCTCCATTCAGGGGGTCATGCCCCAGTCAAATCACCGTGCATCACTCCACCCTTTTTTTAAAGCCTCCACCTTGTCTCATTTCTTCTTCCTCTTTTTCTAATAGTAGTCCTCTCAAAACTCAGAACCTTCATCATCTCGTTACAATATGTGTACAACCGGTAGTTGTATATTGTCGATTTATTTAGCATGTAGAGTAGAGGTGCTCGTAGCGTATCGGTTATCGTCGTAGGAAGCAGATTCAGCTACTCGACTCTCCTGGATATAATGTTAAACTGGGTCCAGTAGTGAAGTTCCAGGTCTGGAACTCTGGAGAGTGTAGAGTACTCTTTTATCACCATTACACCCAGGTCCAATCTGACCACGTAGTGATATAGTTTCGGTTACAAATAGATAAACACACAATGTCTTTTATAATAAGAAGCTTTAACGAAAAAAAGGTGTCTTTTTAAAGGTACTACCTGTCTGTAGAACAGAAAGAATGTCAAGTTGAAAAGAAATAATCAAAACTGACTTACCTGTATAATCTTACATAAAGAACAGTTGTCTGTAATTTACGTATGCCAAGAAAACAACGGAAATAAAACAATTGACGGTGAAGTAAATATGTACACACATTCACTATCACCCGATGTTGCTTTTTCAGTAAAAATAATACAGATTTGATTTATATTCGGGAAGATAATTGAAAAAATAAAATTGAATTGATAACAACATGGGTTTTTTTTTTTACATTTAATATTTTAAATAGTAGACATTATTTTTTTTTCAGATTCGCTGAATAAACGCAAGGTCTTTTATTCATGTGGGAATTATTTCTGCGAGGATCTAACGCACGATTCAGTAATAATGGAAAAATGAGTTCAAAATTAGTTTAAAAGAAATGAATACACATAATTTGGCCGCCCTGTCGACTGGGGCGTTAGAATGCACCGACTGCACCTCTGCAGATGGGTAAGACTCCCCCAATGGGGCCACCTGTTGGCCGTGGGTGGCGACCCATGATGCTTAAGGATAGAGCCCAGGTGGATGAGCAGTTCATGACATGCAATACTCCACTTTGGCCCTATCTTCGGCTAGACGGGCGGTCGGAGAGGCCCACTCCGATCAACCGGCTGGTCACGTCAAGCCCTAGCACCTATATGATTTTCCCAACCCTATTGCCGTTATGGCAAGCCCCACTCCCTTTTTATCATATGGGTGCTAGAAGGCGGTGGCTTCGGGTCTACATGTCCTGGGAATGACGTTAAACTCTATCTG
>CM042158.1:79145959-79158459 GCA_023376005.1 Doryteuthis pealeii | reverse complement strand
GGCCAACAATAGTAGAAGCGACAGATGGACAAACAGAAAAACAACAAAGACTAAAAATAAAAAAAATGGGAAGAAAAACAATTATATAGACGCTTCAAACAACAAATAGAAGAGGTTGCACATGAAAAGACTTGGACATGGTTAAGAAAGGGAAACCTCAAAAGAGAAACTAAATCACTCATATAATTGCTGCACAAAATAATGCCATAAGGACAAACTATATCAAAGCGAAAATTGCTAAGACCCAACAAAATAGTAAATGTAGACTTTGTGGTAATAAAGATGAGACTGTAAACCATATACTCTGCGAATGTAGCAAACTAGCACAACGAGAATACAAAACTAGACATGACTGGGTTGGGAAGGTGATCCACTGGGAATTATGCAAACAATTTAATTTTGACCATACAACAAAATGGTATATGCATAAACCAGAATCTGTTCTTGAGAACGAAACACATAAAATTCTCTGGGAATTTGAAATAAAAACGGATCACCTTATCCCAGCAAGAAGACCAGACCTAGTGTTGATAAACAAAAAAGAAAGAACTTGTCAACTGGTGGATTTTGCAGTTCCAGCAGATCACAGGGTGAAGCTAAAGGAAAATGAAAAAATGGACAAATATCTGGACCTTGCCAGAGAACTGAAAAAGTTATGGAATATGAAAGTGAAAGTTATACCAATTGTAGTTGGTGCACTTGGAAAGTCCCAAAAGGATTGGAAAAGGGTTTGGAAAGTTTGGAAATCAGAGGAAGGATTGAAACTATTCAGAACACTGCACGGCTGCAATCTGCCATAATACTCAGAAGAGTCCTGGAGACCTGAGGAGACTTGCTGTCACTCAGACTCCAGTGAAAGACCATCAGCTAATGCTGATGTGAAAACTCAAATTGAGCAAATAATAATAATACCTAGACCTTGCTAGAGAACTGAAAAAATGTGGAATATGAGAATGAAAGGGATACCAATATCACTTCCTATCTCTCACCTTTCTTTCTTTCTTTCTTTCTTTCTTTCTTTCACGCATAGTACGTTCTTTTTCTTCTCTTTCTTTCCTTCCAATTACAACAATATGGTTCATTATTTATCTGAAGTGATGACAAGGTATACAATTTGAACACATGCATTCATATCTTATCAAATAATCATAATCAAAACGAAATGGTCCATTATTTATATTAGGTGATGGCAGGGCGTGACACACAGACAAACTAACATTTTTTTTGCTTGGTCAATAAAGAAACATGAAGTCTTACTCCCTTTCTGTTAGTGCATTCCGGACACTTTTAATCGATTGTTGATGGATTTTACGACGTCACCAACTGATTAATATTATCTGCGTTATTCGGACTATTGTCCCCATCTTCATTGTTATTATGTTATTTGTACAACTTTTCGGCCGATATGCCCCCTGGCCTTCTTCGGGTATTTCTTTTCGGACTCGGGAACCTTCTCGGACTAGGAAACCTTCTTTTCGAACTCGCAAACTTTCTTGTCGTATTCGGGAGTCATCACGGAACTTTGAACCTAACCCTTTATTTAGTCCACGGGGAAAAGTTCCCGAGTTCGAAAAGAAGGTTCCCGAGTCCGAGAAGGTTCCCTTAATAATTCATTATCTTTTGATCTGATAAGGGACATTTTTTTTATATATTTCTTTATCTTTCTCTCCGCCTTTTCGCCGGAAGAGGAGTCTTCCGTTTTCCTTTTTCTTTTATCTATTTCTTCGTCTTCTCCCTGCTTCTTGACCGGAAGACCTCTCTTCTGTTCTCCCTCTTTTATATGAATATATATTTCTTTCTCTTTTGTCTCTTGACCGGAAGAGGAATCTTCCGTTGCACGATATGCAACACCAAGAGCAATTAGATTGGGATAATAATATAGGTGAAACGGCTTGATGTGACTAGTCGATTGATTGGAGGGGGCCTCTCATATGCCAAAGTGGAGTGTTGTATATCATGGACTGCTCAGCCACCTTATCGATTTAGACAAAGTTTGACCTTGAATAATAGATTTAATTATTTCTAATTCGCTTTTAAAATTCCTACCAGACGACAAAATCGCCTATCCCTATAAAATGTACTTAAGATTAACTGGAAACAATGTAAACGGCCGATCGGAGAGGCCCCTCAGCCAGCACTGGCACTCCACAATACAGACGACGAGGACAATAGTCCGAATAATCGAAATAATAGTAATTATCAAGCGTCGTGTGAAGAAAATTTTCACAGAAAGGATGTTGATAATTGTAAAAAAAGACGAGGACACCAGTCCGAATAATCCAAATAACTCTAATTAAAAAGCCTCATCTCAACATTTCAGATAGATAGTATAGAGAGACCGAATAATCCAAATTAATAGTATTTATCAAGCGTCATCTAAAAGAATTCAGAGAAAGACTGTTTATAACAATAACGATGAGGACAATAGTCCGAATAATCAAAATAATGCAAATTATCGAGGCTAATTTATCTTGGCTCTTTTGAAAATTGGGCATTAAATTTGATATTATCGAATGATATTAGCGAATGGCACAGTCAAATCTGAAATGATCAGATTAAGTTACGCCTTTTGCTCAATACTTGTGTTGACCTTTTTGTATATATAAGGTGTGTGTTAAAAGCCCACTTCTACTTATAGACTCGACCACAACCATGTGACCAAGCTCTTGGCCAATCACTGGCAGTACTCTGCTGTTGATACAATACTTAAACGGACCATACTGACCATAACTACTTTGACTTTTATTGACGACGGACATAGGATTAAATCACTGGATCTTTAACTATAGGCAGGATAGGACTTATACGCAGGATAGGACTTATTCGCTTATCAAAGGATTCCATAACTCAGGACTTACTTACTTTAAGCCCTTTTCAACTGGCAAAGGATGGCATTTAAAAACTTTACGACTTGACGAATAAAAATAAGTTTTTGGTAAATGCATTTCATCCCTTATCTAAATATATAATACAAGCAGGATCTGTAGATATACCACATTATGATAATTTAATCATTAAGTTTCATATATTTACTTCAGAGCTATTGCAATAGTTCAATATGTAAAACGTATCATAATATTCTATAGCAGGGCCTGCGGATATACCACGGTATGATAATTCCATTCTTAAGTTACGCCGGTCGCCACTAAAACAAGTATTGAACAGAGGTGCACTTTTCATTTTCAAGAATTGTATTTTAAGTCTCCTAAGGAAACCAAAGAAGTGCAAGTATTTTCTTGATAGTCTCTAAAATAAATGCAAATAATTTTGTTATAATTCATGAGGAGTCATAAATTGTGAGCAGTAACTGTAAGTAGAACTTAAATTAGGACCGTTAACTTTGAGATCAGGGGAGCCAGTGGAAATGTACCACTGATTATTAATAACCCTTGACCCCTAGAGGCGCGAATCTCACGCACCATGTGAAACACGTGACTTAGTTTACATTTTAGATCAGACGTAACCACAGAGAGAGAGAGAGAGAGAGAGAGAGAGAGAGAGAGAGAGAGAGAGAGAGAGAGAGAGAGAGAGAGAGAGAGAGAGAGCAATGTACTCTGGGTCGACTCGTCCGCGCGGAAAATCATAGGCTAAATAATAAACTTGATCAAGAGGAAAAACTTAAGTCATGAAAATCATGGGATGAAACTTTCGATTATTAAAATTATTGTTTCTACTAACAGGTCCTTTGGAAATATCTCAGTATCATAATTTAATTATTACAATTATTATCATTCATTGCTCTCGGGAGGTCCTCTGTGAAGCATACACGACCCGCATAGACCTGGTCAATGTATGCTTTTGCTGGACAGCACACACTGACGTGCCTATGTGCAGGTTTCCACTGAAAAACGTCACTTATGAGTTCGTCCCTACTTATCCAGCAATGAATCAGTCATTATGATGGTTTATGTGATGGGGGTGTAAGAATCAGAGTGAATATTTGAAGAACATACAACTCCGACAAGGGTTGAGGGACAATACATTTAATAGATAACAGCACATGAATACAAAGGATACATAATAGAAGAGTACATGGATACATAAGATACAAATACAAGAGTAGATAAAACTACATATATAAAAGGACTGGAGCGTCCATAGATAGAAATGACTTACAAGGAGGGGGGCCAGAGCCCCACCGAGAAAGGAGTAGACCGTGTCTAACCCATGTGGTCTCGTAGCGAGGAAAGAGGAAGAGAAATTCGAATCAGCCGCTTAAATATCATACGTCCCCTGGTGGGAACAAGCGACAACAAGCCGGGCAGATAACTCGTCAGGCAAATGGGAAAATAACCGCTACAGGGGCAAGTGGTCGTAAGATCGCATGCAAGATCGCATGTAGAATTCTTGTGCAGCTCCCATCTAGCTTATTCTCTAGGTGCTTCGTTAGGGACCAAATGATGCAGACATGCGGTAGCACTAGTGCAACTAAAAAGATAGACAAATAAATAACTAAAACATAATAAAGTATATTATAATATATTAATATTTTGAAGGCCAATACAATGCGTATGAAAAATAAAAACAAAAAGATGTTATTTTTGTCTTATCGATTTCGAAGCACAAACTTCATCATCAGAGATTCGTATCAGAAATGGACATGCTTATGTTTTCTTTGTGTGGTTATAATTTCTCTTCTTATTTCCTTTTCCTCTCCTTTTTTTTCTCTTTCTTCTTCTCCTCCTTTATGAATGAAATGGGCGAATAACTGTAATTTCTTATTTCTCTCTTTTTTAAAAATGTTTGTTGAGAACAAATGTATCAAATATTGTCTGTCATCCGGTCAATGTGTTCCAAGTTTGTTGCCATGTCAAAATTCAAAATTCAAATAAATAAATAAATAAAAAACCGTCATACAAATATTCCATTTGAAAATGACAAACCACTTAGAGCGTCACATCTTTATATATATTAATACTCGTGTTCCTTAATTTTACGACATTTATCATGTTGCAACACCCTCTAGATTAAAAATAAGACCGTCAAAACCGTCCAAAATGAAATGCAAAAATGTAAATCCTGATTATTTGCTATTACTTATCCGCCGAATTCTTATTTCTAATGAATATCGTCACCTCAGCTAGATAATGGAAAATTCCGTTTTTATCAGAAAAGTACGAAAGGAAAGAAAAAGCACAAGCTACACAGAAAAAGTATTATTAGATAGAAATGAAGGAAGAAATAAAGAGAATAAAGAAAGCGAGTGAGCGCACGGAAGCGATAACGATAATCTGTTTCAATTGAACAAAATGAAAAAATGAAAAAAATGAAAGAAAGAAAAATATGAGTGAGAGGAAGTTAAATCAAGATTATTACACTTTTTACATATTGTAATGAACTATTTGGCAATAGCTCTTAAGTAAATACATCAAATAATTAAATCAAGATTATTATAATTTTTTACATATTGAACTATTTGGCAATAGCTCTTAAGTAAATATATCAAACGTTGTCATAATTAAATCATCATATTAAATCAAGATTATTATACTTTTTACATATTGAACTATTTGGCAATAGCTCTTAAGTAATATATCAAACGTTGTAATAATTAAATCATCATATTAAATCAAGATTATTATACTTTTTACATATTGAACTATTTGGCAATAGCTCTTAAGTAAATATATCAAACGTTGTAATAATTAAATCATCATACTAAATCAAGATTATTATATTTTTACATATTGAACTATTTGGCAATAGCTCTTAAGTAAATATATCAAACGTTGTCATAATTAAATCATCATACTAAATTGAGATTATTATAATTTTTACATATTGAACTATTTGGCAATAGCTCTTAAGTAAATATATCAAACGTTGTAATAATTAAATCATCATATTGTGGTATATCCACATGTCCTGTCTTTATGGAACAATACAGATATTTTATTAGAAAATGACAAACTACTTTATGTGTCACGCCTTTCTATTTAAAATTATTGCTCTATTTGATTTTTTGTTGGAAATGACACGCGGTGTTGATCGTCTGGCGGGAATTGAAATTCTTATAGCTCTACAGTCACAGATTGCAACGCTTTGAATTCTATTTAAAAAACGAAGACAATCTTCTTTTGTGCAGTTGCATTTCATTCATTATTCGCTAAAATAGCGCCTGTCTGCGAGCGAATAATAATTAATTTGATTGGATAAAAAATATATATATATATATATAAAAAGTAGTTATTTCTTTTATTTTTGTCGCCGCGTCGTCTAGCAGATATCAACAGGCAATTTGTCGCAATTAGATTAGTTGAAATTTGAATTCTCCATTTCAGGAGGTTTAAAAAAATAAAAAAATAAAAAAATAAAAAATAATCCACATAATAATATCTTGATCGAATACGAAGACATCGTCAAATTAGTGTCGCGTCTTGGCAATTTATGAAACGAACCTGGCTAATTCTTATATCTACAATAAAATGAAATAATTTTTGCATGTTTGTATCTTACGGTAGCATCTTAATATAATAGAGATTCAGAGTCTGTTTGTCTGTCTGTAACCGAAACCACGACATTGCTTATTTCACAAAGAAACAACAAAGTTCCGGATTCGATACTGACCCCCGCCAACTCAGCGTATGAGTAGCATAGGGATCTATGCAGTAAAGTGAGGAGCTGATGGTTGGTGTGGCGCACCACCACAGACGCTAAAACAATCTCCTTGGTCTAGCGCTAGTGAAAAGGGGATTGACCCCCTCGCTTTTTGGCTGATACTATAAGAGAGACGTGATTTCGTAGGCCACATTCAAAAGGTTGGCCCCATACTACAAGAGAGACATGATTTCGTAGGTCACATTCAAAAGGTTGGTCACATACTATAAGAGAGACATGATTTCGTAGGCTACATTAAAAGGTTGGCCACATATTATAATGGTACCGATCGCACTAATGTAGTACAGTAAAAAAATCAGGTGAAACGTTAAGTATTAGAATCTCAGCGTCTCTCAATAAAAATTGATTTACCCTGCAGGTTTGACAAGGAATGTGGACAGACGATAATACCTATACTAAAAATAATGGCAAGGAAGCCGGAGTTTCCGGATTTATGTATGCGTACTTCAATACAAAGAGGAAAATGGCGAAGGGGGTGATGTAACTCCCAGACTGCCCTACAGACTTCTGTAGAAATGTCCGATCAGGAAATAAAGTTTTGAGAATTCTATTATTCAAGATCAGAGAATTATTGTAGGTCGTTTTGAAAACTTTACTAAAATTCTCGGCAGCCAACCCGTGAATAAGGTTTTGAGATAGTCTCTCTTCTTTATTTAGACTATGTCCGCAGGTTAAAAAAACAAAAAACAACAAAAAAAGAACTGGCATACGTGATACTGATTCTAATGTAAATAAAATAATAAAAATAAAAGAAAATGTCTGCCTTTAGACCAGAAAAAACATGAAAAATGGCGAGGAAGACTTTAATGATGATAAAGATTAAAAGTCGAAAAGCAAGCAGAAATGAAAGGAAAAGTTAAAAAAAACAGAATATCTCAGGAGAACAAGAAAAGTCACAGAAACCAAGCTTAACAGCAGAAATCTTATCAAAGGAATACATACCTGGTCCGTCTTCACTCTAAGATACTCGGGGTCATTCTTTAAATGGACAAAATAACTCAGACAGATTGACCAAATGACTAGAAGATTAATGACCATGCACAAGGCTGTACACCCTAGAGACGATATTGTTAGACTATCAAGAAAGGAATGTGGAAGAGGTCTTGCCAACGTAGAAGACTGCGTAGATGCCCCAATCCAACAAATCGAAGAATACACAAAAAAGAGCAAAGATAGATTACTTAAGGTATCCAATAACAGCAGAAGTAATACATGAACAAACAGAAAAAACAGCTAAAACTAGAAAATAAAATAAAAAAATGTGAAGAAAAACAATTATAAGGACACTTCAAACGACAAATCGGAGAGGTTGCACATGAAAAGACATGAACATGGTTAAGAAAGGGGAACCTCAAAAGAGAAACTGAATAATTGCTGCACAAAATAATGCCATACGGACAAATTATATCGAAGCAAAAATTGATAAGACGCAACAAAAATAGTAAATGTAGACTGTGCGGTGATAAAGGTGAGACTGGAAACCATGTACTAAGCGAATGTAGCAAAATAGCACAACGGGAATACAAAACTATGTACGACTGGGTTGGGAAGAATATCCACTGGGAATTATGCAAAAAATTAAACTTTGACCATACAACAAAATGGTATATGCATAAATCAGAATCTCTTCTTGAGAACGAAACGCATAAAATTCTCTGGCACTTCGAAATAAAAACGGATCACCTAATCCCGGCCAGGAGACCAGAACTAGTGTTGATTAACAAAAAGAAAGAACTTATCAACTGGTAGATTTTGCAGTTTCAGCAGACCTCAGGATGAAGTTGAAAGAAAATAAAAAGATGAACAAATACTTGGACCTTGCCAGAGAATTGAAAAAGCTGTGGAATATGAGGGTGAAAGTAATACCAATTGTATCTGGTTCACTTGGAACGGTCCAAAAAAAAACTTGGAAAAAAGACTGGAGGACCTGGAAATCAGAGGAAGAATTGAGACCAACCAGAATGCTACATTGCTGCAATCGGCTAGAATACTCAGAAGAGTCCTGGAGACCTGAGGAGACTTGTCACTCAGACTTCAGTGAAATACCATCAGCTGACGCTGATGTGAAAAACTCAAAAGGAGCGAAAGAAGAAAAAAGAGGAAAAAATATAATTATATTAGCCTGCGTTAATTTTTTTCTCCAAATGTCAAAGGATTACCAAGAGATAAATAATAGCCATTTTATGCTGAATTCAAAAATATAATTCATTGTGTTTAGTCAGGTCTAGTTTTTAAGATATGCTTGAATAAGTTGTACTTTATTATAACACTCGTGGACTCTACTTGTCACTAGGTATAATACTGTTTTATAAATTTCAAGTGAGAGCTTATATCTTAAAAAATTGATCTGATTAGAAAGATGAGTATGATTTTTGGATTCAGCGTAAAAAACAGCCTAAAAATCAACTTTTATATATTTCACCTTGTAAGTTTAGAGAAAGGAAATGAATCCGATGGTATGAGTATAGATAAAAGGATATGAAAACCACACAATATGCTGTTAGAGGAAAAGATTTTATATCATATTCATAGCTAATATTTAACAATATTTCGATTTATAAAAATCATCTTCAGAGCTTGTTTATACTCCGGACATATAAATAGCGGAGACGAAAATAATATGAATTCAAAACGAAAACATTGATGTTGCAAAAAAGTTATGCGGTAGTTTCAAATATAAGTACATCCGCCAAAACTTTTTTGCAACATCAACGTTTTTCGTTGGCGGATGTGCTTATATTTGAATATATATATATATATATATATATATATATATATATATATATATTATATATTAGACAAAACATGACCAGTTGGGTCACCTATTGAGCTCTGGCAGATATTTGAGATTAGGGAAAGTGAAATGGCAAAGCGAATTAAATTGATAAAAGATAAATAAATACGGTCTGACAAAACATTAAAATCATTTTGTAAGATTTCTAAGAAAGGGAAGGTTTGACCTAATTCAAGCTACGGGTTGCTGCTTATGAAATTTAACATACAAATACATTTCAAATTCTCCCATCTATCTATCTATCTAATCTTTCAGAGAAACTAACATATAAAACGAGGAGGTAATCAAGAGATACTTAGAGGGGGGAAAGTGATAGGCAGAACTAAACAGTGAAAAGGCCTTTAGGAGACAAAAGTTGATTCGCTCAGCTTTAGTATAATATATATCTTATTATAATGGAGATTGTGTGTTTTTCTGTCTGTAACCGAAACTATATTAATACTCAAGTCACAATTCCCTTAATTATTTACGTCAAATTCTCCATGGTTTCATTCTTTTAAACCTTCAGTTATTAATAAAAATTGTTTTACATTATTAATACTGTTGACCATATCTACGTACTAATAACATGCAATTGTATTTATATATACAACAAACTAGCGGTTTACATTTTGAACGAGAAGGCTTATTTGCATATTGATATTTAAAATGTTATTTTAATAAATATGTGCTTGGTATTATTGATTTCTAATTGTTTGGTTTTATCTTAAGAAATATAAACAAAAATTTCGTGGATAAATCTTAAAAGAAATTTATTTACAAGAAGAAATAACTGTAATATTATCCTTTACTTCCTATTTTAGCTAAATAGTTAAATTAGGAAAATTTACCAATGAAAGAGGGGAGTAATGGAAAATGATGGAATAGTTAGTTTCAAAGTTGTTCTATTTTTCGATTATACCCCCTCTGTTGCAGATCTTTTTATCTGCATTCTTAGTCAGTTTCATTAGCCTTTCTAATCTAATATGATATTTTATTATATCAAAACTTAAATACTTGCACCCGGAGGGTGCATATATTTGCTAGTATATATATATATATATATGGAAGTTTTGGACGGTCGCATTTTTAATTACAGGGTGTTGCAATATGATAACGGTCGTATTTTTAAGAACATCAATATTATTATATAGATAAATGTTTACTATTCGCTTTCAAGCCAAGAACTTTTTTCCCCCGGAAGATCAGCGAGGGTAACGCATAGAAAATAGAGACACGAACAACTAAAAATATTAAAAGAGGTAAAAAATAAAGAGGAAAATATAGCTTTGGTGTAGACAGAGCAACAGGAAGGTGTACGACCTGATACTGCAATTCTGCATAATAGAATATTTCGAAATGTTGTTTAGAATCTCCACGCACGTAGTCAACTTTGCGAAATCTATGAAAAACTTGTGCGCCGAGCACAAGTTAAAATCTTATTATAATGGTTTGTTTGTAACCGAAAATATTTTACTAGTCAAGTCCCATATCGACTACACCATGAACACAATAAGGATTTACCTAATGAAAATCGAACTCACCATACTTGCCAGACAAGCTTTTAGTACCTCATGTACATTGGATATTAACTAAACTTAGCCTCACAATGTATTTATCTAACCCCTCCTAAGCAGCAAGATGTGACACAAGGTCAATTTTTAAGCGGAGCTTAACAGAATTGAATTCAAAGATTTCCTTCTAGACTAGTTGTCATATCAAGATTAAAGAGCCCACTCTTTGCCCATTGCTGGAGGGAGTTAGATACATACCTTTTCTAAGGGTATTAGCCTCACTACACTAACAGTGTTCTGAGAGAATTACAAGACGTCACTATCTTATTATAATGGAGATTGTGTGTTTTTCTGTCTGTAACCGAAACTATATTCCTACTCAAGTCACAATTCTCTTAGTTATTGACATCACAATCTCCATGATTTTATTTTTATCTAAACCTCAATTATTAATAAAATTGTCTTACAATATTAATACTGTTAACTATCTCTACATATTGACAACATGCAATTATATTTATATATACAACAAAATAGCGGTTTACAGTGTGAACGGGTAGGCTAATTTGCATATTAATATTAAAAAATCGAATTTAATCAATATGTGCCTAGTATTATTGATTTCTAACTGTTTGGTTTTATTTTAATGAATATAAGCAAAAATCTCTTCAATGAATCTTAAATGAAATCCATTAACAAGATAAAATAACTGTCATTTTATTCTTTAATTCCTCTTATAACTAAATACTTAAATTAGAAAAAATAACAATGAAAGACGAGAGTGATGGAAGAGTAAGTTTCAGTTGTTCCATTTTTTATTATACTCCCACTGTTTCAAATCTTTTATTATACTCCCTCTGTTTCAAATCTTTTTATCTGTATTCTTATTTAGTTTCATTAGCCTTTCTAATTTAATACAATATTTTATTACATTAAAACTTAAATGCTTGCACCCGGAGGGTGCATATATTGCTAGTATATATATATATATATATATATATATATATATATATATATATATATATATATTACGAATTTTTGCCAATCCACGAAGCAAATAAATTTACTTCTGGGTTAATAAAATCGAGTTAAAAAGTGCTCAATAAAAAGAGCTAAATATATGTTTTTTTTTAAAGCGGATGTTATAAAATTCCAACTGCAGTTTCTTGCCGTAGCAATTCTTCAGGGAATATATATATATATATATATATATATATATATATATATATATATATATATAAGAGAGTTTCATAATTTGCTTGAAGCATTGTGTATGTATTGGTTAGGAGGTAGATTTAGAAGGCCATCACAATGCAGTTTGGAATAAATAAAAAATAATAAAAAAAATACAGGTCAACACACACCACCATTGTTACCGTATTATTATTTTTTATTTATTCCAAACTGCATTGTGATGGCCTTCTAAATCTACCTCCTAACCAATATATATATATATATATATTCAAGTCACCATTCGCTTAATCATTTACGTCACATTCTCCATGATTTTATTCAAACCTCAATTATTAATAAACATTTTTATCAACACCCTACTAAGGACACCCAGGGAAATTCGAAAGCTGACAAAGAATAAA
>CM042158.1:79108459-79140959 GCA_023376005.1 Doryteuthis pealeii | reverse complement strand
ATAATAATAATAATAATAATAATAATAATAAAAACGGATCACCTTATCCCAGCAAGAAGGCCAGACCTAGTGTTGATAAACAAAAAAGAAAGAACTTGTCAACTGGTGGATTTTGCAGTGCCAGCAGATCACAGGGTGAAGCTAAAGGAAAATGAAAAAATAGACAAATATCTGGACCTTGCCAGAGAACTGAAAAAGTTGTGGAATATGAAAGTGAAAGTGATACCAATTGTAGTTGGTGCACTTGGAACAGTCCCAAAAGGATTGGAAAAGGGTTTGGAATGTTTGGAAATCAGAGGGAAGATTGAAACCAATCCAACACTGCACTGCTGCAATCTGCCAGAATACTCAGAAGAGTCCTGGAGACCTGAGGAGACTTGCTGTCACTCAGACTCCAGTGAAAGACCATCAGCTAATGCTGATGTGAAAACTCAAAAGGAGATAATAATAAAAAGCTCAGTTGATCTACTATTCACATTCTTTCTTTTAATGGAATGGATAGTCGGGGTAGAATTTAAATGTAGATGTCTGCGCCCGGGAGCGAAGTTTGATTGTGTCTTGTGTGCACAAATTCAGAAAATCAGTTGCTTTGCTCAAACATCTACATACTTATAAAATCTGCAGGACCTGCTTTTTATTCAATTGTTATCACTAACACCATGTTTTATGATTATTTCATTAAAATGGCACATTTTCTTTTAATATCAGACCGCAGCAATGAAACCTTGTTCTTACAATGATACTGATATTATATAAGATACCATTAATTATTACATGGGATAAATGGATGTGGCTCTTTTGATAAAAACAAAGCTTTAACCAACTGTTTTTAGGAATTCTGAAATGGATTATTGGTCATTAGGGGCCGGGTTAGCTCAGTTGGTAGAGCGTTCGTCTAGAAACCACAAGGTTCTTAGTTTGATACCGGCCCTCGCCAACTCAGTGTATGAGTAGCAGTGAGGAGGTCAAATGAAGTCTATCTTAGGGCCAACACCGTAACGTTTCTCTGCGTTAAACTTTGTGGTTTTTTATGACAAACTTTAACTCTCTTTTGTTTTCATGTAACAATTGCATTTTAGCTTTCTGTTTGTTTCAATATAATTGTTAAAGAGAAGTAATGTTTTGTTTCTGACTTTACGAGACAATATTGTTTTCTGATAGTGGCTGGTTGGGTTTTACGGCATGTCAATACTTGTTGGGTTATTTTATGCAGAAGTCGTCTTTGTGTTGCATGATTGTGTTACATAATCTATGCGGTTGCATAAGATTATTGTCAATCCCTTGTAATTCTGAGTGGATGAACCTTTCCATATCATGGCCGGGTCCTTCCATGGAAAATTACAGAAGCCCGCCAAATATGTGAAGTCACGTGGGATCTTTTGAGTCCTCAGTTTGCAGTTGGACGTCAGGCAGAGCGGTCGGCCATTTTATGCTCTGTCTAAACTGGAACTCACGCGTGCTTTGTTAGTTAGCAGATGTCTGGGTTGGGGATTGAAAGTAAAGTAACATCAAAATAAATCGAAGTCTTGTGTTTATTATCTAAAAACTAACAATGACACAGGGTTTCTGATAGAGAGAAATCCCTAATAGAAAACCAGACCGAAGTCTCCAAGTCAACTACAGACGCTAGGCCTTAGAAGATATCCAAGATCTTAGAAGATAGCAGATCCAAGACCCTAGACCAGACCAAGTCAAGATGAAGATATACCAAAGACGATCAGAAGCATACCAAGACGGCTAGCAGAAGAATAGATGTCCAAGTAAGTTAAGAAGAAGAGGTATGCAATATTATAATTATTTAGTGCCAGTGAAGAAGGCGCTATGCAACAATTGTATGGTGGCGTAGGGTTTTGAAAATTCCTGTAGCGAGAGCTCTGAGGTAATGGAAATATACCAGTGACAGTTACTAGCCCCAACTGACCTCGGAGGCGAGAATTCCGTTAGATTTAGTTAGTCAGTTCCAGCTAGAATATAACGTAGAGCAGACGTGTCCTACTTCGGTTGGACTCACTTCGCGCGAGTAGTTATAAAGAGCAAATAAAACTTTAAAAAGCCATAGATCTTGTTAATTGATTAAGGATACCCTTAGAAAATGAAGCAACAAGTAGAAGACCAGTCAACGAAGATACAACAAGAGAAGACTAGACAAAAGTAGAATCCAACATGGCGACTCGGCAAAGTAGAAAGAGAGGGAAGATCCAAGATGGTGACTAGAATGAACAACAGCAAGTAAGTTGTCTATCTGTCTATATCTCTCTGATACCCCCTCTCTCTCTCTTTTCTCTCTCTCTCTTTTTCTCTCTCTCTCTTTCTTTCTCTCCCTCTCTCTCCCCTCTCTCTCTCTCTTTCTCTCTCTCTCCCTCCCTCTCCCTCCCTCCCTCTTTCTTTCTCTCTCTCCCTCCCTCTCTCTCCCTCTCTCTTTCTCTCCCTCTCTCTCCCTCCCTCTCTCCCTCTCTCTCTTTCTCTCTCTCTCTCCCTCTCTCTCTCTCTCTCTCTCTCTCTCTCTCATAAGAACTAGTGTGTATATACCCGACGAGGGTATATGACCGCGTAACTGGGTATTCAAAATTTTAACTCATTATTAAACACATTTTTCAAACTCATCTTTGATCAATTTTACCATGTCAGAGTCAGAAAGCCAATGTCTGTACCAAATAACATGGAGTTGGTAGACTGGTTGGTTTTTACAGCATGTCAACCCACGTTGGGTCATTTTATGCCAAATACGTTTTGCTTTATTCATTCTTGACGGGTACTGAATTAAAAAAAATATCAATTTCATTTTTCCAGAAAACAATGATATTTTTGATTTGTTTAATTTTTTGAGGAGATGTTTGTTTGTTTATATGTTGATTGTTTGGTTGGTTGGATTTTACGGCATGTCAACCCTTGAGACCATCCAGACTACTGCACCTGCAATCAGCTAGAATACTCTGAAGAGTCCTGGAGACCAGAGGAGATTTGTTGTCACTCAGCCTGAAATACCATCAGCTAAAAAAAAAAAAAAAAAAAAAGAAAAAATGGACAAATATCTGGACCTTGCCAGAGAACTGAAAAAGTTATGGAATATGAAAGTGAAAGTGATACCAATTGTAGTTGGTGCCCTTGGAACAGTCCCAAAAGGATTAGAAAAGGATTTGGAAAGTTTGGAAATCAGAGGAAGGATTGAAACCATTCAGAACACTACACTGCTGCAATCTGCCAGAATACTCAGAAGAGTCCTGGAGACCTGAGGAACTTGCTGTCACTCAGACTCCAGTGAAAGGCCATCAGCTAATGCTGATGTGAAAACTCAAAAGGAGATAATAATAATAATAAATAATAATAATAATAATAATAAATTTCAGCCTCTTACGGATCTTCAACCCTACTCAAGATATTGGTTGACAGCCACTTCTTGGAAGTAATTTCAGGCTGGCCTCTTTCAATAAATTTCAGAACTTTCTTGGAGTCCTTGAATCTAATCTTTTCGAATTTAAGGGACAGGTCCTTGGTAACATCTTCATCTTTGAAGTATCTGGCATTTAAGTGTTCCCAATGAACAAACGCATTGAGAGGAACAGAAAGTCAAGGAGAGAAGGGATCGCTTTCTGTAAGTGCAATTAAAATTGTATTCCTCTCAACGATCGAAACGTCACCATTTGTTAAGGCACTTTATTCAAGCGAATATTTAATGTCAACAACAATATGCTGTTTCTATTAATGTCACAAAGTTAAACATCTCATCTTTTATATGGGAGGTCAGTGCCGAATACCGAGCCGCCTGGCGCCTCCTTGTCAAACAAGGCACGAACAGGAGTAAAACGGAAAGGAAAGTAGTCGCAACAGCAAAGAGAGACAGAAAGAAGGAGAGACAACAACAGCTCCAGTATGTATTACTGTTTGAGTGCAGTCAGTGCAACAGAGACAGCCATTCAAAAATTGGCCTGCTCAGCCAATCGCGCAGATGCAGATAAAGAAAAAAAATTGACACTACTCATTTGTTTCTTACTTTTAGTTTAAATTTCTATCTTATAAAATATTTGAAAGATTTGCTTCTTGGAATACCGGTCCTCGCCAACTCAGCGTATGAGTAGCACAGGGATCTGTGCGGTAAAGTAAGGAGCTGATGGTAGGTGTGGCGCTCCACCTCAGATGCCAAAACAATCTCCTTGGTCTAGCGCTATTGAAAAGGGGATAGACTCCCTCGCTGACTGGCTGATACCGACTTTAGGCCGACCCGACGACTTTACTTACTTATTACTAATATGCATTTTGATATGCCAGCTTTTTTCTTAGGTAATCCTCTTCTTGACCATTATGAAATTTAAGTTTAATCAATGGACTTTTTGGCCATGTCCTAATATGGTTCTCAAAAATAGAATATCATTAATTGAGTCACTTAAGGTTTTCCATGGAGTTGACCAAAATCATGTGATATCAAATGATTACTAATTATTTTACAAAACCTGAGAACTTAGATGACAAGGCTACCTCATACGACAAATAATTCCTGTTTTTTGTGGAATTGATATAATTTGCTTGGCTTTCTCTGCTATATTTTTGCAGTTAGTAAATTTATTTTTAAATTTGCATTTGAGCTGTGGCTGTCTTATATGTAAAGAAACTTTTTGGTTTTAAAAAAAGATTTCCATGTGCGTAAAAACTTTTTGATACTTGCTCAAATTTGTGAACTTCCAGTTTGGGACTTCACAATATTTACTTATGATGCACATGGTTTACTATTTTATTGAGCACTCTGGAATCTCATCAGTATTTCATGAATGAATGACTGTTAACTTGTTGCCTTTCTGTATTGAACTTGAATTGCAGAGAGGCTGTCTCTATGAAGATGGTGCTGAAATGGAAAAATAATGTCATTGTTTCCCCACTTTAGATAACTTCATGGGATCATATGGGTCCATTCAGCGAGGTGCTTACATTGGGGGCTTGCCACCCCAAGGACTTGGCCAACCAAGTACGTTGTTTAAGTATGCAGCCTGGATATGCTTCAGCTGATCTCCTTGATGAACTGAGTATCGTTTTAGTAATGCATGCAGTTTTGTTTCAATATCTCAGTACTACTCATATTCATTTTATCAACTGAGCTCTTCACCTACAGTTTTCCTCTGCACCTAATGCCATTTGTGGCATGCTTGGTGGTAGTATTATTATTGGGTGTCCACTATGATAGTCCCTGCTGCTGCTACTCTATTCTCCTGCACCTTATATAAATGACTGCAGAGGAAACTCTTGCTTCTCTTCTATTGCTGCTCTTGGTTGGTCGGTTCCTCAAAGAAATAAATCTATGCGTTATCAATTGTTTTCATGTAAATTTGAATTGTTTTCTATGTAACTGCCGTGATGGCTCCCGATTACGACAAGAAGGTTCCCGACTACAACAAGATAGTTCCCGAGTTCGAAAAGAAGGTTTTCGATTCCGATAAGAAATACAAATAACAATGAAGAGGACAACAGTCCGAATAACGCAGATAATACTATAAGTGTTATATAAAAACTTAATTAATCCTCCATGTTTATTCTCTCCACTGAAATGCGAATAAAGGGAGAAATTGATATGTTCTCGAAAATTAAGTATTTAGGCCAGAAATATGAGAAAAAAAACTTACCTGTTTAAGACTAGCACAAAACCCAGTCTCATTTTTATTTTATTTATTTATTTATTTTTTTAATACCCCTGGAAAAATTAGCGTATATATTCTAAGATGGCGGTTCCATTAGAATCATCTCGAATATTTATGGGTGTTTCAGCATTGCGCAAAATAAATCTAAGAAAATAAATTGAACATTTTATTTGAGAAGACAATTTTTATATTTCACGTTTATTCGTTTTTACTCACCGATAATAATTTTATTTGATGTATCAAAATAATTTTCCTTTTTTTTAAAATCAACTAAGACAACACGGTGAACATCTCGACAGCAACAAAACCATTTTGTAATGTCTTCATAAAATGTCTTGAAGAATTTTGCAATGATATTCATTTCTGTTATTGGTTTTATTATTCAAGGATTTTCATTTTCTTTTTTTTTTTTAAAGTTAGCTTAAAATTCAAATTATCATTTTCTCCAATAGACAGAATATGAATTTTTTATTATATAGAACGACATTGTAAACACTTTCAACTAATATGTACAGTTAAATAACAATAACCACGATGTTTGTTTGTATTTTGTAATTGTATTTTTCGTCTGCTTTTCATTTTTTAAAAACAAATTAAAATTACTTAAATCGATTATTTAAGGTCAATTTTTGTACAAGTTAAAAAGTAGTAACATAATGAGCATCAATAAAAAAAGCAAAATAATATTACACATGTAATTTATTTTTAATAAATTTAAAACGATTTTTTTGGTCAATATTGATCGTGTATAGCCAGAAATACTGTTTACAAAATTAATGTAACATTTTAGATTGAAAGTTTTTTTAACAAAAATCAGGGAATTATCCAATTTTAATGAAATGTTCAATGTTGATTTATCAATTAATGAATTTTATAATGCATCAGTTATTTTATTTCAAAACTTTAATTAGGTATTTCTGCTATGAAAAATTAATATATAAAATTCATTTAAAATATGAGCAGCAAAATTTTAAGTTTAAAATGTCATATTATTAGATCCTAAAAAAATATTTTTTGTTTGTATTTTGTAATTTGAATAAACTTTGATTTTAAAAAAAAATTTTTTTATTGGTTCTAGTTACAATAAAGAATTTTCAATTGAAGAATTTAAATCTTCAAAATTCTTTTCTTTTGTTTCAACGGATGATGAAAAGAGGGAAAGAAAGCAAAAAAGTGTGTGTGTGTATGAGAGAGAGAGAGAGAGAGAGAGAGAGAGAGAGAGAGAGAGAGAGAGAGAGAGAGGAATGGTTAAATCAAGATTATTAAACTTTTTAGGTAATTTTGAACTTTAAGTGACTAAATTCCTACCATAAAATTGTACTTGCGCATCATTTGAAATTTAGTTAACTGTTATTCAAACACATTTTATGATATTTTCGTGTTAAAACCTAAGTCTTCGGGACGGCCTCAAGTCGGTATCAGCCAATCAGCGAGGGAGTCTATCCCCTTTTCACTAGCGCTAGACCGAGGAGATTGTTTTTGCGTCTGGTGCGGAGCGCCATACCTATCATCAGCTCCTCACTTTACTGCACAGATCCCTGTGCAACTCATACGCTGAGTTAGCGAGGGCCGGTATCGAATTGGAAACCTTGTGGTTTACTAGCCGAACGCTCTGCTGATTGAGAGTCCTTTGAGTGAGTTGAACGATTTGGCAAAAAAAAACGGTATCATTACGCCGATTCTTAATAAGCTTTAAAAATATCCTATAATGAAAGATAAAGATACAGCCTTATCTAGGATTTGAACTAAGAGTCATAGTGTCCATTTCCTTCAATGATAACCATTATGCCACAAACATCTCTATACAATATGGTATACATTACCATGTTTTTATGTGAAATGCATACAGACTTATCCAGGATTTGAACTCCAGTCATAATGACCAATTCCTTCAATGATAACCATTATGCCACAAACACCTCTATACAATTTGGTATATATTACCATGTTTTTAATTATAGCCAGTCTTTGATTAGCAGAATTAAGATATTCAGACTTATTTTAATAAGCTTTAAAAAATATCCTCTAAGTGAAAGATCTTTTCACAGAGAATAGCGAGTTCAAAGCCTTGAAGAAGAATAAGACGAGTGATGGGTTGGTATTTCAGCTAATAAATAAAGCATCATTGCCAGACTGTTGACAGTCCCAGAATAAAACTAATGGATTCATTTTCATTCTTTTATTAATAACAAAACCAATTAGTTAAAATAGTTCAGTGGAAATACAAAAGAAAAAAAGCAACAAAAAAAAAAAAAAAAGAAAGAAAGCCAGATTTAACCCGATCGTTAAATTCATAATTTCCCCATATGCACATAATAACGATACTATTTTCAGTGAGCTGAACAAGATTTGCTGTTGGTAGACCATTTACTTTCGGTTTATTTCCAAACAAAAGAAACAAGGGACATCAGTCTCATTGCCTTATTTTTATTTGTAAGACATTTTTCTTGATGTTACTAGACGATTGAGCTAAAAATCCTTGTTTTTGCCTTTAGAAAACGAGGATTTTTAGTGCATTTTAGTAGACGATCTTTGATGCTATTTTCAAAAACAATGTTACAAGTATCAGTTACGGCTACTTGTTACCTTGTCTTACCATTTCAACGGTAATTGGAACTTAGTATGATTATTCTACACCATCCATTATTCTTATCCGTTACTATAGATTCACAGGCTATCTAGTATGATACCAATATACACTGATTCTGAGACTAAATCTGGTTTGTGTAGAATAATGATACTAAGTTCCAATTACCGTCGAATTGGTAAGACAAGGCAACAAGGTAAGATCTGTATTGAGTTACAGCTACTTGTTGCCTAGTCTAACCAATTCGACGGTACTTAGTATGAACTTGGAACTTAGTATGATTATTCTACAACCACCTGCTGCGCTTTAAGCACGATCTCAAGACATTTAACTTCAACCCTGCCAGCTGGGAAGATTTGGCTGGGGACCACCTAAAGTGGTTGCGGGCTCTCCATGGCAGGATGTTTGTTAGCGTTGGTCGATTTTTCATTTAAAAAAAAAATCAAATTGTCCATCTATGCAAACGTTGTGTGTTAGCATACTGAATGCTGATACCAAAAATTAGATCTGTTACTTGCACCATTGTTTGAGGAAATAGCATCAAAGATCGTCTACTAAAATGCACTTAAATCCTCGTTTTTGAAAAATTTATCCTTTAAAAAACGAGGATTATTAGTAGACGATCTTTGATGCTATTTCTTCAAACAATGGTGCAAGCAAAATATCTCATTTTTGGTATCAGTATTCAGTATACTAACACAACATTTTCGCATAGATGGACAATTTGATATTTTTTTTAAAGTGAAAAATCGACCTACCTTACTGCGCAACTCTTTGAACTAGAAGTCATCTTGAAAAAGACAAAGGTACTCCGCCAGCCTGCACCTCAGGAAAAGTACCACCCTCCCTGCACCATTGATGTGAGTGAATTGAAGGCAGTCCATTGGTTCATTTTCCTGGGATGCACTATCACGTCAAGTGCCAGGATTTACAAAGAAGTAAACAACTGGCTTGTAAAGGCGAGTCTACTAAAATTCACTAAAAATTCTCATTTTCACAAAGTCAGTATTCAGTATACTAACACACAACTTTCACATAGATGGACAATTTGATATTTTTAAAAAGTGAAAAATCGACCTACCCTAATGTACATAATAAAGTAAAAACAAGAAGGCGGAGGGAACTTTTGTCGATATTAGTCGGAGAGCGATGAAGTCTATCCCTTTTTCACTAGCGCTAGACAAGGGAGATTGTTTTTGCATTTAAGGTATTAGTCGGTGATAATTTAAACAGTTGGATATAATAAGATTTACCTATTTATTGCAGAGAATTGAAAATGTAATCGGCTTTCGAAAGTATATTGGCCACAAACTCCGTGTGCACTTTAAACATTTTTAACAACGTTATTTGTATTCATATATTCTTCAAATGTTGCAGATTGACTGTTTGTTTCGCGCGGGATGACGAAGATAACAAAGGACTTTATCCTGGTGGTAGCGAACAAAGAAAACGTGTAGGCGTTTGAGAGCAACAAAAGACTCATCTGGACAAAGACTAACAACAACAAAAGGAGGGGACTTCCGGTCAAGGAACAAAAGAATATGTGGGCGGTCGTTAGTATTTAAGCAGGTCACCAAACAGACCCGAAGGAGACCCAAAAGAGACCCGAAGAGACGGCGAAGAAAGCACAAGGTGTCGGACCGTCGACACGGTCGAGCGGGCAGTGATGCTCGCCCACCACCTAGGTAGTCGTAGTGTCATTTTCCCTGCCCGCCACTCACCTACCCCACACACCGAAGAAAATAAAGAAGAGTCATCTTTTGTATACACGTATCTGTTGTTATTGAAGTAGCTGACTACTAGCATATGGCTAGTGGGTTAGTGACGATATCCGCTACTAACATACACGAATTTAGCGGCGTGAATTCGAGACCAGTATGCAACACAAAGTGCACACGGATTTTATAGATATTTTGCATTTTGAAATACTTGCTGTCGGTGATTTAATTAGGATTTTCACGAACTTAGCCACTTTTTCTGATTTCGGTTGATATTCAAACGAAGCGTTTGGGATTTCTTTTTCATAATTGCCTTTCAAGTTTAATAACTACACAACTATAAAACATAGTGAACAAAGGTTTTTACCTAAGGGAACAGGGAATACAAAATTGTCTACCCACGCTGAATTTAAATTTCGACTTTCATCTTATATATATATATATATATATATATATATATATATATTGTGTGTGTGTGTGTGTGTGTGTGTATTATATATATGTATATATATATGTATATATATGTTATGTATATATATATATGTATATATGTATGTATATATGTATGTATATATATATATATGTATATATATGTATGTATATATATGTATATATGTATTATATATATATGTATGTGTATTTATATGTATATGTATATATATGTATATATATGTAAGTATATATGTATGTGTGTGTATATATATGTATGTGTATTTATATATATGTGTATATATATGTATATATGTAAGTATATATGTATGTATGTGTGTGTATATATATATATGTATGTGTATGTATATATATATGTATATATATGTATGTATATATATATGTATATATATGTATATATATATATGTATGTATATATATATATATGTATGTATATATGTATGTGTATATATATATATATATGTGTAAGTATATGTATGTATATATATGTATGTATATATATGTATATGTATACATATGTATGTGTATATATATCTATATTTATGCATATATATGTGTATGTATGTATATGTATGTACATATGTACGTATATATGTATGTAGATATATATGTATATGTATGTATATATATATGTATGTGTATGTATATATATATGTGTAAGTATATGTATGTATATATATGTATGTATATATATGTATATGTATACATATGCATGTGTATATATATATCTATATTTATGCATATATATGTGTATGTATATATATGTATGTACATATGTACGTATATATGTATGTAGATATATATGTATATGTATGTATATATATATGTATGTGTGTGTATATATATGTATGTGTAAGTATATGTATGTATACATATGTATGTATATATATGTATGTGTATGTATATATATATATATATGTCTATGTATGTATATATATATTTATGTGTATGTATATGTATGTTTATATATATGTATATTTATGCATATATATGTGTATGTATATAAATGTATGTATATATGTAAGTATAAATGTATGTATATATGTATGTATGTATATATATATTTATATATATATTCATAGATAAATGAGTATGTATATAAAGAACGATATATATATATATATATATGGTTTCTTACAATTTGTTTGCACCATCGTACTTCACAAAATATTCAGAGACGTGTAAACAATATATGGGTTGCTTTGTCCACAGCAGAACGAGGATATTTGGAGGGTGTAGTCTTGAGGTGTTTGAAAAGAATTTATACGAACGTCTTATAATAGCTGTTGAGAATTTTTCGTATATAAGGTGTGTGCTAGACGCCCGCCCCTACGTATAGACTCGCCGAGAACCATGTGATCAAACTCTTGGCCAACCACTGGCAGTACTCTGCTGCTGATACAATACTTAAACTGATCATACTGCCCATTGACACTCTTTGACTACGGACAAAGAATTGAAACACTGGACCTTTACCAATACGCGGGATAGGTCTTATACGCTTACCAAAGGATTCCATAACACAGGACTTTCTTTAAGCCCTTTTATTGAGAATTCTGGGGTATGGGGGTTATCGTCCTTTGTCTGCGAGCTTCTGTTTTGAACCAATCAATCACGAGTCAGCATACTTTGGCGGCAAAGCTGAATAAGCAAACTCATGGCTCTTCTGATCCAGCTTGCACTGGGGAGAGACCTAAAACAGGGTCGCTCCTCTTCCTCAACAAACAGCATCGGAATCGGACACCAAACAGAAAGTCTATCATATCCGAACTATCAGAAGGCCGTAGCAAGGGCTCCGATAATACCCTATCTCAGGACTCAGATAAGTTTATTACAAATTATATTTGTGCAAACGAACTAAAGTTTGCAACCTTATTGTTATATGTAATACGTCTTTTATATCTTATTTCTAGTTGTTTGGTTATTTCTTTAACTCTCAACCTGTCCGCCACACTCGTGGTTAACTCCATACTTCAAACCTTAAACGTAATGCCGTTCGTGTCTAATTTCTTTATACTTTTCAACTGGCCAAGGATGGCATTTAAAAACTTTACAATAGCAACCAGCCATAAAATAAAATAGAGCAAATTTGAAGGCAATTTCTTTAAAAAATATAAGAGAAGCAAAAAAAAAAAAAAAAAAAAAAAAAGCAAAAAAAAAAGCAGCACTATACAAGTAATAGAAGACAGTCTCAGAATTATTTCCATCGAGAGAGAGAGAGAGAGAGAGAGAGAGAGAGAGACCGAATCGCTTAGAATCGACTAGAATAGTAGCACAAGACAATGCCATTAGAAAAAACTATATAAAGTCAAAAATAGATAAGACGTAACAGAATGTGTGGAGACAGTAACGAAACGGTCAATCATATGATAATATAGTATAATTTAATATGATAATATGACTGTAGGATACAGTCACAATTTTTGGGTTCCAAAAAATGGAACATTTTGGGCGGTAAAATTTGTCACCGCACTCTTGGTATAAAATTACTAAGACATAGTCTCTTCGAATCCAAATCCCTATGGTGCTAACAAGGTAAACTGTTTCCCATTCTTTTCTTGAAACTGTTTTGCTCTGTACGTTAAAACATATGTTATTTTTCTTGTTAATAATGAGTGAAATAAAAAATGATTGCATACCATCAGGGATTTTGCTCAAAGTTTTAATTTTGAAAAGAAAACAGTCAAATTTACTTGATTTTCAAATGTAAATATTCTCTCGTAATTCTGACCTTATTAGCTTAAAAAAAGTAATTACTAGCATATTTCAGGTCCAATTTTTAAAATATTTATATGGTTGGAAGAAAATGAAATAATCTTTCTAAATATGAAACTTGTATGTGTTTTTATCCATTGAATTATTTTTTACAGCGAGTTAAAATGGTATTTTGTTATACAAATTTTTTTCTGCAGTCAAATTTTCTGTCATTTTTTAAATTTATTTATTTATCTTTTTTTAAAATAAAAGTGGTTAATCTTTATCAATATTCTTGAAATTTTACTTAGATGTATAGTATTTTAACATAGTAAATATTCAAATAAAAATAATGATTTTAGTTCATTCGTCGTGAAATGCCTAGTTCGCTCTTAATGATATTTTTGATATCATTATCTGTGATTTTAGGAGGGTTTCCCAGCAGTTTCTTGAAGTGTTCTTCCCCTTCAGAAGTCTATCTTCTTGGATGGCTTTTTTTTAGCTATGATTTGGAGATACTTTTCCTACCATGAGTTTCATTTACTGTTTGTCATGCTAATTGTGATTGTCTGGAGACCAATTTATAATATTATAATAATATAATAAATATAATATAATAAACTCTTCAGTTACTCCGAATTGCAAGTGTCGATGAGGAAATTTGCACTAGTATCATTCACTGTTTACCCTCTTACATTCTCTTCAGTCGAGATTGTGTTACGGTGGCAATTGGACAGGTCAGTAATAAAATCTCAAAGTTGTGTCAATCAGAATATTGATCAAAATACTTCTGGCGCAAAAAATTGTTTTTCTCAAGTCTTACAAGAAAAGAAGGTAGAATAAGAAAAACATTATTTTAATGTGTAAAGTAAACGTTCGAGAAATAAAAACGTGAATTTTAAATGGATTCACACCAATTATCAGACTGTGTTTTGCAAATATTCAATATAAACACTTTGTGTCATGCATAGTTTTAACTCGCAATGAAAAAGAATAAGCACAAGTAAAAATCGCAATGTTAATAACACAAGCAAAAGATCAACTTACAATGTGTTACATAATCTATGCGGTTGCATAAGATTATTGTCAATCCCCTGTAATTCTGAGGGGATGACCCCTTTCATACCATGACCGGGCCCTTCTATGGAAAATTACAGAAGCCCGCCAAATATGTGAAGTCACGTGGGACCTTTTTCAGAGTCCCCAGTTTTGCAGTTGGACGTCAGGCAGAACAGTCGGCCATTTTGTGCTCTGCCTAAGGCTGGGACTCGCGCGCGCTATGTTAGTCAGATATTTAGTTACGTGAAATGTATAGTTAAGGAAATAAAAGTTTGTATAAGTAAAATGTTCTTGTGGTTGATGAATGTCTTGGTAACAAGACTAAGAAATGAATCCAGGACGACCAGCCAGCAAGAACATAGCAAGAAGACCAGACCTTAGAAGATATACCAGACCAAGATAGATGATAGACGATCAGAAGCAAAGCCGACAGAAGAATAGACGACCAGAGTAAGAAGTAAGAAAGGTATGCGACATTGTATGCTGATTGGGTAACGTGAAAACCCCAGTATGTAACAAAATGCGGAAAATCCGTCTGTTTTATTGGCATCAGAGCTCATGCAACTTTCTTCGTGCATCTGCGTCACTCCTATGTTATGTTTCTTGTGTTACAAAGTGTTACATAATTATTGGATCCCTAATGCTTTTATAAGGTATTGTAGAAATCATAATGGCGATTAGTACAGCTGATGGCCTTGAGGGTGAATGACGGCGCTTGACCTCATTCTGACCTTGCTTTCCGGGGATGGATTGTGAGAACCGGAAGGCAATAGAAGGCCCTCTTCCGGTTTAAGGAGTAAGCAACTCAGTTAATCAGTTAGAAGCTAGAAGCCAAGCTAGCAACATGTAAGCCTCATCTGCGCAGATTGTCTGGGTTGGGGATTTGGAATAAAGTAACGTAAATCGAAGTCTTGTGTTTATTACCTAAAAACTAACAATAACACAGGGCTTCTGATAAGGAGTGATCCCCAACAGAAACCAGACCTGAAGTCCCCAAGAAAGTCAACACCAGACGCTAGACCAAGCCAAGAAGAATAGATGACCAAGATGATAGACGATCAGAATAGCTAGCCGGCCAGAAGAATAGACGACCAGAGTAAGAAGTAAGAAAGGTATATAACGTTATATGATGATGTGAAAAGATCAGTATATAACAAAAGGACGTGAGTCTGATCCAGGCAGGCAAGACGCAACCAAGTTTTTAGGCTGCTGTATGGGTACAGCAGTGTTATTCCCATTACAGCTCCCTAGATAAATGAACACTTCTATGTTACAATAATATTATTATGTTACAATAATATTATTATGTTACAATAATATTATTATGTACTAGTGAATAAGTGTGAATGTTTGTGGAAATGAAATACTATTTCACATTTGCTTATTCAGCATACTAGTGTATTTTTTGGTTTTGTTTTAACTCGTTACACAATTAATGTTGGCTTTTATGATTTATAATCAGTATTAATCTGAGAAGTTCGCACCTGCAGATCAGAAAGAAAAAAAAAAGAAAAAAGTATTTTTATTTTTTGATATATTTAGCCCTGTGAACTAATTCTGAATCGAAACTAGAAATGTACAGAGGGGAATTAAAAAGAAAAAAAGAAAGTGAAATAATAAATTCTGTACGTATAAAAAATGTAAATTGCAATTCCACTTATCAAAGCTTTAATATATATATATATATATATATATATATATATATATATATATATATATATATATATATATATATATATATATCGGCAGATTGAATAACTTCGACATATTTATTCGTGGGGAAATTCTTTTTTGCTTAAAGCGGATTTTGTAACATTCCGGGTTCAATTATATATATATATATATATATATATATATATATATATATATATGTGTGTAGTTATAGCTAAATCTCCATATGTGACGTGGTGGGATCTATTTGGAGTGTGTGTATGTTAGGTTGGTATCTTTCCGTCTACGAGAGACGATGGAGTAGTATCCAAATTATAAAAAAAACTACCTAGCCTGGGCAGCTTCATATGGAGGATGAGCTGTTGCCTAAGCAGAAAAGCCACCCTTTCCACACTGCCACTGTGATTCAAAGGAAAAGTCAGGAACCAATGCAATTTGGCAGCGGTAGTGTCGCAGGAGTTGCTGGATAGAACTGGATTTCAGCATCACACCAACATAGGAACTCCGGATACTGATTTATTTTCGGTGTTCATTCCCCTGACCTTTCCTTGGGATGGGGTAAAGCCGCTTGGCTACGGAGTTTTTGTGTTGGGCTCTGCTGAAGTCCCGGTTTCGATTTCTGTCGGAGGGAAATCGTTAGTATATACCGCTGATGAGACTTAATAAAATCGAAACAGTCTGTACGGTATTCTACACACCGAGCCATCCTTTGCTGGGATTACACTTGTCAAGTTCATTTTCTATAAGAAAAAGTATCGAATTTTATGCGATACATGCGTTGTAAGTGCCTTCAAGTAAAAATATATATATATATCTTATTATAATGGAGATTGTGTGTTTTTCTGTCTGTAACCGAAACTATATTACTATACAAGACACAATTCTCTTTGTTATTTACATCCCATTCTCCATGATTTTATTTTTATTTAAACCTCAATTATTAATAAAATTGTTTTACATCATTAAAACTGTTGATCATATCTACATACTGTGCATATATTTGCTAGAATATATATAAAAGAGGTAAAATAATTACTTATATTGGCATCTCTGTAATTATAATTCCAGTAGATTCCAGAACTGTGAGGTCGGATTTGGAGTCAATTAAGGTGTCAGAATAGGTCACACTATACTGGTTCTGATTCCAGTTAAATTTACATTTCATATAGCCCTAATTTAGTCTGTAATGTTATAGTGTGCACTCTTTATAGATAGTGTGTATGTAAGGTCATTACTTTCGAAATGTGACATGGCGTCTAGTTAAATTAGTATGTAGTTTCTATACTTATCTGGGTCGGAGTTGCGAGTATTCTGCATCTGTCGTTGAGCAAGCATTTTCTCTATTCTTGGAGTCTGGAAATTACTTGGAATCTTCTTGGGTTCTTTCCGGAATGTCTTGTTTTGTGCTGTTGATAGTTTGATTTGTTTGATTAAAATATTTAATTAAAATCCTTTTTGTTTAATATAAATTGATATGAAAAAAAGATTTTGAACTTGTACTAATTTTTGAGGAAATAGCATGAAAGATCGTAGACATAGGCATAAAATAACCCAATAGGTTGTCATACCGTAAAAAGCAACCAACTTACCAATTGATTTCAGTAGGTTTGAGCTTCATTCTACCTTTTTTTATAGTAATTGTCCCATAACAGTTGTTACATTTGAGTGTATATCATTTATATGTACATGTAACAACTATTATGGGACAGAGGTCATAAAATTTAGTATCGCTTGTATTGCTTAGTAGTATGTCTTTAAACTTATAGATTAGAGACCTTTCTCACTACATTTTACATCCAAATAATTCTCCCTCTTTATCACATATATTTTCTCTGCTGTTTATCCTCATTGGGGACTCTCATATTGTAACTGGGGTAATTCCATATCAAATCATCCTGGTTATGTTACCCACCCTCTTCAATCTTTTAAAAATTTTGTCCAGGTGTGGATGCCAGAACTCATTTTACCGCGAACCCCACCGTATTGGTGTTGCAAGATGGGTATATTATCCTGACTTTTGTGAGCTAGGACTACTAATGGAAGCGGGGGGGGGGAAGAAATAAATAAATAAGAGATGATAAAGGTTTAAAAATAGTGATGAGCCAAAACAGGATGAACGATGGTTTGACCGTAGCGTGACCCCGAATGGAGAATTGAGTGTCAACCGGAAGTCGGGTGTTGACCGGAAGTCACGTGGTGACGTGGAACAACGAAGAAATGTATCGGCCTCTTTTTGCTTTCGGACGCCTAGGGGAACGGACGGGTCTCTGGACTCTAGCATGGGGTCACAGTAGTTTAACAGTTTCTCTCTCTTTTTCTCTCTGCCTTTCCTCCTCTCTGGTACGAGCCCACTAGACGAGCACGATAATAAAGGCTAGCAGTTGTGACGACAGATTTCTCGTGTATCAACACCATTTTAGCACTGTGAATTTGGAGGCACGTGGACGAGACCCGCTATACAATATACGCCGCCGCCGCCGCCACCTTACAGATATCGTTGTAGTGCCCGGAAAAAGGGGACAACGTTACTTATATCATTTTGGTACCGTGAAAATATATCACAAAAGTACATTGGTTCCAGAGGAAATATTGAAATCCTTTTTGATTAAAGCTTATTTTGTAACATTCCGGGCTTGATTGAAAGAAATAAACTTATAAGTAAATATCTATATGTGGTTGTGGTTGGATCTATTTGGAGTGTGTCTATGTAAGATTATTACTTTCGATATGTGACGTGGCATCTAATCGAAGGAGTAAGTATTTTCTATACTTATCTGGATCGGAGTTGCGGGTATTCTAGTGTGGTATTTTCTCTGTTTTTGGAGTCTGGAAATTACTTGGGGTGTTTTTTGGTTCTTTCTGGGATGTCTTGTCTTGTACCGTTGATAGTTTTTAATAACGAATAGACGGAGTTCTTTTTCTTTTTTTTTAACCTTTGAGCTAATTTTTTCCCTTAACCCAAGTACAAGCCTATTGAAATCCTTTTTGATTAAAGCTTATTTTGTAACATTCCGGGCTTGATTAAAAGAAATAAACTTATATACTTATCTGGATCGGAGTTGCGGGTGTTGTGTTCAAAGTTATAATATCACTTATTATTGTTGGTTGAACAAAACAACTCCGACACGAGTGTTAAACATAACACAAAGGACTTTAATACACAGCACATGGAGAAGCATTTAAGACATGAAATATGCGTATACAAGATACATGAGAAAAGTTACATAGTAGATATACACGTACATAGAAAAGGGATAAGATACAATGAAAACGTATACAATGGTTATCTAAATGTACACACAAAAGATAGGGATAGTTATGGAGAGTCCATAGGTTATAGTAACTTACTAGCGTTGTGTTGGGGGCAGAAGCCCCCACACAAGAAGGGTGTAGACATAAATGTCTAACCCATGTGTGTGAGGTGCTACAGAAGAAGAAGAGGATTCGAATCTGGCGATTGCCTGCTTAAATAGCAAAACCCCTGGAGGTGAAAACGCGAAACTAGAGAGAAGATGACTCTTCCAGCCAAAGGGAAGACAATCCCACACGGGTATTCTAGTCTGGCATTTTCTCTGTTCTTGGAGTCTGGAAATTACTTGGGATGTTTTTTGGTTCTTTCTGGGATGTCTTGCCTTGTGCCGTTGATAGTTTTTTAATAACGAACAGACGGAGTTCTTGTTTTTTATTTTTTTTTACCTTTGAGCTAATTTTTTTTCCCTTAACCCAAGTGCAAGTCTGGGAGGACAGACTGTATCTCGTGTCTGTCCTCCTCAAACACTCAGCACAGCCTGTCTCCCCTCGCTATCTCCCTTTCCCTCCTCGCTTTGTTGGCACTTTTTGACAGAAGCCAACAGGTCAGCCATTCACACGTCATCCTTAATCTAGTTTATTTCCACTATTACATAATGTATCCCTAAAATTTTCGGTTTTCTACATCTCATTATTTTACATTGGGTGGAGGTCGTCTTGGAGTATTTAAAAAGAAGTTAAACAAAGTTATTATGATAGCAACCAGCCATAAATATTGGCCGTAAATGTATAATAAAATATTAACATATAAGTAAAGTAAGCATAGTGGCCTATTGGTTGTATCAGGCGGATTGCGAAGGAGTCTATCACCTTTTTATTAACGCTAGACCAGGGAAACTGTTTTACGTCTGAAGTGTAGCATCATGCCCACCATCATCTCTTGACTAACCGCACAGATCCAAGTTGTGTTCCTCATGCGCCGAGTTGGCAAAGGCCAGTATCGAACCCGGAATCTTGTGGATTCGAGGCAGATTAAGGTAAACCGGTCCATTAATAACAATGAATATGAATATTGGGCTTAGATGTACACTAAAATAGTAATGTAAAAAAAAGTTTTCCTTTTCTTAGACTGGTTACCTAGGCATGGTTAAAGCGTCCAGTCTTCTCTGCTATTTACCCATAGCTGAGGGAGAATTGATTCATACCTTTTCCAAGGATATTAACGCCATGTAAAATGCCAATAGCTACGTTCAGGAATTGAACTTGGGTTGACGAATCCATTACCTACGACTCTAACCATTAGACCACACGCCTCGAAGTAGATATAGGTAAATAATAGGAAAGACTGGTTGCATGGCAACCGGTCTAGAAGATGGAACACTCTGAATTCAAACCAAAAGTGCTCTCTTCTTTATTCGGAATATTGTCCCCATCTTCATTGTTATCCGTCCAATGTTTCGGCCAATATGCCCCCCCCGGCCTTATTCAGGTATTTCTTGTCGGACTCGGGAACTTTTTTTCGAACTCGGGAACCTTTTTTTGGACTCGAAAACCTTCTGTTTAAACTCGGGAATCTTCTTGTCGTAATCGGGAGCCATCACGAAACTTTGAACCTAAACCTTTATTCAGTCCACGGGAATATTCTGTCCCATTCCGCTAACCATAGCTGCGTAGAGGCGTTAAGCTGTTTTAATTATTATTCTATGTTACTGCTGTCCCTGACCAGGACTGAACCTGCAGTCCAGAGATAACTGTCGCTTAGAACTGTCTTAACCTAACTCCTTTATCCATTAGGCCATGTGTCCAATTGGACAGATAACAATGAAGATGAGGACAATAGTCAGAATAACGCAAATGAGACTAATAATCAAGCCTTATCTCAAACCTTCAGAGAAATAGACTCTCTTCTTGTTTGTCAAAACTTCTTTGAGAGTTTCCCTTGTTCATTCTCTTTTGTCCTTGTTACATAATTATTGGATCCCTAATACATTTTTCAGGTATTGTAGAAATCATTATGGCGATTAGTACAGCTGATGGCCTTGAGAGTGAGTGACAGCGTTTGACCTCACTCTGACCTTGCTTTCTGGGGATAGACCGTGAGAACGGAACCCCGATAGAAAACCCCCTTCCGGTTTAAGGAGTAAGCAACTCAGAGTCAGTTAGAACTTAGAAGCAGAGCTAGCAACATGTAAGCCTCATCTGCGCAGATTGTCTGGGTAGGGATCTGGAATAAAGTAACATCAACATAAATCGAAGTCTTGTATTTATTACTAAAAGCTAACAATGACACAAGGCTTCTGATAAGTGTTAAGTATCTGGTCGGCATCCTTAGTTCCAGATGTAATAAGTAAGTAAGCAAGCCAATAAGAATCCGGTGTTAGGGTATTCTTTGTAAGTCCTACGTCCAAGAGAATCCAAATGTCAATGAAATAAGCTCAGAATAGTGCCTCTATTAATACAGCACAAGCAGCAGCAGCAGTGCCAGTGATTGGACAATAGAAATGCCTTCGGTGGTCACGTGGTAGTCAACGAGTCTATATTTAGGAGTGACCATTTGCCCCATGCCTTATATCTAAATAACTCAACATAATCCCCAACAGAAACCAGACCCGGAATCCTCAATAGAAGACCAGACGAGACCTTAGAAGATATACCAGACCAAGATAGATGATAGACAATCAGAAGCAAAGCCGGCCAAAAGAATAGACGACTAGAGTAAGAATTAAAGAAAGGTATATAACGTTATATGCTGATTTGGCTTAGTGAAAAGACCAGTATATAACATATACCTATTTAGTGCCGGAAAAAAAGTATGTAATATTATTTTATTTTTTAATGTATTAAAATCAATCCTATGAATGATCTTATATAGAAACCAATTAAGATATAATTAAAATAAGTGTAATCTTTTTATAGTCATTCTTATTTAATTTTGTTCGTCTTTCTCAGAGGGTGAACAGTGAAAAATAGATTACTAATTAGGACTGGGATTATTCTAGCAGTGACCACCTCAAGCAGATTTAACAGGTTTGAATTCAGAGTTTTCCTTCTCCTAGACTGGTTGCCTAACCAAGGTTAAAGAGGCCAGTTTGTCCTACTATTTACCCATAGCTGGAGGGAGAGTAATTAGATTCATACGTTTCCCAAGGGTGTTAGCACTATGTGAACTGTAGCTTTGTCTAGGATTTGAAATTGGGTGAACAAATTCCTTTCCCACGACTCTAACCATTACACTATGCACCTCCAACTTGTTAGTCGTAATAAGCGAGTTTAACATGTCAAAACAAAGAAGTCTCACTTTTAAAAAAAAGTAGATTTTCTAAACCAAGAACCAAGATTTTCTAAACCATCCTAACCAAGAACCAAGTCTAACCATGATGAAATGTCGGTTAAAAAATTTGAATTTAAAAATTTGTCTCGTTTCCCTTTTAACTATGATTAGGAAAGAAGGCCAGTTAACCTATTTCTACGAAGTGTACAGTAAATGTCAGAGTTGCCTGTAGCACAGCAGACGTGATCCGTCCACTCCTAATGAGAACAAGTAAAAACCAAAAACAAATATCTAAGTGTAGATGAAATAGCATTTAAACTCTTGCGTGATAATTGCTTCTTGAAAATTTCATCTGCCACAAATTCAGAAATTCAATTCTTTTTCAATACGAACAAAATACTTTCACTGAGACCGGAAACTAGCATTTGAATATGCGCAGATCATGTAAGAAAGAAGACGACGTGACGCATACACTATTAAAACAGTTGTGTATGCAATATGAAAAAAATAATGTTTATTAAAACCTTTTGATATGATGAATATGTAAATACCTTGGTACCCTCTCACTATAATCTGATTGGACAGTGTCATGTATAAATAGTCGACACTGTGTTGGTACAGGCACCTATACATAAGCCTAGTGTGTTTCGGCCACTGGACAGGTTGATTTGGCTAATAGCGTCGCTCCCAGGGGGCCGCCCCCAGGCAATACCTGCCCCCTCGATTTAAAGGGACAGGACTGGGTTTATTGCCCAGCGCCTGAGGCGCCCCCTTGAGGGGGAATGCCGACGGGATCGACGCAATTTTTCTACCTACCACCCATGAATCTCGGCTTGTGGGTGGTGCCCACATAAAACGGCCTTGTGCCATATCGTGTGAAAGTGGGACACATGTAAATACCCCTATACCTAAGCCTACAACCAACGACTACTGTAATAATATACCAAATACCAACTTCAGAATATATCCCTTAACCCGGATATATCACCTTTCATTCCCACAAAGTTTTCAGATATCTCAAAGTAGATGCATACATGCTTTGAATTTAGGTATATTTTTTAATATACCTAAATTCAAAGCATGGATACATACTAGCTGAAGTATCTATCTACTTTGAGTTAGGAATCAAAATTCGATCGTAAACATTTCCCATCTGTATTATTTCTACTATTAGGACTATTGTCCTCGTCTTTACAGTTGTCTGTAAAACGTTTCGGCAAATGTGATCTCTAGACTTCTTCAGGTAATTTTTGTTGGACTCGGGAACCTTCTCAAACTCGGGAACTTTCCTTTCGAACTCAGGAACCTTCTTGGTTTTATATATATATATATATATATATATATATATATATATATATATATATATATAATAAAAGATACATTGGGGAAACCGCCAGAACTCTCAAGAAGCGTTTATATGAGCACAAACGTGATATTAAATTGGGTAATTTTCAGAACACCCTCCTCCAACATATGTCTGAAACTGATCATAACTTTAGTTTCAATGATGCCACAATATAAGCTCATATTCACAACAAAAGGCTACGACAGATTTTTGAAGCCTGTGAAATTTTGCTTTTGCCCTCCCTTAATAATCGACATGGATTTTTTAATATATTACCGTTTCTAGCTAAAATAGTTTTAAATAACTACAAAATACCAGGCTTTATTTAATTATTTAGTTATCATTCCCACTTTGTTCCCATAATATATATATATATATATATATATTATATCTCTTATTATAATGGAGATTGTGGGTTTGTCTATCTGTAACCGAAACTATATTACTATACAAGTCACAATTCCTTTAGTTATTTACATCATATTCTCCGTGATTTTATTTTTATTTAAACCTCAATTATTAATAAAATTGTTTTACATTACCTACACTGTTGACCATATCTACATACTAATAACATGCAATTGTATTTATATATACAACAAAATAGAGGTTTACAGTATGAATGGGAAGGCTAATTTGCATATTGATCTTAAAAAATTGATTTTAATAAATATATGCTTAGTATTATTGATTTCTAATTGTTTGGTTTTATCTTATTGAATATGAGCAAAAATCTCGGGGATAAATCTTAAAAGAAATCCCTTAACAAGAAGAAATAACTGTAATTTTATTCTTTACTTCCTATTTTAACTAAACAGTTTAAATTAGGAAAATTTACCAATGAAAGACGGGAGTAACGGAAAATGATGGAAGTGTTAGTTTCAAAGTTGTTCTATTTTTCAATCATACCCCCTCTGTTCAAAATCTTTTTATCTACATTCTTATTCAGTTTCATTAGCCTTTCTAATTTAATATCATATTTTATTATAAAATTTAACTAAAATACTTGCACCCGGAGGGTGCATATATTTGCTAGTAATTATAATGTAGATTAAGTGCCTGTTTGTAACCAAAACCGATGTGACAATTCCTTGAGTTATTTACATTATATTATCAATGATATTATATATATATATATATATATACAACCTCTCCACATGAGCAGGATGTGACGCAAGGTAAATTTTTTCACAGATTTGTTTTCAGAGTTTTCCTTCTCCTAGATTGGTTGCTTAATAGGGTCACCTGTTAGCTATGGGTGGCGACTCTGGATGGTTAAAGAAATGACATGACAACACTCAACTTTTAAGTTAGATGGGCGGTCGGAGAGGCTCCTTTAAAACAATTGGCTGATCCCGTGTAGCCCTAGCACCTACACGATATTCCCGACCGTATTGCCCTTATGGCAAATCTTCAGTCCAATTTATCATAATGTTCTAGAAGAAACTGTTTCAAGTGGTGAGGCTCCGATTCCAGAGTGTGATGAGTAGGAAGTACCCCTTCATTAGCATTACTCTCATATCTACTATATTCTGGAGTGGTAGTATCGTATGATCCCTTCTATGGGTTAAACAGATAAAAAATTAGTCTTTTTTTCAGAAATGTGTTTAAATAAAAAATGAGTTTTAAAATGTTGAATACCCAACAAGAATTAGTAAAACAAAAACGTCTTCGGCATATCATAATGTTCTAGAAGACGGTAACTAAAGAGTTAATCTCGTGTGTATGACGCTAAACTGTTTCAAGTGGTGAGGCTCCGATTCTAGAGTGTGGTGAGTAGGAAGTACCCCTTCATTAGCATTACTCTCATATCTACTATATTCTGGAGTGGTAGTACCTTAGTGTGCATTTAGATATGTTAGCAAATGTGTTCCAATGCAAATAAGTATAAACTAAAACATTTATTTATTTACTAACGCTCTATCACAGATATTGAGCATTCCTCTAATAACAATGTACATTAGATTACTACCGCTTCTTCAAGTATAATAGTGTCAACCATACACATTGATATATATATATATTATATATATATATATATATATATATATATATATATATATATATATCAAGTGGATGACTTAACGCGGAATATAAAATATCGAGTTAGTCCCAACTTCGACTGTCGATAAAATAATTAGCCGAATAAATCGGGGTTACAAAGAAATTAAGAATGCCCAATACGATTGTAGAGCGGATTTGATAAAGTGTTATAGTTAGATAACCAACACGAGTTTCATCATGAAGATCATCAGGATTAACAGTAATGAATGAATTTATTAATTAATTCAGGGCTGTTAACCCTGATGATCCACATGGTGAAACTCGATTTCCCCTCAAAACACACACACACACATATATATATTATACACACACACACACACACACACACATATATATATATATATATATAATATAACATAACATAACATAACATAACGTAACTTTTCTAGTTTAATACTACTAGCAAATATATGCCCCCTCCGGGTGCAAGTATTTTCGTTTTAATATAATAAGATATTATCTTAAATTAGAAAGACTAATGAAACTAAATAAGAATGCAGATAAAATGATTTGAAACAGAGGAGGTAAAATAAAAAATATAACAATTGGAATTCACTCTTCCTTCCCTCCCCTCTTTCATTGCTAAGTTTTTCTAATTTAACTATTCAGTTAAAATAGGAAGTAAAGAGTAAAATTACAGTTATTTCTTCTTGTTAACAATTTCTTTTAAGATTTACCACTGAATTTTTTGCTCATATTCAATAAGATAGAATCAAACAAATAGAAATCAAAAATACTAAGCACATATTTATTAGGTTGTTACAAAAATAATGACTGATTGAAGTGCTCGGTTTTTAAATGTCTTTTTAACATAGAATTTGTTGTTTATTTCAGTTAAATTGTGTGCTCAAAAATAAAATTTAATTTATTTTAGATAGAAAGTATTTTTGAAAAATAGGGCCTTCAAAGATAAAACATGCTTCGCCTTCTTCTGTTGCATGAGTTCAAGCTTGGGCACAATGCCCCGAAACTGCTGCCAATATCAACAAAGCATGGGAGATGAATTTACAAGTGATCGAACTGTACGAAGGTGGTTCCAGAAATTCCACAGTGGAGATGAGAGTCTTGAAAATGAAGAAGGTAGAGGACGGACATGCAGTTTTGACAATGAACAATTGCAGGCAGTTTTTGAGCAAAATCCACGACAAAGTGTCAGAGAAATGTCTCAGACACTTGGTGTCAGCATTGCAACAGTTTCCCGCCATTTACAGAGTATTGGAAAGGTGAAAAAGCTCGATAAATGGGTTCCTCATGAGCTCAATGAACACCAAAAACTTAAGCGGTTTGAAGTGTGCTCGATGCTCAGTTTGCGTAACACCAATGACCCCTTTCTTGACCGAATAGTCACTTGTGACGAAAAGTGGAACCTTACGACAACTGTCGTAAAGGATCCGCTTTTCATCGAGCACACTTCAAACCGCCTAAGTTTCAATCGGCCATTATTTTTGTGACAACCTAATATCAAAATAAATTTGTTGATATCAAAATGCATATTAACCTCCCCGTTAACACTGTAAACCACTATTTTGTCGTATACATAAATACAATTGCATGTCATTAGTATGTAGATATGTTAATGTAATACAATTGTATTAATAATTGAGATTTCGATAAAATGAAATCCTGGTGAATGTGACGTAAATTACTAAGGGAATTGTGACCTGAGTAGTAATATAGTTTCGGTTACAGATTAAAACACACAATCTCCATTATAATAAGATATTTGGGTCAATTCTGTTAAAAATAGACTATTTGAAAAGACTAAGACTAGATAGAATTTCCGGATTTTGGCGCGCGAAATGTATTATAATGTGGCAATAGACGGTACAACTGTTTTTTTTTTAAAGACGTTGGCGTTCAATTTAGAAATTGATCACGCACCAATCCCAAAAAGTTGAAAATCTCGTCGCGACGAAACGGCAAAAGGAAATGAAACCACTCCACGGAAAGCAACGGATGACTGGAGGGTGGAAGAGAACAGGAGGCTGAAGAGGAAATAGGGGAACACGTGACCTCCTTCTACAGAAGCCGAATGGTTTTGGAAGAAGTTAAATGGAGACACAAATTGCAACAACAACAACAACAACATTGCAGTGGATTGTATTGTAATCATCATCATCCTCATCATCATCATGAGACGCTGACAGCAATGATACACATGACTCTCTCTCTCTCTATCTCTCTCTCTCTCTCTCTCTCTATCCCTCGCCAACCGTCCCTATCAAACCACTCCACGAGAAGCAGCGGATGACTGGAGGGTAGAAGAGAATAGGAAGTTGAAAAGAAAATACAGGAACACATGACCTCGTTCTGCAGATGGTTTTCAGAGAATCAAATCAAAAACAACAACAACAACAACAACAACAACAACAACAACAGTGCAATGGATTGACCTTCATCATCAACACATGGGAGGCTTGTGCAGAAGACCGTGCTACCTGACGACTCCTCGTCAGACAAAGAACGAAAAAGAAAAAGAAAAAGAAAAGGAGTGAAAAAGATATGAAAGAAGCTGCCGCAGAAAAGATAGCCAAAAGGAAGGAGAGACAACAGCAACTCCAGCAAGCGTCATTGTTTGTTTGCAGTCACTGCTCCAGAGACTGCCATTCAAGTATTGGTCTGCTCAGCCACTCACGCAGTTGAAGATTTAAAAAAATGGACACTACGCCATCGTCTTCAGTTGACGGACGGATACCAACAGTGTCTCAACAGGAAACATTCAGGTTGTAATGACCAGAAAATAAAAAATAAATAAATTAAGCATTAAGTTTATTTACTTATATATATATATATATATATATATATATATATATATATATATATATATATACAAGACAGGTTGTTATACTGATAATATGATTATGTATATATATTTATATACATATTTATATATATATATATATATATATATATATATATATATATATCATATATCAGTATAACAACCTGTCTTGTATATATATATATATATATATATATATATATATATATATATATATATATATAAAGTAAAGAAATAACATTATAGTCGGGAGATTTAGACAATTTGTCTAAGCTCCCTGAAATAGACTCTAATGCTAAATCTCTAAGTCTTTTGTTATTTCTTTACTCATATATTTGCTCTGTGACTCTAACATTAAGAGCACACATTGAGCTCTCAAACTGTGACTTGGTTTTGTTTAAATAAAACCCTTGTGTCGTAAGGAAGATTTCTTCTCTGGATTTTTGGATTATATATATATATATATATATATATATATATATATATATATATATATACTAGCAAATATATGCACCCTCCGGGTGCATGTATTTAAGTTTTAATGTAATAAAATATTGTATTAAATTAGAAAGGCTAATGAAACTAAATAAGAATACAGATAAAAAGATTTGAAACAGAGGGAGTATAATAAAAGATTTGAAACAGAGGGAGTATAATAAAAGATTTGAAACAGAGGGAGTATAAAAAAATAGAACAACTGAAACTTACTCTTCCATCACTCTCGTCTTTCATTGTTATTTTTTCTAATTTAAGTATTTAGTTAAAAGAGGAAGTAAAGAATAAAATGACAGTTATTTTATCTTGTTAATGGATTTCATTTAAGATTCATTGAAGAGATTTTTGCTTATATTCATTAAAATAAAACCAAACAATTAGAAATCAATAATACTAAGCACATATTTATTAAATTCGATTTTTTAATATTAATATGTAAATTAGCCTTCCCATTCACACTGTTAACCGCTACTTTGTTGTATATATAAATATAATTGCATGTTGTCAGTATGTAGACATAGTTAACAGTATTAATAATGTAAGACAATTTTATTAATAATTGAGGTTTAGATAAAAATAAAATCATGGAGAATGTGATGTCAATAACTATGAGAATTGTGACTTGAGTAGGAATATAGTTTCGGTTACAGACAGAAAAACACACAATCTCCATTATAATAAGATATATATATATATATATATATATATATATTATACATATATATATATTATATATATATATATCATATATACTAGCAAATATATGCACCCTCCGGGTGCAAGTTTTTAAGTTTTGATATAATAAAATATCATATTAAATTAGAAAGGCTAATGAAACTGAATAAGAATGCAAATAAAAAGATTTGAAACAGAGGGGGTATGATTGAAAAATAGAACAACTTTGAAACTAACTCTTCCATCATTTTCCATTACTCCCGTCTTTCATTGGTAAATTTTCCTAATTTAACTATTTAGTTAAAATAGGAAGTAAAGGATAATATTACAGTTATTTCTTCTTGTAAATAAATTTCTTTTAAGATTTATCCACGAGATTTTTGTTTATATTTCTTAAGATAAAACCAAACAATTAGAAATCAATAATACCAAGCACATATTTATTGAAATAAAATTTTAAATATCAATATGCAAATTAGCCTTCTCGTTCAAACTGTTAACCGCTATTTTGTTGTATATATAAATACCATTGCAAGTTTATTAGTGTGTAGATGTGGTCGACAATCTTAATGATGTAAAACAATTTTATTAATAATTGAGGTTTATATAAAAATGAAATCGTTGAGAATGTGATGTAAATAACAAAGGAAATTGTGACTTGTATAGTAATATAGTTTCGGTTACAGACAGACAAACACACAATCTCCATTATAATAATAAGATAAGATATATTTATATATATATATATATATATATATGAATAAGATATAATGAAAAAACAAACGATGTTTACAACTGAAATAGGCTCATCAGAAGAGAAAGTGTGCAAACCGTTTCGGGGCCAATTCTCTTGACGGTTTTAAAAAGCAACACCCGGCCCATCCTCAACAAATATGAGGACCCTATTGCAATAGGGTCCTCATATTTCACACTTTCTCTTCTGATGAGCCTATTTCAGTTGTAAACATCGTTTGTTTTTTCATTATATCTTATTCATACTGTCGGATTAATTTCCATTTTATTTTCACATATATATATATATATATATATATATATATATATATATATATATATATATAATATATTATATATATATATATAGATTTCGTGTATGTCCCGAGAAGTTGGTGTTAAGGACAGGAAACTGGAACAGGCCAAATAAAAATTATTCTAATAACTGTTGCTCTAACGATTATTTCCTAGTTGAGTAACATGATATTAGAGGGTGACCCATAAAAAACAGAACCCACATTATTTATTTTCCCATTAAACTTAACCTAAATCCTAGCCCTAAACCTAACCCTACCCCCCCTAGTTGAGTAACATAATATTACAGGATGACCCAGAGAAAACAGAACCCACAAATTTTGTAATAAAACTTTTAATTTCAATTTTAATTTAAAAAAAAAAGGTTTAAGTCCAACAAGGGTTAGGGTAGGAGACTAGGTTTAGGTTTTGGGTTAGGGTTAGGGTTCGGTTAATGATAGATTAAATAAATAATTTGAGTTCTGTTTTTTCTGGGTCACTCATGTTACTCAACTCGGAAATAACAGCTCTAACATTCAGGTTCCGGGTCAGAGTGGACCAGGGAGCAATGGTGATAAAGGGGGTGATCCACATTCCCCAAATCTCTAGAACTGGAACCTCGCCATCAGATAGAGTTTAACGTCATTCCCAGTACATGTAGACCCTCAGTCACCGCCTTCAAGCACCCATATGATAAAAAGGGGTTGGGGCTTGCCATAAGGGCAATAGGGTTAGGAAAATCATATAGGTGCTAGGGCTTGACGTGACCAGCCGATTGATCGGAGGGGGCCTCTCCGACCGCCCGTCTAGCCCAAGATAGGGCAAAAGTAGAGTATTGCAAGTCATGAACTGCTCATCCACCTGGGTTCTATCCTTAAGCATCACGGGTCGCCACCCACGGCCAACAGGTGGCCCCATTGGGGGAGTCTTACCCCTCTGCAGAGGTACAGTCGGTGCATTCTAACGCCGCAGCCGACTGGGCGGATGTATATATGTACATATATGTATATGTATATGCACATATATGTATATATATATATATATACGTGTATGTATATATGTATATATACGTGTATGTATAATGAAAATGGAAATGAATCCGACGGTATGTTGAAAAGAGAAATAAAGGAAAGAAAATATAGAATGGATGAAATATATGTTAATCAATTTTACTTACACGTGTTTCGGTTAGGAGTTTATCCATGTGTACATTAAAAATAATAATAGTTTGAATAATGTACACATGGATGAACTCCTGACCGAAACACGTGTAAGTAAAATTGATTAAAATATCCTATTTTATCCATTCTATACTTACTTTCCTTTATTTTTCTTTTCAACATATACGTGTATGTAAATTTTTAGAATTTTTTCTTTTTTTAATACAATTTCCCAAGAAAGATTCTAAGAGCTTTTGCTGCAATGAGATCAAAGACGGGCAATTATTTCAAAAAAACATTTTTTTAAAATAATATTATTAATAACAATTTTTATTAATATTATTTTGGAGTGGGAATTTTACCCTCTTATCCCACTTTAAACATTTTACTGTTTTTATTTCTTCATTTATTTTTCATTAAAAGATTTTCCAATATAGATTCCGACATGTTTTTATCTTTTTTTCTTCCCTTCTGAAAAAGTGTCATCTACACCTATCTATCTATCTATCTATCTATCTATCTATCTATCTATCTCGTTTTGTTTATCTATCTATCTATCTATCTATCTCGTTTTGTTTATCTATCTATCTATCTATCTATCTATCTATCGTTTTGTTTGTTTATCTATCT
>CM042158.1:79088459-79105959 GCA_023376005.1 Doryteuthis pealeii | reverse complement strand
TCTGGATATAGTTAGTACTCCGATTTAGGTGCGGAATAATGCAAACTTTCGTTTACCTCTAATAATCTTCAATTTTATTTTGCTCATAGTCAGAGTCGGAGTCGGATGTATCAAAAATATCGGAATCGGAGTCGGAAGTGCCAAAATAGAGGGGTTGGTGGTGCCAAAAATAGAGGAGTCAGAGTCGGAGTCGGATGTGCCAATAATATAGGAATCGTAGGCGGAGGTGCTAAAAATAGAAGTATCGGAGGATTTGTGTTCCAACTCCGCATCTCTGTAGTACTCCGATTTATATGCGTAATAATGCGGTTTTTTTGTCTACCTCCAATCGGCTTCAATGTTGTTTTGCACACAGAGTCAGAGCCGGAGTCCATGTGCCAATAATAGAGGAGTCGAAGTCGGAGGTGCTAAAAATAGAGGAGTCAAAGGTTTTGTGTTCCGACTCCGCCGCAGCTTTGGATAGAGTTAGTACTCCGATTTATGTGCATAATAATGCGAACTTTTATCTACCTCTAATCACCTTAAAAATTGTTTTGCTCACAGTCAGAGTCGGAGTCGGATGTGCCAAAAATATCGGAGTCGGAATCGGAGATGGCAAAATAGAGGGTTCGATGGAGTCAAAAACAGATGAATCAAAGTCGGTGTTGGATGTACCAAAAATATAGGAGTCGTAAGTGCTAGAATGAAAGGAGTCGGAGGTTTTGTTTTCCGACTCCGCCGCCCTGGATATAGTTAGTACTCCGATTTATGTACAGAATAATGCGAATTTTCATCTATCTCTAATAACCTTCAATATTGTTTGGATCAGAGTCGGAGTCGGATGTGCCAAAAATATCGGAGTCGGAATCGGAGGTGGCAAAATAGAGAGTTCGTTGGTGTGAAAAATAGATGAGTCAAAATCGGTGTTGGATGTACCAAAAATATAGGAGTCGTAAGAGCTAGAAAGAAAGGAGTCGGAGGTTTTGTTTTCCGACTCCGCCGCCCTGCATATATTTAGTACTTCGATTTATGTACGGAATAATGCTAATTTTCATCTACCTCCAATAACCTTCAATATTGTTTGGATCAGAGTCGGAGTCGGATGTTCCAAAAATATCGGAGTCGGAATCGGAGGTGGCAAAATAGAGAGTTCGTTGGTGTGAAAAATAGATGAGTCAAAATCGGTGTTGGATGTACCAAAAATATAGCAATCGTAAGAGCTAGAATGAAAGGAGTCGGAGGTTTTGTGTTCCGACTCCGCCGCCCTGGATATAGTTAGTACTCCGATTTATGTACAGAATAATGCGAATTTTCATCTATCTCTAATAACCTTCAATATTGTTTGGATCAGAGTCGGAGTCGGATGTGCCAAAAATATCGGAGTCGGAATCGGAGGTGGCAAAATAGAGAGTTCGTTGGTGTGAAAAATAGATGAGTCAAAATCGGTGTTGGATGTACCAAAAATATAGCAATCGTAAGAGCTAGAATGAAAGGAGTCGGAGGTTTTGTGTTCCGACTCCGCCGCCCTGGATATAGTTAGTACTCCGATTTATGTGAGGAATAATACGAATTTTCATCTACCTCCAATCACCTTCAATGTTATTTTGCTTACAGGTCAGAGCGGGAAGAACAATATTGTCAAACCGACAAAAACATGTTTGCAAGAACGATGGCCTGTGTCTATTATTTGCATTTTGTATTGTTCCTAACTTTAATATCACGACTTCAACGGGTGTCTTCACGATTGTTTATAATCACGAAGTCAATATCAGAAATATCTGGCCAGTTGAATCGACTTCAGTGCGTAGGCAGAGAACAGAATTGAAAACGTATATCTTTTTCGATCAGGAAAAGAAGCAACTTTTTATTTATTTGATACACAACCTAATCAACAATGTATATATAGGACCGGTTTAGCTCAGTGGGCAGAGCCACCGACTAGGAGCTAAGGTTTCCTGGTTCGATACCGGTCCTCACCAACTCAGCGTATGAGTAGCACGGTGATCCGTGCGGTAAAGTAAGGAGCTGATGGTAGGTGTGGCGCCTCACCTCAGATGCAAAAACAGTCTCCTTGGTCTAATGCTTGTGAAAAGGGGATAGACTCCCTCGCTGATTGGCTGATACCGGCTTTAGGCCACCACGACGACTTTACTTATATATATATACACACATATATATTATTATTATTATTATTATTATTATTATTATTATTGTTATTATTATCTATTAATAATGGAGATTCGCTTCCGGTTTTTGTCTGTAACAAAAACTACGTCACTGCTTACGTCACATTACCCGAAATCGTCATAACATAGAATAAATACACTCAATATTTGAACATGTAGCATTAGACAGTCCTCATTGTTTTTTTAAAACAAGTTTTAATAAATACATGACTGGTATTATATATCTATATATAGTTTGTTTTATTTTAATACATATTTGAAATTTAGATTTCAAATTGTTTTATTTTTTAATCCTTTAATGAATTTGATGATTTTACTTACATAGGGTACAAACTCGCTGACATTGAATTTTTAACTCCCACCCCTCAGGCAATATGTTTCAAAAATCTATTTTTACATCGCCCGGAGGGTGTTTTTTATTTTGCTAGTTATTATAATAGAGATTGTGTGTTTGTCTGTAACCGAAACTATACCATTCTTCAAGTTATAATACTCTTTGCTATTTATCTCACATTCTCCGGGATTTTATTTTTCTTATCTCAAACCTCAATTATTAATACAATTCGTTTACATTATCAATACTGTTGACCATATCTACATTGTATTTACCACGTACCCCACTTGTACGGGTTAGGCACAAGGCCATATTAACGTGGGACCACCCACAAACCAAAGCTCATGGGTGGCGGGTGAAAAATTGCGTCGATCCCGTCGGCATTCCCCCTCAAGGGGGGCACCTCAGGCACTGGACAATAAACCCAGCCCTGCCCCTTTAAATCGAGGGGGCAAGTATTGTCTGGGGGGATAGGCCCCTGGGATCGACGCTATTAACTCGTAAAGATCCAGGGCCGAAGCCACTGGACCCCGGCGTGGGCCAGATCTACATGATATTTTCCACGTACCCCACTTGTATGGGTCAGGCACAAAGGCCCTATTTATGTGGGACCACCCACAAGCCGAGACTCATGGGGTGGCAGGTGAAAAATTGCGTCGATCCAGTCGGCATTCCCCCTCAAGGGGGGCGCCTCAGGCACTGGGCAATAAACCCAGCCCTGCCCCTTTAAATCGAGGGTGCAGGTGTTGCCTGGGGGGATAGCCCCCTGGGATCGACGCTATTAACTCGTAAAGATCTAGGGCCGAAGCCACTGGACCTCCGGTGTTGACCGGATCTAATACTAATAACATGAAATTGTATTTATATATACCACAAAATAGTGGTTTACAGTGTGAACGGGAAGGCTAATTTGCATATTGGTAGTTAACTTTTTATTTTAATAAATATGTACTTAGTACTATTGATTTCTAATCGTTTGGTTTTATTTTAATAAATATGAGTAAAAGTTTCGGGAGTAAACCTTTAAAAAAATCCATTTACAAAAAGAAATAACTGCCATTTTATCTTTTACTTCCTATTTGAAATATATATATATATATATATATATATATATATATATATATATATATATATATATATATATATAAACAATTTTTTTTTGTTTTTGTGATGAAACTAAGAAAATACAGTGCTCAATCACAAATTGTGAGAGCTAATATTTATTTAATTTGCAGAGTTTTCACAGATCAATGTTCATTATAAACAGCTACCCAGGTTTCATACCAAGGGGCAATCATCAGGTTGTTGAGTAAGATCCCATAGTGTTTGTTGAAGATCTTTACTTAATGTCACATTCTGGACCGCAAATAACGTCGGTTACTTCTGCGGACGCTATTGTAGTTCGGATTTACTAAAAATAATTTTTTTCAAAATTTGCATTTTTTTGTAATAATGCCAACGAAGTTGCCTCCCTTTATTCGTTAAAAATAGAAAATTTTTCATTTTGAAACAAATTTTTTAATTTTTTATTTTTAAATTAATTCAGTTTGATAAAGGATGTATATGTTTTCAAAAAAACATTTTTATATATATGGTAGAGTCTTTTTAATTTTTTCCAACATAATACAAAGGTGGATGGTGTTGTTCCTTTGTGGAAAATCCATTTTTTTATTGTTGAAATATCAGATTTTTTTGTAAAAAGTTGTGGAATTGTTTTTCAGGGTGGATGTTGAGTATCTCTCCTCCATGCATTTAGGAAGAATTTTCTTTTATGGGGACATTGTTTGAAGATTTCCGATTTTTTATTTAAACTTCTATTATTATTATTATTATTATTATTATTATTATTATTATTATTAAAAGAAATTAAATTTTTTAATATCCTAAATTTTTCCGTAACACATAGATTGCAGTACTTAGAGCCGTTCGTGTAACATTTGGGATGATCTAAAATTCTCCACTCTATTTTGTAAGGCATATCTTTTTCTTTTAGTTCCCATATTTTTGTTGCAAGGGAAGTTGTTTCTTTTTTTATCTTTCTTTCTGAAAGATTCCATATGCGAGTAGTATCTTTGCTTGAAGTCACCCTGGGTCATCCCAACATATTTATCTGTACTTATAGGTTGATTCGCAACTGTAGTTGTTACTTTAGCTTCATATACTACTGATTTTTAGTAAATCCGAACTACAATAGCGTCCACAGAAGTAACCGACGTTATTTGCGGTCCAGAATGTGACATTGAGTAAAGATCTTCAACAAACACCATAGGATCTTACTCAACGGTCTGATGATTGCCCCTTGGCATGAAACCTGGGTAGCTGTTTATAATGAACATTGATCTGTGAAAACTCTGCAAATTAAATATATATATATATATATATATATATATATATATATTTGGGTGTGTGTTATATGTTTGTTATATATGTAGTTATGGGAGAATAGTTATACATATAATTATATATAAGTAAAGTACTCATCATTATATATATGTATATATATATATATATAAGAGAGTTTCATAATTTGCTTGAAGCATTGTGTATGTATTGGTTAGGAGGTTGATTTAGAAGGCTATCACAATGCAGTTTGGAATAAATAAAAAATAATAATACGGTAACAATGGTGTTGTGTGTTGACCTGTATTTTTTATTATTTCTTGAATTTTCGAGGTAATACCTGTTTATCAAAAGAATTGAACTGAAGCAGTACAGCTATGGCATTTCTGCTTCAGTTCAATTCTTTTGATAAAGAGGTATTACCTCGAAAATTCAAGAAATAATAAAAATACAGGTCAACACACAACACCATTGTTACCGTATTATTATTTTTTATTTATTCCAAACTGCATTGTGATAGCCTTCTAAATCAACCTCCTAACCAATATATATATATATATATATATATATATATATATATATATATATTGGTTAGGAGGTTGATTTAGAAGGCTATCAGAATGCAGGTGTAAAGAAAAATAATAATACGGTAACAATGATGTTGTGTGTTAACCTGGATTTCTTTAAAGAAAATGTCATAACTAGACTGCTTCAGTTCCAGTGATCTTTTGAAAAAGGGATATTATCTCGAAAATTCAAGAATTAAATCCAGGTTAACACACAACATCATTGTTACCGTATTATTATTTTTTCTTTACACCTGCATTGTGATAGCCTTCTAAATCAACCTCCTAAAATATATATATATATATATATATATATATATATATATAATATATATATATATATATATATTTTGTTGTTTGATCGTTTGTATATTTGTGTATATATTAGGAATACGAATTAAAATTTTGAGATATACAATGTTTGATACATATATTCACGAACGTTTCTGCTTTTTTATGAAGTTTTTTTTCTATCATTATCTTAATAAAATTATATTAATTTCCTCTACTCGATGGAAACTATTGATGTAATTCTTTGAAGATATATGAAGTGATATTCCATAAATATTTAGCATATTTTTTTCTACCGAGTAGATTTGCTTAAATTAAAGAAGAAAAACGTTTCCCATCTATCTATCTATCTATCTATCTATCTGTCTATCAATCTACTTATCTGCCTATCTATCAATCTATCTATCTATCTATCTATCTATCTGTATATCTATCTATATATCTATATATCTATCTATCGGTCTATCTGTCTGTCTATCTATCTATCTATCTATCTATCTATCTATTTATCTATGTATTTGTTCATTTTGGAAGATTTAGATTATAATTTTTAAAATTATGTGACATAATATGCAAACGTGATTTAAAGTAAAAAAATTCTATTTATCAAAAGTATTTGAGAATATATATATATATATATATATATATATATATATATATATATATATATATATATATATACAACTCCCAATTCTAAAAATCTCATAATTTATTTCTGAATCATTATTCTTAGAAAAAATGAATTTGAAGAACACACATAACATAGAGGTTTATTCAAAATTCTATATCGGCAGAAGCATTCACCTCCAGCCTCACAAGGCGCTCAGAGATCGCACCAACTGATCTTTCCAAGAACTCTTGTGGAATGGCAGAAATAAATTCTCGTATTTGTCATTGGTTCTGTAGGGTAGACTTGCCCCTTCAACCAACCCATAGAAACAATTCACAAGGTTTTAAATCAGAACTTCTAACCGGTCACTCATGCAGACCACGTCTACCCATCCATCTGCTAGAAAAATGGTGATTCAGCCATTCACGACAACAATAGCAAAACGTGGAGGAGCACCATCTTGCCTAAAAATCAATTCTTCAATATTCTCCCAAGTATTGACAACTGGCCAGATTTCATCTTGCAGCATAGTGAGATATCTTTTGGCATTCATTGTATTGCAAAGAATGAAAGGACCCACAACAGAGCCCCTTTGGCCAGATTGTGGCCCTTATTCCATTGGGTACCAGACTTGGCAGCCTTGGGTACCCCTGCTATCTGACCGGGTACAAGTGTTAAGCTATGTTAACTATTCTATGTTATTTTCGACCGTAGTCATGATTGAATATGATTAGATTACATATAACACAGCGTTTTATTTGAAATTCAGCCATTCACAAACAAGAGATGTAGAGGACCACCATCTACACATATATAAAGGGCAGTTGTATGTATGTCCGGAGGAAACTACAAAAATAAAACAATTGATAACAAAGTAAATCTATATACACATTCACTATCACCAGAGCTTGGTTTTTGAGCAAAAATAATGAATATCTTATTTATATTTATGAAGATATTTAAAAATTAGAATTTGAATAGTAAGAGAAGGGAAAGTCATTGGTGGTGTTCATGATTAAAACATAAACAAATCAATTATGGAAGACCAAAAAAAAATCAATGGATCTGCGAGATTAACTTTATTTTTATCCCCCTCTACCCAGGCAATGCCGGGTAGCCTCTTCTAGTCTTTCATAAAAGTCAAGTCTTCAATTTTCTCCAAAGTATTGACAACTGGCCAGATTCCATCTTGCAGCATGGTGAGATACATTTTGGCATTTATGACATTGCGAAGGGAGTTACTTTTCAATCACCCTCTATATTCCATCTCTTACCTTACCCCTGGGTAAATAGTACGGCAGACTGACCTCGTTAGTTTTGGTACGGCAACCGCTGAATTCAAAGCAGTTTTACCCCGTTTGAAAATTGACCTTGTGTCATATCCTGTCCGTACATGAGTGTTTGGATAACTAATATCCTCTTTAAAAAAATCCACACAGAATTCGTTTATTAATAAGTGTAGTTATTACTTAAAAGTTAATGAAATATTTTCTAATAATGGAGAAATATTTCTAATAAATTTTGGAGAGAGAATATATTTTAAATGACGATTTATTTAAGTTTAAACGGCACTTTATTTGAAGTAGTGAAAATATTCTGAAATAATGCGCTCGACGAAATTACTGGCTGCGAAAATGAGCAAACATCTTTTTGTCGAGATGAATAGTTTTTCTTCTCAGACGAGAATAATCGAATAAATATCTTAATTACATGAGACACGTTACTTGATGTTTATTTCATCATTAATCTTTTATTATTATTACTAGCAAATATATGCACCCTCCGGGTGCAAGTATTTTAAGTTTTAATGTAATAAAATATTGTATTAAATTAGAAAGGCTAATGAAACTAAATAAGAATACAGATAAAAAGATTTGAAACAGAAGGGGTATAATAAAAGATTTGAAACAGAGGGAGTATAATAAAAAATAGAACAACTGAAACTTACTCTTCCATCACTCTCGACTTTCATTGTTATTTTTTCTAATTTATGTATTTAGTTATAAGAGGAAGTAAAGAATAAAATGACAGTTATTTTATCTTGTTAATGGATTTCATTTAATTTATTGAAGAGATCTTTGCTTATATTCATTAAAATAAAACTAAACAGTTAGAAATCAATAATACTAAGCACATATTTATTAAATTCGATTTTTTAATATTAATATGCAAATTAGCCTTCCCGTTCACGTTGTAAACCACTATTTTGTTGTATATATAAATATAATTGCATGTTGTCAGTATGTAGACATAGTTAACAGTATTAATAAGGTAAGACAATTTTATTAATAATTGAGGTTTAGATAAAAATAAAATCATAGAGAATGTGATGTCAATAACTAAGAGAATTGTGACTTGAGTAGGAATATAGTTTCGGTTACAGACAGAAAAAAAACACAATCTCCATTATAATAAGATTATTGAAAGAGAGACTATTAAAAAACGTGTTTGTCTATTCTAAAACGTTTTATCATCATCATCATGATCATGTCACGCGATCAGCACGGATATCCATGACAATCTCTCGCCAACCTTCTCTATCATTCATTGTCCCAGGGAGGTCCTCTGCACAGCATCCAGTATCCGTAATAAGCTGGTCAGATTAGCATGTCAATATGTTGGCTTCCACACTTATGCGTTCCGTCACTTATGCGTTCGTCCTTGCTTCTCCAGTAATGTCCAGCATGTCTTGTCCGTCTTACTCGGATAATTTGTGAGATGGGGGGCAAGTGACCGTACAGTTGCTTCCTTGCCGGATGTTGTTTCCATAACTTGTTTAAGACCGCACGTAGCATTCTAGCTTATTCTCTAGACGCCACATCAGGGTCCAAGTGGTGCAGCCTTACAGTAGCACTGATGAAGTGCAAAGCATACATACATACATACATACATACATACATGGGAATAAAACAGGGAATTAAATCAGACAGTATATTAAAAATAGAAAAACACGAAGTATTAAAAAAAGATGAATTTATTCTTGATGGTGAAGTCAACGTTAATACGTTTCGGTTTTTTAATAAACTTTCATCAGGACTTGAGGTATACAAAATGTTGTGCGTAAGGGTGGATGGCCTGGCATTATTTCTAGTTCGTATGAAAAATTTCAAGTGGTGAAGGTGTGGAGTGCTTCATAGAAGTACATGGATATAAACTCATTTTTTGGCGAATAGTTCGTATTTTTCTATTTTCTAATCACACACACACACACACACACACACACACACACACACACACACACGCGCGCGCATATATATATATATATTATATATATATATATATATATATATGATCTCAGGTGCTTTGGCATTGCCCCTTCCAGCTGGGAAAATTTGGCTCAGGAACGCCTTCGGTGGCGGCAGAATCTCCGTAGAGGACTGTTCATGTCAGAAGTCACTCTGACGCAACACCATGAAGCTAAGAGGTCTAGAAGAAAGCAGCGGTGACAAAGCACCGGCATATCAACATCTTTAGGGGGCAGCCTTCAAATGCGACATCTGTGGTCGAGAATGTTTCTCAAACATCGGACTTCAAAGTCACAGGAGGCGCTGTAACTTCAGGGGCACATAAAAACTTTATAATAGTCTTCCGAGACTGAAATACCAATATAATATAATATCTATTAATAATGGAGATTGTCTGTATTTCTGTCTGTAACAAAAACTACGTCATAGCTCTACGTCACAGCTTACGTCACAGTATTCTTATGCTATATACACCCAAAATTTGAGTAAGCAATTTTAAAAATTGTTTTTTACTCTCGTCCCCCCCATTTTTTTTACAGTAACAAGAAGTTAACTAAAAGGTTTACAAATAAATAAATACCTGCGATTTTGTGTAAAATTGATGTGGAAAATGTTCAAAATAATTGTTTGATTATTACATACATGCAACATTTTATTTGAGAGGGACGGGGCTCAGTTTTCATTTCAAATTGTTTTATTATATTTTTTTTTACTCCTTTAATAAATATGAGGACTTTGCTTACTTATGATACAATTTAACTTCCAGGGTGGAAGTTAAAAATTCAATGTCAGAGGGTTTGTATCATACGTAATACAAATCCTCATATTTATCAAAGGAGTAAAAAAAAAAAGAAATAAAACAATTTGAAATTAAAATGAGCCTCGCCCCTCAAATAAAATGTTGTGTGCATGTAATAATCAATTTATTTTGAATATTTTCCACATAAATTTTACACAAAATCGTAGGTATTTATTTATTTGTAAACTTTTAGTTAATTAATTTTAGTTATTAATTAATTTTTGAAAGACATTGCCTAACAAGAAGTTAACTAAAAAGTTTACAAATAAATAAATACCTACGATTTTGTGTAAAATTGATGTGGAAAATATTCAAAATAATTGTTTGATTATTACATGCACGCAACATTTTATTTGAGAGGAACGGGGCTCAGTTTTCATTTCAAATTATTATTATTTTTTTTACTCCTTTAATAAATATGAGGATTTGTCTTACTTATGATACAAACCCTCTGACAAGACATGCCGGGCACTGCTGGAGAAGCAAGGATGAGCTCATAAGTGACGTTCTCCTGTGGAAGCCAACACACGGACATGCTAGTGTAGGCAGCCCAGCAAGGACCTACATTGACCAACTAAGCAAAGATGCAGGTTGCTGCACAGAGGACCTCCCTGGGAAAATGAATGATAGGAAAGGTTGGCGAGAGATTGTCATGGATATCCGTGCTAATAGCGCGACATGATGATGATGATGATGATGATGATGATATATATATATATATATATATATATATATATTATTTATATTTTTGCTTGAAGGCAATTAAAATGCGTATATCGCAAAAAATTCGATAATTATAGAAAATAATCATGTCAAGTGAATCGCGGCAAAGAATTGCTCGGTGTGTAGAATATCGTACAGACTGTTTCGACTTTATTAAGTCTCATCAGCAATGTATGCCCAGTCTGCCCTACTATTTGTCCATAGCTGGAGGGAGAGTAGGATTCATACTTTTCCCAAGGGTATTAGCGCTAAGGGAAATGCAAAAAATTCGATAATTATAGAAAATAATCATGACAAGTGAATCTCGGCAAAGAATTGCTCGGTGTGTAGAACATCGTACAAACTGTTTCGACTTTATTAAGTCTTATCAGCGATGTATAGCAACGATTTCCCTTGCTGCCAATATTTGCGCTGAAGGTCGACTGATAATAATAAGATTTCTATTCAACAAGGTGTTTCCATTAGTTTGTTCAACCCCCTACAAATGTTTTATTGGAACCCCCTAAAAACACACAAACATTCACATAACACATTATACATAAAGATAGATATGAAGTATCTATCAATAGATAGAATTATATTTAGGATATATATAGAAGTAGATAGACATGAGTATATATGTTACAGCCGCTAGAGCGCTCACATCCGTTTTTATAGGAGATCATTTCCATTTAAGCTTAATAATGGACTATTCCGTTTTTATTATAAAGAAAGAAAGCGAAGAAAAAAGACATGCTACACAGAAAAATATATTAAGAAAAAAAGGGGAAATATAGATAGAGGGGTGAGCCAGCGGAAGCGTTAACATTAATCTGTTTCAATTGAACATAATATAAAGGTGAAAAGAAGGAAATAAAGAAAAAAGTATGTGTGAATGTGTGAATGTGTGTGTGTATCTATCTATCTATCTATCTATCTATCTATCTATCTGTATATCTATCTATCTGTCTATCTATCTATCTATCTATCTATCTATATCTTTTGGAAGATTTAAATTATAATTTAAAAATGATGTGACATGATATGCAAACGTGATTTAAAGTAAAAATTCTATTTATCAAAAGTATTTGAGATATATATATATATATATATATATATATATATATATATATATATATATATATAGTAATTCTATTATGGATTTGGACTCATAACTTAAAGTTCCATGGTTATGCAATCCTCATATGAGTCAAATGGTTGAGATCTTAAAAAACAGTAGTGTGTGTGTGTGTGTGAGAGAGAGAGAGAGAGAGAGAGAGAGAGAGAGAGAGAGAGAGAGAGAGAGAGAGAGAGAGAGAGTTAAGTACGTGGATTGGTCTATTGTCGGTATCAGCCGAACGCCAAGGGAGTCTATCTCTTTTTCACAACCGCTAGACCAGGAATATTTTTTTGGCAAATTGTGGGTATCGAAGACGGAACCTTGTGGTTCCCAGGCGGATGTTCTACCGACTGAGAGAAACCGGCACCTTTGTAGGGGGTTGAACAAACTAATGGAAACACCTTGTTGAATAGAAATCTTATTATTATTAGTCGACCTTCAGCGCAAATATTGGCACCAAACTGTCGAAGAATTAACTCGTACAGCTGTTGTGTAGTGGTTACATGAACTACGTGCCATTATTGAAGCAAAACATGAGCCACGAACCTTAAGTGACTATAGCAGAGGAAAGCGGTTCATTGTACGTTGCTCCAATGCACACGGCAGATGTTCAATAATAGTAGGACTAGAAGTACCTGTGGATATATTAGGTAATGAAACGCGTGGTGTAATGGTTAAAGTCATGGGAAATGGACTCGTCGCCCCGAGTTCAAATCCTGGATGTGGTAATTGCATTTCCATTAGCGCTAATACCCTTGGGAAAAGTATGAATCCTACTCTCCCTCCAGCTGTGGGCAAATAGTAGGGCAGACTGGGCTCTTTAACCTTGGAGTGTTGCGGAACATAGACTGCTCAGCCACCAGGATTCCGTCCTTAAACATCACTGGTCACTATCCATGATCAACAGGTGGTCCCATTGAGTGGGTTTTACTTCTCTGCAGAGGTGCAGTCGATATATAAGATGCATATCTTATTATAATGAAGATTGTGTGTTTTTCTGTCTGTAACCGAAACTATATTACTACTCAAGTCACAATTCCCTTAGTTATTAATGTCCCTTTCTCAATGATTTTATTTTAATTTAAACCTAAATTATTAATAAAATTGTTTTACATTATTGATACTGTTAACCATATTCACATACTAACAACATTCAATTATATTTATATATACTACAAAATAGCAGTTTACAGTGTGAACGGGAAGGCTAATTTGCATATTAATATTAAAAAATCGAATTTAATAATTATGTGCTTGGTATTATTGATTTCTAACTGTTTGGTTTTATTTTAATGAATATAAGCGAAAATCTCTTCAATGAATCTTAAATGAAATCCATTAACAAGAAAAAATAACTGTCATTTTATTCTTTACTTCGTATTTTAACTAAATACTTAAATTAGAAAAAATAACAATGAAAGACGGGAGTGATGGAAGAGTAAGTTTCAGTTGTTCCATTTTTTATTATACTCCCTCTGTTTCAAATCTTTTATTATACTCCCTCTGTTTCAAATCTTTTTATCTGTATTCTTATTTAGTTTCATTAGCCTTTCTAATTTAATACGATATTTTATTACATTAAAACTTAAATAATGCATATATTTTCTAGTATATATAAAAGACACACACACACACACACACACACATATATATATATATATATATATATATATATATATATATACGTGCGTGAGTGTGTTTGTGTGTATGTGCGTGTGTGTGAGAAGACTTAGATCGATATGGATTCCTTTTTATTAAGTACGAAAGCAGCTACGAAGAAAAATTGTATCAAAGATTTATGGAATGTCACTCGATATATCTTCGAAGAACTCTATCAATATTTTACATTTGGAGGTGAAAATGAATATATTTTAAGCCAACCATAGAAAACTTATTCCTTCTTGGTGCAAAAGCATATACGTTGTTAAAAAATATTTTACGGATCTGTGTGACTGTGTTGCATACCCTTCTTACCAGCACTAAATATCTATATGTTATATACTTCTCTTACTTCTTATTCTGGTCGTCTACTCTTCTGGCCGGCTTGGTTCTTCTATCATCTATCTTGGTCTGGTCTTGTCGTGGTGTTTCTTTGGGGACTTCGGGTCTGGTTTCTGTTGGGGATCACTCCTTATCAGAAGCCCTGTGTCATTGTTAGTTTTTAGTAATAACACAAGACTTCGATTTACGATGATGTTACTTTATTCGTATACCCCCAGAGGCAGTGATACTCACATCTTGCTAGCTTCGCTTCTAAGTTCTAACTCTTAACTCTGAGTTGCTTACCCTTAAACCGGAAGGGGCTTCTATTGCCTTCCGATTCTCACGATCATCCCCAGAACGCAAGGTCAGAGTGAGGTCAAACGCTGTCACTCACTCTCAAGGCCATCAGCTGCACTAATATGATTTCTACACTATGGTCATAATCATTAGGTATCTAATGATTATGTAACAACTGAAAAAAATCTAAAAGAGAAAGATAGCTGTAATATAAATATTAGTACTCTTTCGATTTGTGAATGTTTTTATTAGTGTGGTTACACTAAAGCGGTAATTCTCAATCGGGATCCACGAAACGGTTAATCCTATAATAAATAAGGTGGTGTTAAGTAGCTAGCACCAATTTCTTATAATGCATTAGGTAACCTCAGAAGGCCACCGAATGCAGGACATTTACATATTCATACAAAACACATTCCAACAAGGTTATAACAAAACGGACTTTATTGTCTGAGCAAAGAGCAACATAAATAATACGAAACAAGCTATAACGAAATTCCTAAAGGAAAAAGAGGTTTGAGCTATATCAATTGTCACTTACTTCGTAACTGTGGTCACGTGCGTGGCCATCTCCTTGTGGTGACGAGGTGTGTAGAAAGGCACGTGTGTTTAGGCGGATATTCCGGGGCTGGTGTGCCGAAATCCCTATAAAGATAGAGTGTAAAAAGGGGCCTCGTAAAGACACACGTATAAGCCTCCTTGCTGGAGGGCAACAAAAAGGTTTTGCAACATCAATCGCTAAGGTCTAGTACCTCTCTGGGTATCCCAGATCAAGAGAGAGAGAGAGAGAGAGAGAGAGAGAGAGAGACAGACAGACAGACAGACAGACAGACAGAGAAATAAATTATTTTAAATATACATATATACACACACGCACACACACACATATATGTGGAGAGAGAGAGAGAGAGAGAGAGAGAGAGAGAGAGAGAGAGAGAGAGAGAGAGAGAGAGAGAGAGAGAGAGAGAGAGAGAGAGACAGACAGACAGACAGAGAGACTGAGAAATAAATTATTTTAAATATACATAAATACACACACGACACACAGAGAGAGAGAGAGAGAGAGAGAGAGAGAGAGAGAGAGAGAGAGACGTGATAGGTGCAACGGCCCCTAGCGGCAAACCCTGCCACAAGGAAAGATACTCTTGCCAATCTCACCGCAACCAAACAAGGGAAGATAATGCTACAAACATATCATAAGCGAATGCAGCCTATTAGCATTAAGGAATACAAGACTAAATGTGGAAAGTGATCAACTGCAAAAAAGTACACTTTGAGCATAATCTCAGTGTTCGTATGTCGCCAATATACAGGCACTACGAGATTAGCTGTCGGTAGAGCGGCTTCCTAGTTGGATACCGGCCCTATGCGTATGCTGGGTATCCACCCCTTAGACCATCTCTGTTAGGGTACATTTCCACTCCTTTCCACTTATTCTCGGCATGCCAAGACGTGTCTGTCGACTTCTCTTTCCATCTCAGAAGAGTATTATAGGCACCCGGTAAGAAAGATTTCATTATCTTCTTTCCCTAATTTACATAGCTATTTTGTTTACAGCTATTTTCTACTATTTTATATTTATCGTAGTTCCCATGTAAGACCTTGTCTTTTCGTATTATTTTCTCTTATTTGCCTCTACCCTCCAGGGTTCTCGTATTCCGTGTATTACTATTATTCTCCCACTTACTGTTGCTTTTCTCTTAGTAAGTTACGTTTGTATTCACTGGCCCATGTTGAAATAGCATTATTCCGAGAAATACGTGCTACCTTCACGCCGCCTCACGCCTAATATGTCTGTCTGACCTCGGCCTTACTTAAAGCTTTCGGTAGTTTATGGACAAACCGGAATTCGTCTAAGAGATTAAGACGCATAAAATTCGCTGGGACTTAGAGATACATACTGATAACTCAATGCTGGCCAGAAGACCAGGCCTACTAGTATTAACCTAAAATATTTTTAATCCAAACTCTGTCCCCAAAATAGTTGTTACATTTGCATATAAATTTCATGCATTAAATGTGACAATTATTCCAGGACAGAGGTAATATTTTTTAATTCTTTTTTCTTCATTGCATCATCACCATCACCACTATTGTAGCATAGTCACTAATAACTATGTTGGTGATGGCTAATCATCGGATGGGGGAGGAGAAACATAAAAATAAAACTCACCTCACATTGTGGAACCTCGGTTGCTTTTCTCTCCATTCAGTTTCTGAGTTCATCGAGGTCGGAGGAAATGATAATGGATACAGCCTGTAGGGAAGCTTCTTTGTTCTAGTCTTTCCATATATTTGAATTGTCCCTACTCTCCATGAACATTTTTCTCCTTGTACTCCAGCCACTAAAAGAGAGAGCAAATCAAGAAATTCTCATTGGGTCCACAGAACACTGAACCTCTACTTCCACTTTGTGAGCATAATCATTCTGCCAGCCCCCACCACCACTTAGATGGTCAAATCTGGTGACCTTGGTGTAATATATTGCAAATTGACAGCCGGAAGCAAATTGACAGCTACTCGTCCTTTGGGACGGGTGGGATGCTAAATTAATAGCGTCGATCCCAGATACCTGCCTCATTGCACTTAAAGGGGCAGGGCTAGTTTGACGCAATTTTTCTACCTACCACCCCATGAGTCTCGGCTTGTGGGTGGTGCCCACATAAAACGGCCTTGTACCATATCATGTGAAAGTGGGACACATGTAAATACCAGTATTAACCTAAAAGGAGAGAACTTTTAACCTTGTGGAATGTACCGGCCCAGCAGATCACAGAGTGAAAATGAAATATACCGAAAAGGGAGACATATTCTCGGACCATATAACCTTCAAGCACCCCATCAACGATCTCGATTCATAAGAACATGTTTTTCATTTACAACGTCAAAATCCGGTTGTTTAACAGACGATTTAGGGATTAGGGTTAGGGTTAAGGGTTAGGGTTAGGGGTTAGTTTTATAATAAAAAAACCCTCTAAAATCGTATCTTAAACAACCGGATTTAGACGGTGTAAATGAAAAACATGTCCTTATGAATCGAGATCGCAG
>CM042158.1:79068459-79083459 GCA_023376005.1 Doryteuthis pealeii | reverse complement strand
ACGCAGTCCTCGACCTCTTTACTCCCGATTGGTCAATTCCACAGCCAATCATCTTTAAGGGTAGTTTTTATAAATAGAATTACGCGACTAAGGCAGTTTTAAAAAAAAATAATAATACATTGGCATAGCTGGGATGATACTCTTGGAGCAACGCTCAATGGAGAAATTAAGAAAAACACATTGTATGGATATCTGAGACAGAAATGGGACGTAAGTCGTAACAATTGAGAAGCCAGTTTTTTTGTCTTACGTAATAGCAATATACACATTATTCCATATTCAATTTGGTTGAAATTGAATACAGATTTTATTTTATTTTATTTTCAATGCTAATGACTAAAAGTTTTTACATGTAGTTAAGGGGTTTTAACATAAAAATATAAAAAGGTGGAAAAATTGCGTATAACATTTGTACATCGTAATTTACTGTCGATTTATTAAATATTCTCTCCCTAGAGGATTAATACTGAATATCTGTTTTACGAATTGAGGATGGGCTAACAATATATACACTTAGTTAATGACTACTAAAGGAAGAAGAAATATTTACCGATGAAGAATAAAAGATTATTTAGAATATATATTTTCTAAAAAATAATAACAGTAATGTTACATATTGATATCTTATTATAATGGAGATTGTGTGTTTTTCTGTCTGTAACCGAAACTATATCACTACTCAAGTCACAATTCCCTTTGTTATTTACGTCACATTCTCCATGATTTTATTTTTATTTAAACCTCAATTTCTTATAAAATTGTTTTACATTATTAATACTGTTAATCATATCTACAAATGAATAATGTGCAATTGTATTTATATATACGCTAAAATAGCAGTTTACAGTGTGAACAGGGAGGCTTATTTGCATATTGAAATTAAAAATTTGATTTTAATAAATATGTGCTTAGTATTATTGATTTTTAATCGTATGGTTTTATCTTAATGAATATGATAAAAAATCTCTTCAATAAATCTTAAAAGAAATCGATTAACGAAAAAAAATAATTCTGATTTTATTCTTTACTTCCGATTTTAACTAAGTTATTAAATTGGGAAAATTTAGTAATGAAAGACGAGAGTGATAGAAGTGTAAGTTTCAGTTGTTCTATTTTTCGATTATACACCCCTCTGTTTCAAATTATTTTATCTGCATTCTTATTTAGTTTCACTAGCCTTTCTAATTTAATATATTCTATTACATTAAAACTTAAATACTTGCACCCGGAGGGTGCATATATTTGCTAGTTATTATAATTTTACTTTTTATGGGTTTTTCACACAAGTGTTAGCTGATAGTCATTTACTGGAGGCAGACTGACACCGATCTCCTCGGTCTACAGGACTCTTCTGTGTATTCTAACAGATCATAACAATCCTATTATTTGAATGGTCTCAATTCTTACTCTGATTTCCAGTTCACCCAGATGGGAAGCGCAATATATGCAAAACAAATAACAGTGCTAAAAATACCCACTACAGTTGGATGAAGCACAGCTTTATAGTAACTTTTCCATTATTTTGTTGATAACTCAATATATAGAAGCAGACGTATTTTATTGACCCAACAAAGGTAATGTTTTACACGGAAACATATCGTAAAATTTTGACCAGTGCAGTTTCGACCAATACGAATAATATCTTCGGACAAATTAACCACACTATTCAACAAGTATATTTTGAGGATACATTCAACTAATCAAAGAGTTATTCATATGTAATTCCTGTTTCTGATCAATTTAACAAAGTGAAACATACATTTTATCTATTTCAAGATATTTCAAGATATTTCAAGATATTTCATGGTATTAAGATTATTTACTGCGGGAATTTAAGACTTATCTAATTATTCTTATTTAATTGTTAAATATGTTCAAAATAAAGTACAATTATTTACTATTTCTTTAATTTTTGATTACTCCATATATAGAAGCAGACGTATTTTACTGACTTAACAAATATAATGCTTTACTCTAGAACATATCGAAAAATTTTGACCAGGTTAGATTGGAATAGTATGAACATCTTAGGATAAATTAACCGCACTATTCAACACATTTCTGTATTTTTAGGATAAATTGAACTAATCTAAGAGTTATCCATTCATGTTTCTAATCAATTTAACAAAGTGAAACACATTTAATCTATTTAAACAGCAGGATATACGTATGTATATTGTTTAGTATATTAAGATTATTTGCTGCCAGCATTTTAGACTTACCTTATCATTTCTTATTGTTTTTGGTGAAAAAGTTATTTTTGATCTTTTTAATGGATTTTTCGAACAATCCTTATCGTTTTAATTGAGTTTCTTCACACCATTGTTGTCTGAGATTATCACGAATATTCAAACACTTTTCCGACTCTCCCTCTTTTAGTTGGTTGGTGGGTTGTTGGATCTTAACGGCAGACAAACCCGTATAGTGTTATTTCATGCCTAGAGGTTTAGGAAAAATATATGTTAAATATCTATATTTATACTTTTCTGGTTAACAAATATTCAATCATTTTTTCTGGCATTCTTTCCTTTGGTTGTTTCATGGATCAACCCGTCTGAGGATATGTTATGCCTAAAGTTTAGCAAACAATATATGTTGTATATCTATATTTACACTTTTGTAGTTAACAGTTTTAACGATATGTTAGATTCATCGTGACGTAATTTTTGTTACAGAAAAAACCGGAAGCGAATCTCTATTATTAAAAGATTATTATTATTATTGCTGTTGTTGTTGTTGTTGTTGTCATACCCAGGACACTCGAAAATTGGAAAGCGTGACTGCAGAAGTGTTAATAAAGTTTTGTTTTTGTTACTAAAACTGAAATCGCTTCTATTTTGTTACTTTTGATGCCGGAATTGTATCGATTGAAAATTCCATAAAAAGTCAAAAAATAAATAGAAAAATAAAATAAATAAAAAAATAAATAAAGAAGACAAAATGACCTAAAGCCAGTGGTGTCTTGAAATGCGCTTCATTTTTTAAAGGGTATTTATTAGTTTTATGCAGCTGTGTAAACGAAAAGAAATCATCACTCCTACCTCAACCTCTAACCCGGTCTACTTGTCTCAATTTAGCGCGCCAACAGTACAGAAGAGAGAGAGAGAGAAAGAGAAAGAAAGAAAGAATGAGAGAGAGAGAGAGAGAGAGAGAGAGAGAGAGAGAGAGAGAGAGAGAGAGAGAGAGAGAGAGAGAGAGAGGATATTAATATTAATAAAGACTTGAGATCTGATGGAAAAGGAAACAGATATTCATCAAGTCTAAATAAGATTAGCTTTCCAATAACACTTCACTTATTCAGAAAACACACACACACACACACACACACACACACACACACACACACACACAAATAAAAACAAAAAAATGTTCTCCTTGAATGAAAAATTCAGGATCACTTAGGGTAAGTTTATCTATTTATTAATATTCTTGTTCCTTAATCTTCCGACCGTTATCATCTTGCAAACACCCTCTGGTTAAAAATGAGACCGTGCAGATCGTCCAAGATGAAATGCAAAAATCTAAATCCTGATCATATAGTGTTGCTTATCCGCCGAATTATAATTTCTTATGAGCAAGGTCAACTCAGCTGAATAACGGACCAACCTAGAGAGGACTGTCTCTTAGAATTGTAATTTTTGTGAGGGCGAGTCTTTTGGGCAGGTTGTGTATGTCTGATAGTGGGTGAATTCTGTTTTATCCCCATTCGTGAATAGGTCTACGTCTTTCTGTGCATCCGTAGCTATGGGGAGAACAGACTTTTAATCGATTTCGTGTTCTAATCTATGAAGTGCATATAATCTGTATATTTCGTCTCTAGTGGTATGCCTAGCGATGGGATAGAGAGGTCAGGGTTGTGTAGAGCATTTTCGTACACACGAGAGAGCATCGGCGAGATAGGATGTGAAAAGCGCGGGAGAAGGAGATTCTCCCCCTGGAGAGCATGATGTTATTCTGAATTCAACAGAATAATCCGTCTTGGTGCGAACCATAAGTTTGGTGTCTACACATAACATTAATAAAAGATATAACATAAATTATTTCTACTAATTATTAATACACAAGAAGTTAAATAAACACACACACATACACACACACACACACACACACACACACACACATATATATATATATATATATATTTGTGAATAAAAGGGCCTTAAATACCACGGGTATCGTGATTATGGATCCTTTACACTCGTGGGTATCTGAGGCCCACCGAGCTTCGTCAAACCACGTTTTGATTTTATTCAGTCTGGCAAATGGCCAAATTCAGTTTACATTTATACATTTCTCCCGCCACCAGGGGCGATATTTGTGTATTTTTTCTTTCAAGTGTCTTTTCGATTTGTGGATTTTTTATGTTCTTCCGACTTCTCCCTTTTGTAGTAGAGATGTCTATGCCTGTCTGTTATTGTCTCATGTTAATTTCTTTTATCAAAATTCCTTATCTATAATCCGTCTGAGTTGTACTCTTTATGTTACATAATTATTAGATACCTAATATTTATGGCAATAGTGTAGAAATCAAAATGGCCGTTATAAGCTACAGCCCACGGCCTTGAAGGATGAGTGACAAGGCTTGACCTCAGTCCTAACATTCTGGTGGATACTGTGAGAACCGGTAGAGAGGACCCTCTCTTCTGGTTTAGATAGTAAGTAAGTTTCAGTCAGTTAGAATGTAGGAGCCGAGGTCGTAGGACGCAAGTCTCACCTGCGCAGATGTCTGGGTTGGGGATTGAAAATAAAGTAACATCAAAGTAAATCGAAGTCTTGTGTTTATTACTTAAAAACTAACAATGACACAGGGCTTCTGATAAGGAGAAATCCCTAACAGAAACCAGACCCGAAGTCCCCAAGAAAGTCCAGACCTTAGAAGAGACCAGACCAAGATAGATGAAGAAATAGCAAAGCCGGCCAGAAGAAAATACGACCAGAAGTAAGAAGTAAGAAAAGGGTATACAACATTTAATCCTGACCTAGTTAGACTGTGATGCCCCTCCTTGAATATTTGCATGTATGCAATCCTCAATTTCGGCGAGACCTCTTTGTCCTTTCTTTCCTTTTTCTTCATCATCATCAACAACAACAATAAAAATAATAACACTAACAACAATGATGATAATAATAACGATAACAACAATAATAATAATAATAATAATAATAATAATGAGACGAAATACCATCAGCTAACACTGGTGTGAAAAACTCTATAATAACAATAGTAATAATAATAACAGAAAGACCATCAGCTAACGCTGGTGTGAAAAACTAATAATAATAATAATAATAATAATAATAACAACAACTATAATAACAATAATAATTACAACAACAACAACAACTATAATAACAATAATAATTACTATAATATGGGATCATTTTTTTGTCTTAATTTAGATTTAGTTTGTGTTTACAACTTCCCTTCTCATCTCTACCCTACTAGAGATCCTCCAAGTTTCGTCTATTGGTAGCTTTTATATTTATTTATTTATTTTTTATTTTGTTTTATTTTTATGTATATGTGTGCATTTTTATTCTAAATATATGCATATATATACAAAGTAATTTCCGTGAGTAGGTTAGTGCATATTTATCTTCCACTAAGAATATGCAACTAACGTTAGTGATATATTCCCATTGACCCCTTAAATTAGGATGTATCCGAATTTCCCCTTCTAAATTGTTTCAAAACTTTAATTTACTTACATTATATCTGCGTATCTTAGTACGTCTTAGGGTTAAATGGTTAATGTGTTGGGTTCCCATATTTAACTAAACCTATCTCGTTTCCAATATTTTTGGTGCCTATTTTTATTCCTTTATTATTTAATTTTCCATTTCCTTGATTTTCTCCTTTCTATCACGTATATCTACCTCTCTTCTATTTGTCAGTTGATTTCTTTTTAGTATAATTCACAGGTGTTCGAAAGTATATGCATCTATTTATTTTTATTTTTTATTTTTTTTATTTTCCTCCATGTAATATTTTTATCTACATTATTCCGGTTCTTAATGACTTTAGGTGTCTATTTTTATTTTTTCGCTATTCTATGGGATTTCATTTTATATTCAAGAGTATAATTTTAATTCTACTTACTTTTGGGTATTCATTTTTATTCCTTTTCTCCTTTCCCTATCGAGATGGACTCTGGGAGGTGGCATTTTTAGTTTATAGATAATACATACACATGTATGTTTATATTATTATTATTATTATATTATTATTATTATTATTATTATTATTATTATTTACTCCTTTTGAGTTTTTACATCAGCATTAGCTGATGGTCTTTCACTGGAGTCTGAGTGACAGCAAGTCTCCTCAGGTCTCCAGGACTCTTCTGGGTATTCTGGCAGATTGCATCAGTGCAGTGTTCTGAATGGTTTCAATTCTTCCTCTGATTTCCAAACTTTCCAAACCCTTTTCTAATCCTTTTGGGACTGTTCCAAGTGCACCAACTACAATTGGTATAACTTTCACTTTCATATTCCATAACTTTTTCAGTTCTCTGGCAAGGTCCAGATATTTGTCAATTTTTTCATTTTCCTTTAACTTCACCCTGCAAAATCCACCAGTTGACAAGTTCTTTCTTTTTTGTTAATCAACACTAGGTCTGGCCTTCTTGCTGGGATAAGGTGATCCGTTTTTATTTCAAAGTCCCAGAGAATTTTGTGCGTTTCGTTCTCAAGAACAGATTCTGGTTTATGCATATACCATTTTGTTGTGTAGTCAAAATTTAATTTCTTGCATAATTCCCAGTGGATCACCTTCCCAAATTATTATTATTATTATTATTATTATTAATTATATTTTGAATTTGTTTCTGTGTCTGCATCTAGTTACAATCTCTTCTCGTTGATTTAGTAGTTTGTCTCTGTCTTTGAATTTAATGATTTGTATCTTTTCTTCCAGACATAAGTTGCATCTTCCACTCCAACTTCTCAGTGTGGTCGATTTTTTAAAGAAATTTCCACTCAATGTGCGGGTTTAATCCATTCTCCTTCAGTCTCCAAAAGGTTTTCGACAATGCAGTTTGGCCATTTGCTAGTCTGAATAAAATAAAAACGTGGTCTGATGAAGCTTTTATTCATTTTCATTGTAACAATCTTTACAACCGAACGATTTCTGACATTCGTCAGGTAAAACGAAATAGTTTTTGAAAATGAAAGAAATGGTACAAATGGTTAGATGTGTGCGTTTTTAACTGTATTCTCGCGATGTTGGATATATATATATATATATATATATATATATATATATATATATATATATATATATTACCAGGTAATTTGTAATTTTATTTTAAAACTTTTACATTTTTTCTGGTGAATTAACTTTGAACCACGTAAATTTGAGAATCTGTGTTACGCCTCAAAGATACGTGGTTCAAAGTTAACTGACCTGAAAAGATGTAAAAGTTTTTAAACAAAATAACTGTTGCATTATATATTTTATTAATTGATATATCAACACTGAAATTTCATTAAATTTGGGTTGATTCCCTGATTTTTGGTATTTTTTTCTTTCGGCGGGGTGACAGACGATTGTGGAATTTAGGTCCTTTAATTTCGATTTAACCCTAATAAAACTTTCGAAAATTTCAAATGGTTTTATTATCATATGTAATGGAGAGAAATATGTTTTTACTTTAGATCAGAAAGAAAATACAAAGAAAAGGTGAAGAGCTTTGTCTGGCGTTGTGTTCTATGCTAATTAGAATTGAGTAATTCAGCAAATGTGGACTGGACCGTGTTAGTTCTTTTATTGGAGGTTTCTTGGCGGCAACGTCTATTCTTTTTTTAAGAAATTTCTCATTTCAGTAATTCTGGGGTCACGTAATTTTTTCCTCTAGAGCTTTGGTCTGATTGTCTTTGTTTTTTTTTTAACAATTCAGACCTGACCACCTTGGGGGGCCCTACCAGGAACTTAAGTTCATGACGGAATGGTTCTGACACTACCAAGATTTTAAGTGTTGAAATAATGTTAGATGTCTGTTGAGCAAAGATCTTCCACCCACTTTTACAGATCTGCACAAGGGTAAAACTCTCCCAATAGAGCCACCTGTTGACCGTGGGTGGCGACCCGTGATGCTTAAAGATAGAACCCATGTGGTTGAGCAGTCCATGACTTGCAATACTCCACTTTGGCCCTTTCTTGTGTTATACGGTCGATCGGAGAGGGCCCCTTGCAATCAATCGGCTGGTCACGTAAAGCTCTAGCACCTATAAGATTGCCCCAACCATATTGCCCTTATGGCAAGCGCCAACTCTTTTTATCATATGGGTGCTAGAAGGCGGCGGCTGAGGGTCTACACCTGGGAATGAATTCATCACCATTGCTCCCAGTCTACTCTGACCCGGGGTGGTAGTACCTGTTAGGTCCCATCTATGGGTTAAATAGAAAACTGTGTTTATAAAAAATGAGTATCCGCTTAAGAATGAATTTATTTCAAACTTTGTCGGCATTAAATGACCCACTGACGTTGATATGCCGTAAAACAAAACAAACCAAACCAAACCAAATCACAAAATATCCACGTCCAGGATTAGAACTCGTCTCGTCGTGTCCATTTCTGTACGACGATAACCATTACGCCACGTCCCTCCTCATTCTCTTGCCATATAAACAAGCTGAGTAGCATTATTGACATTGTGTCCACTCGCTGTTCTGTTTCGTCGTAGAAACGAGAGAGAAGTCAAACATGGACTATCCTTTCTTTATCTTAAATCGTCGGTGTTAAACAAAAGAAAATACATTCTTATTCGAAGACTTCTGATCAGATGCTGTAGTGTGTGCTCTACTATTTACCATTCCAGGCGCTTGAAAAACAGGAAAAGATTCCGTAGAGTGTATACATTGGGTAGAATTCTTGAGCGGATATTTACTGGTTACTTTGCTTAAAAGGTCAACTGCAAAGTTTGCATTATTGCCGAAACACGTGTCCGTAAACATGTGACAGTTTCTTTGAAATCAGACTATAGTATAGAAATAAAAAAAAAATCCTAGTTCACAATCCATAGCTATAGACACTTATTCTTTATCCCAATTCATACCATTTTTTAACTATACTAGCAAAATTAAAAAACACCCTCAGGGCGATGTTAAAATACATTTTTGAAATATATCTCTGGAGGAGGTGGAAGTTAAAAATTAAATGTCGGAGAGTTTGAACCATAAATCATGAAATCATCAAATTTATTAAAGGAGTAAAAAAAAACAAAAAAAAACAAAACAAAAAAAAAACAATTTGAAATCGAAACTAAGTTCTCTTAACTTTGAATATATATTAAAATAAAACAAACTATATATAAATATATGATACTGGGGATGTATCTATTAAAACTTGTTTTAAAAAACAATGAGGACTGTCTAATGTTGCATGCTCAAATTTTGAGTGTATTTATTCTGTTATGACGATTTCGGGTATAGTGACGTAAGCAGTGACGTATTTTTTTTGTTACAGACAAAAACCGGAAGCGAATCTCCATTATTAATAGATTATCGGTTTGAGCGTTCGGCTAGAAACCACGAGGTTCCTAGTTCGATACCGACCCTCACCAACTCAGCGTATGAGTAGCACAGGGTAAAGTGCGGTAAAGTGAGCAGTTGATAGTAGGTGTGGCGTTACACCTCAGATGCTAAAATAATATCCTTAGTCTAGCGCTAATGAAAAAGGGATAGACGCCCTCGCCGATTGGCTGATACAGACTATAGGCCACCCCGACGACTTTAATCAACGCACTCTGGATTTTTTAAAGAATGCTTCTTTCAAATTAGCAGCGTCGTACACTCTTATGATATTTGTTTTTTTTTTTGGAAAATAAACTTTCTGAAACAATTTTCTTTTACAAGGAATTATTTTTGGCATTTTTCAATGAATTCTTCTTCTTCTTCTTCTTCTTCTTCTTCTTCTTCTTCTTCTTCTTCTTCTTCTTCTTCTTCTTCTTCTGTGGTAGTGAAAGAAAGAGAGAGGGGGAAATATAGAGTGAGGGGTGATCACGTGCAAGTGAGAACGCTAATCTGTTTCAATCATACATGATGAAAAATAAAAAGAAGAGAATAATGAAAAAACAAAGAGAGAGAGAGAGAGAGAGAGAGAGAGAGAGAGAGAGAGAGAGAGAGAGAGAGAGAGAGAGAAATGTGAGTAGATTAATCGTTTTCGTTGGGTGTCTCTGTGACCATGTGTGTTAGTGAGCACGCGCGTGCGTGTGTATGGGTATGTTTATTAATTTGTTTATTATATATATATATATATATATATATATATATATATATATATATATATATATATATATAATGTGTATGGTTGGCACTAGTATACTAGAAAAAGTAATAGTAATCCAACGTACAGTGTTATTAGAGAGTGCTCAATATCTATGATTAGAACGTTGATAGTTCAATGAGAAATCAAAAATAAATAAAAGTTTTTGCTTTTATTTATTTTAATTACGGGAACGGTATTACGACCAGCGGTTTCTTGCTTAGAGCATTCATCGGGTAATACGAAAAGTTCCTTTAAAAATGACAGAAATTGTGTAAATGGTCAAATGTGTGCGTTTTTTTTAACTGTATTCTCGTGTTTGCGTGTTTACGTGATGCGGAATGTTTTTTTTTTCTTCTACGGTGCGTATTTTGTTTGTGCGTATGTGTATGATGTCATGCGCGTTTGCATGGAAATGCGTGAAGACTGTGATGATATGATTGTGTCCACCGCGCGTGTGTGCGTATTTTTTTTGTGCGTATGTATGTGATGTCGTGCGTGTGCGCGTGGGAATGTATGAAGGCTGTGATGATATAATTGTCTCCACGCGTGTGTGTGCGTATAAATATGCGTATTTGTGTTTGGTATTCTTCGTTACGTATGTTATGTGCAAATTAATATAATGTATTTTTTAAATGTATTTTAAAATTATGCTGTTAATAATAATGAACATGTTATTTATTGCGTTGGTGTGCAATGTGGACGTTACATTTTGTATGATATTATTGTACATTTATATATATATATATATATATATATATATATATATATATATATATATATATATATATATATATATATATCAGTAAATGAAGGAAAAAACTCTAAACATGCTTCATTACAATAGTTTATTTCAACCGCATTACTACGGCATCTTCAGGTAATCACAAGAACATGGATCTTACTGAGAATTTCCCAAAGTAACATCGCTTTTAAATCTATCAGATCTATCCCTCCTCCAAAATTGATAGCTTTAAAAGCGATGTTACTTTGGGAAATTTTATTGAAATAAACTATTGTAATGAAGCAAGTTTAGAGTTTTTTTCCTTCATTCACTGAATATGTTGCTCTGTCCTTTTACTCACTGGCACTAGGCACATTGAGCTCTCCTTGTTGTCTACCTGCACCAGCTTGGTTAAACAACACATGGAAAGATCCTAATTGCAGAATATATATATATATATATATATGTGAAGAAAGGAAGTAAATCCGACGGTATGTAATATATCAAGAAAAATGAAAAAACACAGGTTTAAATGGGTTAAGTGGTGAGTTTATTGGCCGACGCTGCAGTGTTTCGATCTATTAATTAGATCATCTTCAGGGCATAAGATAAGAAATTATTTATCACAGCATAATGAGAAAAGGGAGTGGTAATCCTGGTCATTCAGTCTGTTTAAAAATTTCTGAAGTTTGAAAAAAGGAGACGGTTTTGAAATATGACATCAAATATTCTATTTTATGGTGTGAGTATGTAGCGCTGTTAGTGTGTGTATTGAAAGGAAACATTGTGCATTTTTTTTAGGTATGTGGTTGTGTGTGTGTGTGTATAAATTTTTTCTGTTGCGATAAACGACAGCGGAAGTGAAAACTCAAGGTTTTTCAAACTTCAGAAATTTTTAAACATACTGAATGACAAGGATTACCACTCGCTTTTCTCATTATTCTGTGATAATTAATTTCTTATCTTATGCCCTGAAGATGATCTAATTAATAGATCGAAACACTGCAGCGTCGGCCAATAAACTCACCACTTAACCCATTTAAACCTGTGTTTTTTCATTTTTCTTGATATATTACATTTATATATATATATATATATATATATATATATATATATATATATATATATATATATATGAGTATGAAAAGGTGGAATGAAAACATCACACAATGCTGTTAAAGAGAAAACAATTTATAATATAATCATAGATGATACTGATCAATATTTCGATTTTACAAAAATCATCATCAGAGCTCATTCACTCCGTGGTGTTTGGGTCGGAGAAAAATGTCAAATCAGTTCACAAACATAAAACCTAAATTCAGAATTAAGGTGTTTTGTTTGTGAACTGATTTGACATTTTTCTCCGACCCAAACACCACGGAGTGAATGAGCTCTGATGATGATTTTTGTAAAATCGAAATATTGATCAGTATCAGCTATGATTATATTATAAATTGTTTTCTCTTTAACAGCATTGTGTGATGTTTTCATTCCACCTTTTCATACTCATACTGTCGGATTCATTTCCTTTCTTTTAACTTATATATATATATATATATATATATATATATATATATAATCCAAAAGTCCAGAGAAGAAATCTTCCTTACGACAAAGGTATTTTTAAAAAAACAACTTGTCGCAGTTAGAGAGCTCAATGTGTGCTCTTGTGTTAGAGTCACAGAGCAAATTTATATTTAAATAAATAACAAAAGACTTATAGATCTTGCATTATAGACTATTCAGGGAGCTTAAACAAAATGTCTAATTCTCCCGACTCATCAGATGCAAATGATGAATTCTTTATTTTTAAGCGTTGAAAACAAATTCTGTTTAAAAAAAAAAAAAAAAAAAAAAAAAAAATTCTGAAGTTTGAAAAAAGGAGACGGTTTTGAAATATGACGTCAAATATTCCATTCCATCAAATATTCTATTTTAAGGTGTGAGTATGTAGCGCTGTAAGTGTATGCATTGAAAGAAACATTGAGCGTTTATTACGTATGTAGTAGTGTGTGTTATGTGTATAAATTTCAGCGGAAGTGAAACCTCAAGGTAATGTGTGTGTGTGTGTGTGTGTGTGCGCGTTGTTTGTGTTAATTAGTAAGAGGTAGGGGAGAGGTGTCATGAAAGAAGATTTTCATGTATCATAATAAGAGAGATGTAAGTCTGAGAGTGTGTGTGTGTGTAGGGGATTTAAAAAAGAAAAGAAAGATTTAATATTATTTTAATTGTTATTATTTATTATTTATTTTTTAGAAAGAGTATTGTAATTTTATAGTTAGTACTGATTATTTTGACGATAAATATATATTAATATTATTATTATTATTACAATTACGTATAAGTGAATGAATTATAGTATTATTATTTATTATTATTATTATTATTATTATTATTATATATTATTATAGTTATTATATTATCATATCTAAATACATTATTAAAATTATAACATATATACTTATTATTATATCTAAATACATTATAAAATTATACACATATATATGTATATATATAAATATATATATATATATATAAATATATATATATATATATATATATATAAATTTATTAAAATAAAAAAAAAAAAAAAAAAAAAAAAAAAATATTTTATAATTTTATTGGAAAAGTTTTATTATGTTATTGCAATATATATTAATATAATTATTGTTATTATAAATTTTTCTTAATGTTATAATTATTATTTATATTTATTATTGTAGTTGTTATTATTATAATTATTAGTATTATTGTTATTATAATTTTTATATCATTAAATTATTGTATTATAATTTTTATTATCATTAAAATTATTGTTCTTTTTATAATTTTTATTATCATTAAATTATTTGTCATTATTCTTTTTATAATTTTTATTATCATTAAATTATTGTCATTACTAATATTTATTATCATAATTATTCTGATGACAATTGAGTGCTAGTGATGTTTATGCAAATAGTGTTAGTGTGATTATAATTATGTGAAAAATAATTATTGGTAAACAAGATGTATATTTTTGATTATTATTTTTATCAGTAGTTGTATTGTAATTTGTCAATGGGGATTGTAAATGTGTTGGGGTTTAATATATAATATAATAAAATATACTAACATTATATTTGAATTTCGCCTTATGTCTGCACTTGGCTATCAGGTTCATTCCGTTTGTTCAGCAGTTTTCTATAGTCCTAAACAGTATTATTTCTATTTTTCTGTTATACAAAGCGGGCATTTGTCTTTGAAGTTAGTAGCTGAGTTTGAAGTTCTGACAATTCTCCATTTGACACCGGGTCGTTGTTTGAGTTCTTTGATTGCCCAGTAGTTGCTTGATAATTCCGTTTGGTTAGATAGTGCGGGGTTTGTTAAAAGAATGCCTATGGGTGTAGTACCTTTGCTTGAATGATCAGCAAGTTTAATTCCGAGGTAATGCATTTGGTATTTTCCGGGCTGTTACGAGCTGATATTTGGGCTTCGTATATTATATTGTTGGCTAGACAGTTTTATCTAAAGGGCATTGCCTGAGTCTCTCTACAATTGCATTTCACTGTGTTCAGGTTGCTGTCACTAGTTCTGGGGCTATTAAGTTTATATTAGTGTTCTCTTCTAGATTCTGTGATATTTCATTCAATATCTTTTTATTATGGGCATTAATTATGCTACTTCATTATTGGGAAGTACATGAGTAGCTAATTTTCAGGGGTATTTCTTTGTTTAGTATTTGCTTAAGGATTGTTTTTTTGGTTTTAAAGGTGTGTAATTTTTATTTTAGGGTTAAAGAAAAAAGTTTTTTCTTTTTTAAACCCTATTGTGGTTTTTTTCTTTTAAAAAATTTTGTTTGCTTGATTTTTTTCTTTAACCCCCCCAGTTTTTAAAAAGGGGGGGGAGGGTTTTTAAAACCCCCCAAAAAAATTTACTTTTACGTGTTTCTATTCTTGAATTACCCAGGGCCCCTCACCACTATTTTAGTTCCAAATTGAACGTAATATATTGTAGATTAATCTCTCG
>CM042158.1:79002388-79068449 GCA_023376005.1 Doryteuthis pealeii | reverse complement strand
TACTTTGCTAAAAGGTCAACTGCAAAAGTTTTTGCATTATTGCCGAAACACGTGTCCGTACAACATTGTGACAGTTTCTTGAATCAGACTATTAGTATAGAAGATAAAAAAAAAAATCCCTAGTTCAAATCCATAGCTATAGACATTATCTTTACCCAATTCATAACCATTTTTTAACTATCTAGCATAAATTTAAAAAAACACCCTCAGGCGATGTTAAAAACATTTTTTGAAATATATCTCTGGAGGAGGTGGAAGTTAAAAATTAATGTCGAGAGTTTGAACCATAATCATCGAAATCATCAAATTAATTAAAGGAGTAAAAAAAACAAAAAAAAACAAAACAAAAAAAAAAACAATTTGAAAGACAAATAAGTTCTCTAAACTTGAATATATATTAAAATAAAACAAACTAATATAAATATATGCATACTGGGATGTATCTATTAAAACTTGTTTTAAAAAACAATGAGGACTGTCTAATGTTTGCATGCTCAATATTTTGAGTGTATTTATTCTTGTTATGACGATTCGGTATAGTGACAGTAAGCAGTGACGTATTTTGCTTTTGTTACAGACAAAAACCGGAAGCGAATCTCCATTATTAATTATGATTTATTATCGGTTTGAGCGTTCGGCTAGAAAACCACTGAAGGTTCCTAGTTCGTATTACCTGACCCTCACTCAACTCCAGTCGTACTGAGTAGCACAGGGTAGTGCGGTAAAGTGAGCATTTGATAGTAGGTGTTGCGTTTACACCCTCAGATGCTAAATAACTAATCCTGTTAGCTAGCGCTAATGAAAAAAGGATAGACGCACCTCTTAGCCGATTGGCTGATACAGTCACTATAGCCACTCGGGCGACCTGAACTTATAATTAATACGCACTCTGGATTTTAATAAGAATGCTCTTTTCAAGATATGTAGCAAGCGTCGTCACTCTTATGATATATGATTTTTTTTTTTTTGGAAAATATAACTTTCTGAATACATATTTTCTTTACAAGGAATAATTTGTGCATTTTTCAATGAATTCTTCTTCTTCTTCTTCATTCTTCTTCGTCCTTTCTTCTTCTTTCTCTCTTCTGCTTCTTCTTCTTCTTCTTCTTCTGTGGTAGTGGAAGAAAGAGAGAGGGGAAAATATAGAGTGAGGGTGATCCACGTGCAGTGAGAACGCTAATATCTGTTTCAATTCATACATGATGAAAAATTATAAAAAGAAGAGAATAATGAAAAACAAATAGAGAGATGAGAGAGACGAGGAGAGATGAGAAGATAAGAGAGAGAGAGACGAGGAGAAGCAGATGGAGACGAGAAATGTGAGTAGATGTAATCGTTTTCTGTTGTTCCTCTGTGATCCATGTGTGTTAGTGAGCAGCTGGCGCGTGCGTGTGTATGGGTATGTTATTAATTTGTTATATTATATATATATATACTAATAATATATATATATATATTATATATATATATATATATTAATGTGTATTGGTTGGCACTAGTATACTAGAAAAAGTAAAGTTATTATATCCAACGTACTAGTGTTATTAGAAGATGCGTCATATCTATTGAATTAGAACGTTTGATAGTTCAATGAGAAATCAAAATAAATAAAAGTTTTTGCTTTATTTATTTAATTACGGGAACGGTATAACGAACCACTGGTTTCTGCTTAGAGTCATTCATCGGGGTAATACGAAAAGTTCCTTAAAAAATGACAGAAATGTGTAAATGGTTCAATAGTGGTGCGTTTTTTTTAAACTGTATTGCTCGTGTGTTGCGTGTTTTACGTGATGCGGAATTTTTTTCTGTCTACGTGTGCGCTGTATGTTTGTTTGTGCTATGTGTACTGATGTCATGGCGCGGTTTGCTATGAAACCAATGCGTGAAGACTGGTGATATATTTGTGTCCAACGCGCGTGTGTCGTATTTTTGTTTGTGCTTATGTATGTGATGTCGTGCTGTTGTGCGCGTGGAATGTCATGAAGAGCTGTGATGATATAATTGTCTCCACGCGGTGTGTGACGTATAAATATTGCGTATTTGTGTTTGGTATTCTTCGTACGGGATTGTTGTGCAAATTAATAGATATGTATTTTTTAAATGTATTAAAATTATGCTGTTTAATAATAATGAACATGTTTTTTTGCGTTGGTGTTGCAATTGGACGTTACAATTTGTATGATATTATTGCTACATTTTATTATGATATATAATATATATATTATATATATATATATATATATATATATATATATAATATATATATAAATTATATATTATATATCAGTAAATGAAGGAAAAAACTCTAAAAACATGCTTACATTACGACATAGTTTTTTTCAACCGCATAACTACTTGGCATCTTCAGGTAATCACAAGAACATGGATCTTTTACTGAGAATTTCCCAAGTACATCGCTTTTAAATCTATCAGGATCTATCCCTCCTCCAAAATGTGATAGCTTTAAAAGCGATGTTACTTTGGGAAATTTATTGAAATAAACTATTGTAATGAAGCAAGTTTAGAGTTTTTTTCCTTATTCACTGGAATATGTTGCTCTGTCCTGTTTACTCAGTGCACTAGCACTTGAGCTTCTCTCTTGTTGTCTATCCTGCACCAGCTGGTTAAACAACACATGAAAGATTCCTAATTGCAGAATATATATATATATATATATGTGAGAAAGGAAGTAAACTCCGACGGTATGTAATACTATCAGAAATGAAAAAAACACAGGTTTAAATGGGTTCAAGTGTGCAGTTTTTGGCCGACGCTGCAAGTGCTTCGATCTGTATTAATTAGATTCATCTTTCAGGCATAAGATAAGAAATTATTTTATCACAAAGCATAAATGAGAAAAGGAGTGGTAATCCTGGGTCATTCAGTCTGTTTTAAAATAATTTTCTGAAGTTTGAAAAAAGGAGACGGTTTTTGAAATATATGACATCAATTATTCTATTTTTGGTGTGAGTATGTAGGCCTGTTAGTGTGTGTATGAAAGGAAACCATTGGGTTGCATTTTTTTTTAGGTTATGTGGTTGTGTGTGTGTGGTGTGTATAAATTTTTTTCGTTGCGATAAACGCACAAGCGGAAGTGAAAAACTCAAGGTTTTTTCAAACTTCCAGAAATTTTTAAACCATACTGAATGCACAAGGATTACCACTCGCTTTTCTTCATTATTCTTGTGATAATTAGATTTCTTATCTATGCCTGAAGTGATCTTAATTAATAGATCGAAACACTGCAGCGATCGGGCCAATAAACTCACACTTAACCCCATTTAAACCTGTGTTTTTTTCATTTTTTGAATATTACGATTATATATATATATTATATATATATATATATTATTATATATATATATATATATATAATATGATGAAATATATGAAAAAGTGGAATGAACATCAGCACAATGCTGTTAAAGAGAAAACAATTTATAATATAGATCATAAGATTGATACTGATCAAATATTTCGGTATTTTACAAAAAGTATCATCAGGTCAGAGCTCAAATTTCACTATCCGTGGTGTTCTGGGTCGGAGAAAAATGGTCAAATCAGTCACAAACATAAAACCTAAATTCAGAATAAAAATGGTGTTTTGTTTGTGAACTGAGTTGACATTTTTCTCCGACCCAAACACCACGGAGTAGGAATGAGCTTATGATGATTTTTTGTTAAAATCGAAAATATTGATCAGTATCGAGCTATGATTACTATTATAATTGTTTTTCTCTTTCAACAGCAATTGTGTGATGTTTTCATATCCACGCTTTTCATACTTCATACTGTAGGATTTCATTCCTTTCTTTTACTTATATATATAGTATATATATATATATATATATATTTATTTACAATGTTTTCACAGATCAATGTTCATTATTAACAGCGACCCAGGTTCATGCTAAATAGCAATCATCAGGTTGTCGAGCAAGATCCTATGGTGTTTGTTGGAGTTCTTTTACTCAATGTCACATTTTGGATTGCAAATAACGTCGGTTAGTTCCGCGGACGCTGTTATAGCTCGGATTATAAAAAATAATTTTTTTCAAAATTTGCATTTTTTGTAGAATGCCAACGAAGTTGCCTCCCTTTATTCGTTAAAAATAGAACATTTGTTTTAACTTTTGAAAAAATTTTATTTTTTTATTTTTTATTTTTAAATTAATTCCGTTTGGCAAAGGATGCATATGTCTTCAAAAAAACCATTTTAATATATATGGTAGAGTCTTTTAAATTTTTCCACATAAATAAAAGGTTGGATGTGGATGAGTGTTGTTTCTCTGTCGAAAAAATCATTTTTTCACTGTTGAAATATTAGATATCTTTGCAAACAATTGCGGAATTGATTTTCAGGGTGGATGTTGAGTATCTCCCCTCCATGCATTTAGGAAGAATTAGCATGAAACCTGGGTCGCTGTTAATAATGAACATTGATCTGTGAAAACATTGTAAAATAAATGAATATTAGCTCTTACAATTTGTGATTGAGCACTGTATTTTCTTTGTTTCATCACAAAAAAATTTTGTTTTTACATATACCTATATATATATATATATAGTTTTTTTCCGTAGTTAGGGTCTTTCCATGTGTTGTTTAACCAAGCTGATGCAGGTAGACCATAAGGAGAGCTCAATGTACCTAATACTAGTGAGTAGAAGGACAGAGCAAGATATTTAGTAAATGAAGAAAAACTCTAAACTTGCTTCATTACAATAATTTATTTCAACCGTATTAATACGGCATCTTCAGGTAATCACAAGAACATGACTCTTACTGAGAATTTCCCAAAGTAACATCTCTTTTATATCTATCAACTATCTATCAATTTTTTTATTGTTTATTTCTATATCATTTTGTGATCTTTATTTTTCTCTTTCTTCCTCTCTTCTTCTCTTCTTTTTTCTCTTATTTTATTATTTTTGGCCTTGAAATTCTGCTCATTTTGTATATACACTCTTACAGCTATTTCCCCAAGGAATCTGCCTCAAGCTAAGCCACACCTCATCCAAAACATAGACCTCCCCGCCTCATCCAAAGAAACTAACCCCACCCATTCCAAAATAAGACACCAACCCTCCTTCCCTAAAATTGATAGATATAAAAGAGATGTTACTTTGGGAAATTATCAGTAAGAGTCATGTTCTTGTGATTACCTGAAGATGCCGTATTAATACGGTTGAAATAAATTATTGTAATGAAGCAAGTTTAGAGTTTTTCTTCATTTACTATATATATATATATATATATATATATATATATATATATATATATATATGCCAATAGAATTCTTCTTTCATCATGATTACTTTGTAAGATCAGATACTGTAAGCAACTCGAGGCCGATGTGTAACACTTAGTAGAACTTAGTAAATAACACGCGTGCTTTCTCCTATCATTGTGTCGTCGTTTCTAAACTTACAAAAGCGTGTGTTTTAATTAACGTTGTGTTTGAGTTCACGGACAAAAATAGCAACAATTTTTGTGAAAAATATTTCTTTGCGCGCGATGTAATATGCGTAGGTGTGTTTGTTAGAAATGATCGATAGAATCACATGACTTGCCCAAGGTGATTCATTTCAGTTGTTTCCTAACATTGATTTTCTCGTATATATATATATATATATATATATATAATATATATATATATCAATAAAGTAAGGAAGAACTCAATACAGTAATCCCATAATAAATTTATTTCGACGAAAATTGGGGCCCATATAAATCTAAGTTGATTTAAATCGGCTCCCCAAATTTTCGTCTCATCAGATGGGTCTCAATTCACTTATGGACAAGCATATCACAAAAAACCCCAAAGAGCTGAATATATATAAATCAAAAAAAAAAAATTATATATATTTTTAACAGTGTAGGATTGTAACCATAGAAACAGGAAGTGAATGAAAAAAAGAGATACATCATATATATAAACAAAGTAAGATAGATAGATAGATAAATAGATAGAAAGATAGTTATGAATAGACTTAAATTTAATTCTTAATTCAAAATTCAACTCTTAAGTATGTATATATATGTACACATATGCACACCGAATACAACCATATACACACGCACACACGCACACACAAAAAGTAAACATAGGCACATATACGTAGGCACACACATACACACACCCAAAAAGTATAAATTTAAGTAGAAAAACATAGAATGTCTTCAGAACAAAAAACAAATTACAAACACACACACCTGATATATCAAATGAACATCTGATGAACTTTATCAAGACAACCCAAATAAAAAAGTAATAAAAAAAGTTATAAAATTCAGCTAATGAATTTATTACCAAACCACCCAAAAACAAAAACACCTGTTTAATGTTAAAAATGAAATTTCTTTCCACTCCCACAAAAACAGGAAGAGGAAGTGAAATACTCATGTGTATGTATATATATACACATGCATGTAAAAATTCATTTTCATATTATGAATCAAAGCCTGAAGAAGATACCAGAAGATCTGAAACACGTGTTGCATATGTAAAACAAAAAGAATTAAACAATTTTTCTGAGAACAAAATACATTTTGCGGACCTTCTTTTTTTAATAAAATATTGAATTTTCTCCCGTTGGAACCAGAACAACATTTTATATATATATATATATATATATATATATATATAGAGAGAGAGAGAGAGAGAGAGAGAGAGAGAGAGAGAGAGAGAGAGAGGGAGAGAGAGAGAGAGAGAGAGAGAGAGAGAGAGAGAGAGAGAGAGAGAGAGAGAGATAGATAGATAAAAGGGTATGAAAAACACACATGAATATATTTTTATATCCTTTTCCATTGCTGATATTACGGAAGTAATGAGAGTCTGTAGGTAAAATGTATGTGAAAGGACCAGATTCTAAGAATTTCACATACATTTTACCCACAGACTCCCATTACTTCCGTTACATCGACGACATTCTATTTATATACCCACTTAATCATAACATATCACAAATAATAGACCGTCTAAAAAATGTCGAACCAACTATCAATTTCACACACGAATTAGAACACAAAAACACCTTACCTTTCCTAGACGTATTACTAATAAATAACAACAATCACTTAGATTTCAAAGTATACCACAAACCCACCAATAAGAATGACCATATCCACTTCTACTCACATCACAATACCAAAATCAAAAGTGGTTTGGTTATAGGTTTCTACCTTAAAGCCCTTTGAATCTGTACTAAGAAATTTTTGGAAGAAGAATTTGAACACATAAATAAATCCTTTACTCAACTACAATACCCTCAACCTTTCATCCAACGTGCCATATATATATATATATATATATATATATATATATATATATATATATATATATATATAAATAAATAACAAAAGACTTATAGATCTTGCATTATAGACTATTTCAGGGAGCTTAGACAAAAATGTCTAATTCTCCCGACTCATCAGATGCGAATGATGCTGAATGCTTAACCCTTTCGCATCTGATGAGTCGGGAGAATTAGACATTTTTGTCTAAGCTCCCTGAAATAGTCTATAATGCAAGATCTATAAGTCTTTTGTTATTTATTTAAATATAAATTTGCTCTGTGACTCTAACACAAGAGCACACATTGAGCTCTCTAACTGCGACAAGTTGTTTTTTTAAAAAATACCTTTGTCGTAAGGAAGATTTCTTCTCTGGACTTTTGGATTACGATTATATATATATATATATATATATATATATATATATATATATATAGAGAGAGAGAGAGAGAGAGATAGATAGATAGATAGATAGATAAAAGGGTATGAAAAACACACATGAATATATTTTTATATCCTTTTTCATTGCTGATATTGACAATATTTTGAATTAAAAAAAATCATCATCATGTTACATAGCCCTTCTTCGCTACTCTGAATCGTGTATACGTTGCTGGTATGTTGCGGGTTTTCACTGTACCCAAAGCGATGTATGTTAGTAGACGCTTAATAAGATTACAATCAGGCGTAGAGTAGGAGATTTGCTTTTTATTTAATTCCCTCGTGGTGCGGTATGAGTGGCAAGCGTTGACAATGGGAACTACTACTACTACTACTACTGTTGGGATCTGAGGCAAAGAGGGGTGGACGAACCTCACTGACCGCTGGCTGCGATGGTGCGCGACCGCGCCGGTCACGCACGTTCCCGCCGGCCGTTTCTCTCCTGACTGTCCCTACTGACCGCTGAATGCTTAACCCTCTCGCTTTTGTATTGACAACACGCCTACACATTTTTATCTTTTTCTTTGTCCCTCAGCCGGAAGGCCTTACTTCCCTTTCCAGTCTCTTTGTTCAATTTTCCTTTGTCTTTTCGAACTTCCCGCGCAAAACTAATGCGACGATCGCCGAACCATAACAATCAGAGCATAATGATAATTAGGTTCGTTTTTAGATGTAAATGTTTTTAATCTGGATTTATCGAGAGTGAAGCAAAAAAAAATAATTTAAATTCAAGCCGGAAACATTGATTTTCGCAAAAAGCGTGTAAGCCATGCGATCGCTCCGTCTTTGTTCATTCGCTGTGTCTCGCTGATTCGCTAATATTGTCAATATTAGCAATGAAAATATATTCATTTTAACAACAATGTGTGTTTTTCATATCTTTTTATCTATACATATACAGTTGGATTCATTTCCTTACACTTAACTTCATATATATATATATATATATATATAGTTTTTTCCGTAGTTAGGATCTTTCCACGTGTGGTTTAACCAAGCTGTTGCAGGTAGACCATAAAGAGAGCTCAATGTGCCCAATACCATTGAGTAGAAGGACAGAGCAAGATATTTAGTAAATGAAGAAAAAACTCTGAATTTGCTTCATTACAATAATTTATTTCAACCGTATTAAGACGACATCTTCAGGTAATCACAAGAACATGACTCTTACTGAGAATTTGGGAAATTCTCAGTAAGAGTCATGTTCTTGTGATTACCTGAAGATGCCGTATTAATACAAAGACAAAGTGTCTAAGCTTCCTGAAATAGACTATAATGCTAAATCTCTAAGTCTTTTGTTATTTCTTTACTTATATATTTGCTCTGTGACTAACATTAAGAGTACACATTGAGCTCTCAAACTGCGACTTGGTTTTGTTTAAATAAAACTATTGTGTCGTAAGGAAGATTTCTTCTCTGGACTTTTGGATTATATATATATATATATATATATATATATATATATATCCAGGATTTGAACTCGTCTCATCGGGGACATCTTCTACGACGCTAACCATTACATCACGAGCCTCTCTTTCTTTCTATCGCTCTCATATATATATATATATATATATATATATATATATATATATATACATATATATACATACATTATATACATATACATATATATATATATATATATATATATATATAGATAGATAGATAGATAGATAGATAGATAGATATGCTCCAAAAAGCCGGTAGAGCTCTTTAGCAGCGACTTTAATTCACCACCAGCGTAACGCAATGATCATCTGTTGTTTAAAACACCGCTTCTTAATGGCCCAGGTGTTAACGGATAGGGCTGATGAAAAGTCAATCTGGTCGGAGGTAGTTGCTGTGTCTAGCTACACTGATGAGATCTGAAACGTCGAAACACGGTGTCTGTGGATGACTTATATATATATATATATATATATATATATATATATATATATATATATATATATTGGTTGTTTTTTCTAGTATGGAGTATTATTGAAAATTAAGTGGTGGATTACGAATGTAAGAGCAGTACAACACACACACATACACATACACATATATATATATAAGTCATTGGGGTGGATTAAAGTCGGTATCAGCCAATCAGCGAGGGAGTCTATCCCCTTTTCACTAGCGCTAGACAAATGGTACATTTCTTTAAAAGTTTTTTCTCCAGTTAATTCAAGCAATGTAACACGCATATTTGCTTTTTTCCGTATACAAGACACCACATATTTTGCTAAAATAGGTTGGTGGTCTAGTATATAGGTGCTAGGGCTTAATATGACCAGCCGATTGTTCGGAGGGGCCTCTCTGACCGCTCGTCTAGCAAAAGTAAGGGGCAAAATAGTGTTGCATGTCATAGATTGTTCAGCCAGCAAAATTCCGTCATTAAACATCATGGCTTGCCACACACGGCCAACAGGAGGCCAGATGGGGGGGGGGGGTTTGACCCCTCTGCAGATGTGCAGTCAGTGTATTCTACAGTCCAAGCCAACAAGGAGCAGTGGGCGTATTCTAGAGCTTAAGCCAAAAGGGCGTTCTTAACCCTCTACAGGGGTGCTGTCGGCGTATTCTAGAGCCTAAGCTGACAGGGCGGCTTTACCCTTCTGCCAGGGAGCAGTTTGCATATTCTAGATCCCAAGCCGACAGGGCGGTCTTACCCTTCTTCAGGGGAGCAGTCTGCATATTCTAGACCCCAGTGCCGACACGGCGGCCTTATCCTTTTTCAGGGGAGCAGTTTGCGTATTCTAGACCCCAAGCCAATAGCGCGGTCTTACCCCGCTGCAGGGGAGCAGTCTGCATATTCTAGACCTCAGTGCCGACAGGGCGGCCTTACCCTTTTGCAGGGGAGCAGTCTGCATATTCTAGACCCCAGTGCCGACAGGCCGGCCTTATCCTTCTGCAGGGGAGCAGTCTGCATATTCTAGACCCCAGTGCCGACAGGGCGGCCTTACCCTTCTGCAGGGGAGCAGTCTGCATATTCTAGACCCCAGTGCCGATACGGCGCCCTTACCCTTTTGCAGGGGAGCAGTCTGCATATTCTAGACCCCAGTGCCGATAGTGTGGACTTACCCTTCTGTAGGGGAGCAGTTTGTATATTCTAGACCCCAAAAAGACAGTGTGGCCTTACCCTTCTGCAAAGGTGTAGTCCGCGTATCCTACAGCACAAACCTACAGGACGGTCTTATTCCTCTACAAGGGTGCAGTCGAGGTATTCTACAGCACAAGCCGACAAGGCGATCACCTTATTCCTCTGCAGAGGTGCAGTCGCGGATTCTGCAGCCCAAGCAACCGAGCGATTATAAATAGAATAACAAACGAAAAATGAAAGAGTTAAAGAGTTTACAAGAGTCGAGAGGAATATCATATCAAGAATTGGCGCGAAATTATCTGAACTTAGAAAAAAAGAAATGAAATAAACAAACGCACAAACAAAGAAACGTGTGCAAAGCAGCACCTGCACGCACCATGTATGAAAATAGATACAATGAAAATTAATTCAATTATGTAAAATAGACGACTACGACAAGATGGCGACAGAGAGACACAGTAGCGATACAACAAGCCGAAGACACGACTGCCAACACCAATCCTACTACTACTACTACTACTACTAATAATAATAATGGTATATGCACAAACCTGAATCTGTCTTGGAGAATGAGAAAAACTCGAATGGAGTGAAATAATGATAATAATAATAATAATAATAATAATAATAATAATAATAATAATGGTATATGCACAAACCTGAATCTGTACTGGAGAATGAGAAAAAGTCGAATGGAGTGAACGAGAATACAAAACTAGACACGACTGGGTTGGGAAGGTGATCCACTGGGAATTATGCAAAAAATTAAATTTTGACCACACAACAAAATGGTATATGCATAAACCAGAATCTGTTCTTAAGAACGAAACGCACAAAATTCTCTGAGACTTTGAAATAAAAACGGATCACGTTATCCCAGCAAGAAGGCCAGACCTAGTGTTGATAAACAAAAAAGAAAGAACTTGTCAACTGGTGGATTTTGCAGTGCCAGCAGATCACAAGGTGAAGCTAAAAGAAAATGAAAAAAATTGACAAATACTTGGACCTTGCCAGAGAACTGAAAAAGTTATGGAATATGAAAGTGAAAGTTATACCAATTGTAGTTGGTACACTTGGAACGGTCCCAAAAGGATTGGAAAAGGGTTTGGAAAGTCTAGAAATCAGAAGAAGAATTGATATCCAGAACACTGCACTGCTGCAATCTGCCAGAATACTCCGAAGAGTCCCGGAGACCTGCGGAGACTTGCTGTCACTCAGACTCCAGTGAAAGACCATCAGCTAATGCTGGAGTGAAAACTCAAAAGGAGTATATAATAATAAGGAAGAACTGAGACCTCCAGAATACTCCACTGTTGCAATCTGCCAGAATACTCAGAAGAGTCCTGGAGACTTGTTGTTATTCAGACTCCAGGAAATACCATCAGCTAATGCCGGTGTGAAAAACTAATAATGATGATAATAATAATAATGCAGCGAATGCAGCAAACTAGCACAAAGAGAGTACAAGACTAAGAACGACTCGGCAGGAAAAGTTCTCCACTCTACTAAAATTCTTAAGAAATCCTCGTTTTCTAAAGGCTAAATTTTGTTAAAACGAAGATTTTTGTGCATTTTAGTAGACGTTCTTTGATGCTATTTCCTCAAACAATGGTGCAAGTAAAAGATCTAATTTTTGGTATCAGTATTCAGTATACTAACACAACTTTGCCATAGATGGACAATTAGATAACTAAAAAAAGTGAAAAATCGAACTACCCTATTCTACAGCCCCAGCCGAAAAGGTGGTGTAGCGGCAGTGTTAGTTTAACTAGTTGGTTTAATATTAGTATACTTAAGTAAACTTTTAGATTCTGAGACACAATATTTTATCATTAATAATAATATATAATATTTGATAGTATAAGATTTTGTTTAGTATTATTAGTAGTTTCAAATTCTTTTTATCTTGAAATAAAGCGACTATCCATTATTAGAGTTCGTTGAGCTAGCAGGTTGTTGATTGGTTTAATGGCATTTTAAGGGAGTCTATCCCCTTTTCACTAGCGCTAGACCAAGGAGATTGTTTGGAAGGAGCGCCTCTCCTGCCATCAGCTCCTCACTTTACCGTGGGTTACTTAATGCCAAATTTTGTTTATACACACACATGCGCGCGCGGATATATATATATATATATATATATATATATATATTTTAGGATATGTGCTTAATTAAAGTCATACCAAATTTTTGAAAATTAATTAGTTAATAATTAATGAATTTAGGCGGGCATATATGTTCAAATGTAAGGCTAAACAAATCGAGAAAATGTCAATCCCTGTATGTACATTTCGACCTATTAGGTCTCATCAGCAAGGTTATAGACATGGGAGACTGTTCCGTGTGTGACTCAAAACCTCGATTGCCAAGCTGACAGGCGGGGATTCTAACCATTACACTAGCTGGCATTCACATTTTTTGAAAATTAACTAGTTAATAATTAATGAATTTAGGCGGGCATATATTTATTAACTAATTAATTTTCAAAAATTAGGCATGACTTCAATTAAGCACATATCCTCCAAAAATTGTCGGCTAAAGGCCATATAAAAGAATAACCACATTGTTTGTTTACTTACTTTCATATATATATATATATATATATATATATATATATTATATATATATATATTGCATCATTTGGAATATTCGGACTAATATCTTCATCTCTATTGTTATCTATACAACTATGCCCTCTTCAGATATTTCTTTTCGAACTCGGGAACCTTGTGGTAGTGAAAGAAAGAGAGAGAGAGAGGGGGAAGTATAGAGTGAGGGGTGATCACGCGCAAGCGACAACGCTAATCTGTTTCAATCATACATGATGAAAATATAAAACGAAGAAAATAATGAAAAAACAAAGAGAGAAAGCGAGAGAGAGAGAGAGAGAGAGAGAGAGAGAGAGAGAGAGAGAGAGAGAGAGAGAGAGAGACAGACAGACAGACAGACAGACAGACAGACAGAGAATTAAATAAATATTATTATACTTTTTACATATTGAAAAATCGCAATAGCTCTTAGGTATGATAATCTTGACTTGCAGGACCGGTGTATATACCGCAGTATGATAATTAATTAATTAATTAATTATTACAACGTATGATAGGTTTATCATACGTTGTAATAATTAAATTATCATACTGCGGTATATCCACCGGTCCTGCTAGTCAAGATTATTATACTTTTTACATATAAAACTATTTTGTAATATATCTTAAGTAAAGACATGAAACGTAATAATTATATTCACATACTGTGGTATATCAACAGGTCTTGCTAGACAAGATTAATATACTTTTTTACATGTTAAACTATTTACCAATAGCTCTTAAGTAAACATATCAAGTGTTGTAATAATTGGATTATCATATTGTGGTATATCCACAGGTCTTGCTAGTTAAAATTATTATACTTTAATATATTGAACTATTTCGCAACATCTGCTTATTCGCAAAGAAAGAGAGAAAGAAAGAAAGAAATTAAGGGAAAGATAGAGAGGGAGTGAGCAGGCGGAAGCGATAACTTTAATATGTTTCAATCGAACATAATTAAAAAAACAAAGTGGGAAGAAATAAAAAAGCGTCAAAGAGAGACTTGAATCAAGATTATTATACTTTTTACATATTGAACTATTTCGCAATAGCTCTAAATAAACATATCAAACGTTTTTGGGAGAATAAGTGCTTAATTGGAGTCGTATCTAATTTTGAAAATTAATTAATTAATAATGAATTAGGCGGGAATACCTATTAAATGTATGGCTAAACAAATCGGGAAAAATCAATCTCTGTATGTACATTTCGGCCTATTAGGCCTCATCAGCAGAGCTATAGATCGGAAGACCGCCCTGTGCGTGATTTGAAACCGGACTGCCAAGCTGACAGGCAGATCCCTTAACCCCTACACTAAACGGACTTCTTAGATTTTATGATTTGTTTAGAGTAGGTTAATATTCCTCTTCTAGTGACTTTTTATTACACGACTATATGATAAGTTGTAAACACGGTTTGTTTGGAATGGCTTTTTGCCGATAATTTTTGGGAGAATAAGTGCTTAATTGGAGTCGTACCTGTCAGCTTGGCAGTCCGGTTTCAAATCACGCACAGGGCGGTCTTCCGATCTATAGCTCTGCTGATGAGGCCTAATAGGCCGAAATGTACATACAGAGATTGATTTTTCCCGATTTGTTTAGCCATACATTTAATAGGTATTCCCGCCTAATTCATTATTAATTAATTAATTTTCAAAATTAGGTACGACTCCAATTAAGCACTTATTCTCCCAAAAATTATCGGCAAAAAGCCATTCCAAACAAACCGTGTTTACAACTTATCATATCAAACGTTGTAATAATTAAATTATCACACAGTGGTATATCCACAGGTGCTGCTAGTCAGGATTATTATAAATTTTACAAATTGAACTATTTCGCAATAGCTCTAAAGTAAACATATCAAACGTTGTAATAATCAAATGAACATACTGGGGAATATCCGCAGATCTTGGTAGTAAAAATTATTATACTTTTTACATATTGAACTATTTAGCAATAGCTCCTAAGTAAACATATCAAACTTTTTAATAATTAAATTATACACTGGTATATCCACAGGTCCCGCTCGATTATTATACTTTTTATATATTGACCTATTTCGCAATATCTGCTTATCCGCCATGATAATTTTAATTTTTTAAATTATATTTGATTGAAACCTATTAACGTTATCGCTTCCGCCTGCCCACTCCTTATTTCTTATTTTTTCCTTATTCTCTTTCTTTCTGAAAAAGATTAGGGGAAAGATAAAAACAGAGGGAGCAGGCAGAAGCGATAACGTTAATAGGTTTCAATCAAACATAATTAAAAAATGAAAAAAAAAAAATGGTCAAAGAGAGAGTTAAATTAAGATTATTATACTTTTTACATATTGAACTATTTAGAAATAGCTCTTAAGTAAACATATAAAACGTTTTAATAATTAAATTATCATACTGTGGTATATCTACAGGTCTCGCTATTCTAATTAATATGACATGATGTTTCGTTTGTTATACATACTAGCAAAATAAAAAAACACCCTCCAGGCGATGTAAAAACAGATTTTTGAAACATATTGCCTGTGGGGTGGGAGTTCAAAATTCAATGTCAGCGAGTTTGTACCCTAAGTAAGGAAAATCATCAAATTCATTAAAGGATTAAGAAATAAAACAATTTGAAATGTAAACTTTAAATATATATTAAAATAAAACAAATTATATATAGATATATAATACCAGTCATGTATTTATTAAAACTTGTTTAAAAAAAAAAACTATGAGGACTTTCTAATATTGCATGTTCACATTTTCAGTGTATTTATTCTATGTTATGACGATTTTGGGTTATGTGAAGTAAGCAGTGATGCAGCTTTTGTTACAGACAAAAACCGGAAGCGAATCTCCATTATTAATAGATTTGATACTCGGACATTTAAGAAGATAATCTAAGTAAATTGCATATGAGCTGACCTCAATATGTCGATGTAGAGAAAATGTAAAAAGACAAATTGAATCATTATTAATGGCAACTCAGAATAATGTCATTAGAACCAACTATGTAAACGTTTACGGCGCTAACAGTTTCTCACCTATACAATTTTCAAACCATCTTCTAACTTAGATATAAATGTTCTATCAATGAAATTGAGATGGTCGCTTTATTTGAAAATAAAAGAATTTGGAATTACAAGTAATACTAAAACAATATAATACTACTGAAAACAAGAATACTATTTGCAAATAAAGTAAAAAGTAAGTAAAGTCGTCGGGGTGGCCTAAAGTCGGTATCAGCTAATCAGCGAGGGAGTCTATCGCCTTTTCTCTAGCGCTAGACCAAGGAGATTGTTTTTACGTCTAAGGTGGAGCGCCACACCTACTATCAGCTCCTTACTGTACCGCACAGATCCCTGTGCTACTCATACGCTGAGTTGGCGAGGGCCGGTATCGAACTTGTAACATGGTTGTTTCTAGCCGAACGCTCTACCGACAGAGCTAACCCGGCCCGACCCTATTGCAAATACCCATACTAAAATTTGAAAAAAATCGATTTAGATAAAAGTATATTGGTTTATCAGCTTTATCTTAGTCGACTATTGCGAGAAAAAAAATTGAATTTCTAACTTCGTAACTTTCAAAAGTAAGTATTGCAATAAAACTTTGTTGGTACGAGCAAATCTTCTATGTAAAAATATGTTCTGTACATTTTCTTCTGACTAAAATAAAAATAACAGCAAGTTTGTGTTTTTTTACAGTCAGTGCACTTAACAGAAAGTAACGTGGCGATTTTTTTACATTGTCACTTCGACTCTTTCGATTTGCATTTAAGAAATATCTACAATTCTTAAAAGCACATTTCAATATCTATTTTTAGAAAATAAATTCAAAATGCGCCTCAAAATAACAATCTATTAATAATGGAGATTCGCTTCCGGTTTTTGTCTGTAACAAAAACTACGTCACTGCTTACGTCACACTACCTAACATAGAATAAACACACTGAATATTTAAACATGCAACATTAGACAGTCCTAATTGTTTTTTAAAACAAGTTTTAATAAATACATGACTGGATTTTTGAAACATATTGCCTGAGGGGTGGGAGTAAAAAATTCCATGTCAGCGAGTTTGTACCCTAAGTAAGTAAAATCATCAAATTCATTAAAGGATTAAAAAATAAAACAATTTGAAATGTAAACTTTAAATATGTATTAAAATAAAACAAACTATATATAGATATATAATACCAGTCATGTATTTATTAAAACTTGTTTTAAAAAACAATGAGGACTGTCTAATGTTGCATGTTCAAATTTTGAGTGTATTTATTCTATGTTATGACGATTTTGGTTAATGTGACGTAAGCAGTGACGTAATTTTTGTTATAGACAAAAACCGGAAGCGAATCTCCATTATTGATAGATAATAACACTTCCGCTGCGCGATATATCACTGGAAAGCAGGAATATCCTGGTGAAGAGTACTCCACTGATCTCCAATCTCAAAAATATCGCAGGCCACAAGCAGTTCTTGTTTCGACGGTTCTGCCTCGCTGGTTGATAAAAATGTTAAACTGGTCAGAGAGATTTTTAACTTAGACAAAAGTGCCCCACAATTATACAAGTTTCGGATCTTTTTGTCCCATTTTCCCTTAAGGTTTTGGTATAGGGTAACAATTTCTTTGAGGGTCACCATTTTTAAAGTTCAGATATTACTCACAATCAAGCTTTGCCGCATATTGATACAGCAGAAATACAACCGGAAGTCGATATTATATATATATATATATATATATATATATATATATATATATATATATTCTTTGGTGCGGTACCAAGTTTCTTGGTACGAGGTGATTCTAGCCTGGTCCTAATTCTCTACCAGTAGTTTGTTGTAGAGTTCAGGTTCCGTATGAGAGCTCAATGTTTAATTATTGTAAGCAGAGCAAAGTTATTTGGGATAAAGAGCCTTAAATACCATGGGTATCGTGGTTATGGAAATGGTCCATAACCACGATACCCATGGTATTTAAGGCCTTTTATTCCCATATATATATATATATATATATATATATATATATATATATATATATATATATATATATATATATATTCTGAAACACGTGTAGCTAAAATAGAATAAAAAAAGCTTTTTGAAAAAATGTTTATTGACGTTTCTGTAAAATTCGTGGTGTAAAATCCAATGACATCAGTCTGTTCGATATTTTTATTTTTCAAGTAATTTACTTTGGTTTTTTTTTTGTTTTTTTTAATGATCGTAATTCTTCTCGCGACACATATCAGAATGTTAGGCGTGCCAAAACAGTAATGTCATTATTTGAATAAGATTTTCAAAATTTCTTCGAAGCCTGTTTGATCAACAGTCAAACTATCAAAAATAATTTCACAGATTGGGTCATTACTATTCTCGGATAGACAGGGAAGGCCGGAGGATACAGTGGCTGAAACGTTGTGTTTATACATACCACAATAAAGATGAGGGCATAAGTCCGAAAGTTCCAAATCATTAAATCACCGTTTGTTGGGGTGGGCATGTTACCATAAACCACATGTCTCGCTTCTTGTCTTTAATTACAGAAATGAAAATAATTGTCGGCGTCTCTGGGAACTAGTGGCTTTTCTGACTTATTCAATAAAGCTAACTTATCGCTCTATCAATTTAGTAAACCGTTTTAACTTCCGAAAAAGAGTAATGAATCGGTGAATAGGAAACCGGAATTGAATTGAAATGTCTTTATTCCCAACTTTTTAAAAAGAATTGTCTTTTTTGTTTGTTTTAAAATGTAATTCCTAACAACTCACCGACTGTTGCGTGGACGGTGGAGCGATACTTCCATAAACCACGTCTCGCCTCTTGGATTTAATCTAGAAATAAGATAATTGTCGGCGTCAGAAGTAACTAATGTCTTCTCTGAATTTATTTTTAAAAAAAGTGATAGAAGTATTTTAACAACTCTTTGCCTACCACATTTTCCCTACGGCTCAACCAAATTTTCTTGGTATTTTTTACCTGTATGATGGGGTATTTCAAAGTCCACTACCTATAAACCTCAAAACTCATTCTATTCAAAATAAAATCCTATTATTATTATTGTAAGGAGTCGTTCTATTCAATTATAATGAACCAACTATCAGTTTTTCTACTTTGCTTGGGTGTGGTTGGAGAGCCGGTGTGAGCGGGTTAAAGTAGGCTAAAGAGCTAACTTGCCTCAAAGTTTCGTTTTTTTTTAAATTCTTCGCCTACCAAATTTTCTCCTGTACCAATTGTAACCAACCACCCACGGCCAACATGTGGCTCCATTGGGGGAGTCTTACCCCTCTGCAGAGGTGCAGTCGGTGCATTCTAACGCCCCAGACGACAGGGCAGACTTTGCTTAGGTGCAGTGGGAAAGCCACCGTGAATACGAAATAAAAACATCCGGAAAATGCTCAAAGACAATTGTAAAGAAGCATTATATGAATTTATTTTATCTTAAAATAATGGAGATTGTGTGTCTGTCTTACTAAGCTAAACTACATTATTACCAACTTCACAATTCAATTAGTTGGAGTTTTAACTGGCCATCAGCCAGTCTTTTTGTGTAATCTTTTCGTATATTTAAACGTACAATGGCTAGGAGGGGCTTCAGCCATCGACTACGTTTTGTATATTGCTCCTTAAACCTAGGACTTTTTCCCTTTGACTAGCCCATTTACTCGCTATTACGTTTTTATATACCCTTGTTTCCACCCTGTCGGCTGGGGCGTTAGAATGCACCGACTGCACCCCTGCAGAGGGGTAAGACTCCCCCAATGGGGCCACCTGTTGGCCGTGGGTGGCGACCCGTGATGCTTAAGGATAGAGCCCAGGTGGATGAGCAGTTCATGACATGCAATACTCCACTTTGGCCCTATCTTGGGCTAGACGGGCGGTCGGAGAGGCCCCCTCCGATCAATCGGCTGGTCACGTCAAGCCCTAGACCCTATATGATTTTCCCAACCCTATTGCCCTTATGGCAAGCCCAACCCCTTTTTATCATATGGGTGCTAGAAGGCGGTGGCTGCGGGTCTACATGTCCTGGGAATGACGTTAAACTCTATCTGATGGTGAGGTTCCAGTTTTGGAGGTTTGGGGAATGTGGAGCACCCCTTCATCACCATTGCTCTCTAGTCCACTCTGACCCGGAGTGGTAGTGCCTGTTAGGGTCCCATCTATGGGTTAAATAGAAAAACATGAGTTTATAAACAAAATTGTATTATCCATTAAGAATTGATTTATTTCAAAACTTTATCGGCATTAAATGACCCACTGAGGTTGATATGCCGTAAAACAAAACAAACCAAACAAACCAAACCCTTTTTCGGACCTCATTAAACCTTTTGATGAAAAGCAATTTACCTTCAGAATCGTGAACGGCGTTTAAACTTTCAGTCAAAGATGTTGCATGTATTTAGGGTGCATTGTCTCGCAAGGCCGAACAGTCATCATGGCTTGGCTATGAGAATGAACATTAAGGTGGTGGTCCACGTTGACTGCAGGCATGTTCATGACTGATAAGGTCTAGTTATGACAGATAGGCACAGTTGCTGTGGCTGCAGCTGATTGTCTGGTCATAGTTTGATGGTATTGTATTGTGGTCCTTCCTCCTATGTGTTCTATCTTTGAGGGTGGCCCTGTGTATGTTTACAAATGAGGAAACAGCTTGGTTAGTGGTAAGATTCCAGGCGTCATGGTTCTCCGCAACAACAGTGATTGTTAATATAACATCAATGGTTATTAAATAATATGAGGATTTTATGGGGCATCCAGTGAGGATCTAACTTGTGATAAGTAATAATGGCTCTGCGGGACTAACTTTAAAAAATCCCACCACTACTTAGGCAACACCGGGTAGCCACTTCTAGTGTATATATAAAGGAAAGTTGGTATATACGTATGTCCGGAAGAAACTATGAAAATAAAACAATTAACGACAAAGTAAATACATATAAACATTCACTATCATCATATCTTGGTTTTTGAGCAAAAATAATGAAGGTTTGATTTATATTCATGAAGACAATTAAAAAAAAAATTTAAATGATAACAGCATGGAATTTTTTTTGTATTTAATGTTGTAAATAGTAGACATTAATTTTTTCTTTTCAGAGTGACTGGATCAGCACAAGGTCTTTTTTACGTGGAGATTTTAATGGGACATCAACTCATGATTCAGTAATAATGGGTCTATGAGACTAAATTAAAATAAAATCCCCTCCTCTGCCTAGGCGATGGTGAGTAGCCGCTTCTAGTACATAAATAAAGGGCAGTTCGTTTGTATGTATGCATTGTTGCCTCTACCATGCCACACTCTGATTCCCGGCATAATCCCCAATATGAGGAATTTTTATGTTCCAGGTGCACAGACGTGTGCCAAACAGTTGGTGGTCTCAAGATTCACATGACAGTTCACATTCATGCTTACGCACCACCTGTCAACTCAGTCAACACCGATAGTTATGTGTTCCAGATACGTTCTAAGTTATGCAAGACTTGACAGGATTGAAAAGTCATGAACGAGCTCACAAACGGACAATGAATGAAGGAGTGGCAGTCGCCTGACAAGACGTTGCAATCAATATGTATGTATGTATTTCGGGCTGAAACTACGAAAATAAACCAATCAAGGACAATGTAAATATATATATATATATATATATATATATATATATATATATATATATATATATATCTACACATTAAATATCACCTGTTCCTGCATTTTGTGCTAAAATTATGAATACTAGCAAATATATGCACCCTCCGTAGGGTGCAAGTATTTAGGTTTTAACATAATAAAATACTGTATCAAATTAGAAACGATTTAGAAAATGATAAACTGAGGGGGTATAATCGAAAAATAGAACAGCTTTAAATCTAACTCTTCCATCATTTTCCATCACTCCCGTCTTTCATTTTTCCTAATTTATTTATTTAGTTAGATTATGAAGTGTTTAATAAAATTACAGTTCTTTCGTCTTGTTTATGGATTTCTTTTAAGATTTATCCCCGAGATTTTTGCTCAGATTCGTTAAGAGAAAATCAAACAATTATAAACCAATAATACAAAGCATATATTTATTAAAATCAAATTTGTAATATCAATATGCAAATTAGCCTTCTCGTTCACAATGTAAACTGCTATTTTGTTGAATATATAAATATAATTGCATGTTATTAGTATGTAGATTAATCCAACATTATCAATAAGATTTAACAATGTTATCAATAATTGAGGTTTAAATAAAAATAAATACATGGTCAATGTAACGTCAATAACTAAGGGAATTGTGACTTGAGTAGTGATATAGTTTCGGTTACAGACAGACAAACACACAATCTCCATTATGATAAGATTTGATTTATATTTGATTTGAAGATATTTAAAAATCAAAATATACATAGAAATAGCATTGAAATTAAAATCTACACAGAAATAGCATTGAAATTAAAATCTACATAGAAATAGTATTGAAATTAAAATCTACATAGAAATAGCATTGAAATTAAAATCTACACAGAAATAGCATTGAAATTAAAATCTACACAGAAATAGCATTGAAAAAATCTACATAGAAATAGGAAATCCATTGAAATCAGAAATAGCATTGAAATTAAAATCTACATAGAAATAGCATTGAAATCAAAATATACATAGAAATAGCATTGAAATTCTACTTAAAATGTCCAGCATTTGTAAAACTCAAAAGTAAACAAATCAATACACCACGCCCCCCCCCCTCTACCCAGGCGACGCTCGGTAGTCGCTTCTAGTTGCACGTAAATCTTTTCTGAGTTTACATCCAGACAATAACTATAAGAGGAGTTGATCGATATTATTGAGTGTACTGGTAGGGATACATTAATGCCGATGGGCCTGGAACTTTGAGGATTTTTGCACATAAATCTCCTCAGAATATACTAAAACAAAATCAGTTAAAAGAAGGGCCCTTTTTGCTTCTGAAAGTTGAGTTTATTATTTTCGACTGAAATCAAAACAACTTGGGGCTGTTCTACTCGACACAGGAAGAAATTTTCTCCTAACAAAAGAAAGAAAGAAATAAAGAAAAAAATTGAATCAAAGAAGTAAGAATAATAATATCACGCACTTAAAAGTAGTGTAAAACCCTAAGGCACGGACGCACACACCAATAAAGCCACACACACACACACACACACACGGGCATATACACAGACACAGACACAGACACGGGCATATACACAGACACACACACACACACACACACACGGGCATATACACAGACACATACACGCACACACACACACACACACGGGCATATACACAGACAAAGACACAGACACAGACACAGACACACATACACACACACACACGGGCATACACACAGACACAGACACAGACACACACACGGGCACACACATAGACACATACACACACACGGGCATATACACAGACACAGACAGAGTGCCACACCTACCATCAGCTCCTTACTTTACCGCACAGATCCCTGTGCTACTTATATATATATATATATATATATATATTTTAAGTTTTGAATATATATATATATATATATATATATATATATATTTTAAGTTTTGAATATATATATATATATATATATATATATATATATATATATATATATATATATATATCTTATTATAATGGAAATTGTGGGTTTGTCTGTCTGTAACCGAAACTATGTTACTATACAAGTCACATTTCCCTTTATTATTTACATCACATTCTCCATGATTTTATTTTTATTTAAACCTCAATTATTGATAAAATTGTTTTACATTATTAATACTGTTGACCATATCTACATACTAATAACATGCAATTGTATTTATGTATACAACAAAATAGCGGCTTACAGTGTGAATTTGCATATTGATCTTAAAAAATTGATTTTAATAAATATATGCTTAGTATTATTGATTTCTAATTGTTTGGTTTTATCTTATTGAATATGAGCAAAAATCTCGGGGATAAATCTTAAAAGAAATCCATTAAAAAGAAATTACTAATATTATTCTTTACTTTCTATTTTAACTAAATAGTTAAATTAGGAAAATTTACCAATGAAAGACGGGAGTAATGGAAAATGATGGAAGAGTTAGTTTCAAAGTTGTTCTATTTTTCAATCATACCCCCTCTGTTCCAAATCTTTTTATTTATATTCTTATTCAGTTTCATTAGCCTTTCTAATTTAACATGATATTTTATTATATTAAAACTTAAATACTTGCACCCGGAGGGTGCATATATTTGCTAGTATATATATATATTCAAAACTTAAACGTCTTGTTATTTACTGCCTGTTTTGATGGCTAAGAAACCCGAAACTATTTTTATTGACTCCATCTTGCCGTTTCCTTGGCTTCTTGAAGCGCGCCAATAAACAACAGGTGTTTCAAGTCCAATTAACCAAGTAAACAATCTCCAAAGGAAATTTTCAACATTTAAATTTATAACAGCATTTAAATCTTTGCAACAAAAAGATAAACAAAACTTTTTTGTTCGACAATGATGAAAATTTCACTGGCTGTTTACAATTGAACTCGCTTTACCTTTCACCTTTCATCTTAAATGACACACGTGAAAACATATAGCGTATCTTAAGATCCTTTTATTTTCATAGTTTATTAACTTATATATATATATATATATATATATATATATATATATATATATATATATATATATATAAATAAAGATATTTTCTTAAAATAAAAAATATTAAAAATAATTATTATTATTTTTTATTTATTTATTTTTTTTTCTATCAATACTAATACATAATTTAAGATAATCTTTTATTTACTTATTTACTATATAAAAAAAATAATAATTTAAATTAGAGAACAAAGGGGATAAAAAGAAAAAGAAAAAGAAAAAGAAGAGAAATAACACAAAAAAAAAAAAAAAAGAGAGGGAGAAAGAATAAGAAAGGAAAGGTGAAAGCGAAACAAAAGCTAAGTATGTAAAAGATTTTCTATTAACGGTTTTTATTTATTTGTTCATTTTTGTTTTCAAAAAAAAAACTTTGACATGTCCACACGGTCGCAACATATTGCAACATCTTACCAGATGTCAGCCTTGTTCTCAACAAACTTTTAAAAAAGAAAAAAAGGAAGAGAGAAATAAGAAATTACAGTTATTCGCCCATTCATAAAGGAGGAGAAGAAGAAATAGAGGAAAAAAAAGGAGAGGAAAAGGAAATATGAAGAGAAATTATAACCACACAAATAAAAAAACATAAGCACGTCATTTCTGAAAAAAAAAAAACTCTGATGATAAAGCTTTGCTTTGAAATCGATTAGACATGTAAAACATCTTTTTGTCTTTATTTTTTCGCATTGTATTGCCTTCGAATTTTATTATTTATATATATATATATATATATTATATATATATATATATATATATATATAAGTTAAAAGAAAGGAAATGAATCCGACAATATGAGTATGAAAAGGTTGGATCTACCCGGGATACCCCATATTTACAATCTTATGTCACATCTCACGCATCCCATACGGCTTGTGTAAATACCTAGTGCTGACTAGTGAGTTCGATCCTCACCGGATGCCCCTTACTTGCGATCATATGTCACATCTTTCCCGTAGCATACGGGTTCGATAAATACTTAGTACTGAATAGCCTTGATGTCTGGCCGATATACTTCCCTGGACTAAAAGGGGGATCGGAGTGTAGTATCTGTTCCAGGTGCTGTGCTCTGATCCTTCCCTAATCCACCCGGCCTCGGCTGGGGGTCCAGTGTGCTTCGGCCACTGGATCAGGGTAAATTTTAATTAATAGCATCGATCCCAGGGGGCTTCCCCCACCCCAGGCAATACCTGCCCCCTTGATTTAAAGGAGCAGGGCTGGGTTTATTGTCCAGCGGCTGAGGCGCCCTCTTGAGGGGGAATGCCGACGGGATCGACGCATTTTTCATGCGGCCACATAAAAATGAGACCTTGTGTCCAGCCCTCATAAGTGGGATGAGCGGCAAATAGCCTTGATGTCTGGCGAGGCTATTTTTTTTACATTATAATAAGGTTGGATAACAAACACAAAAAACCCACAAAAAAACAAGAAAAAATTACACAAAAATGTGCTTCGGCCCTGGGCCATAGAAGTTAACAACGTTGATCCCAGGGGGCCCCCCTAACAAATTTAAAGGAGAAGAGGTGGGATTATTGCCCGGTGCCCGAGGCGCCCCCTTGATGGGTAAAGCCGACGGAATCAACGTATTTTTTACACTCGCTTCCCATGAGTTTCGGTTCGTGGGTGGTCTCACATTAAAACTGCCTTGTGCCTGACCCGTACTCGGTAAATACCACAAAAATGTAAGCATGAATATACAATGAACACGATTCTCTAACATCTAGGCAGGTTGAAATCCCGTTAAAATCAATCAATTGATCTTACTTCCGACTAGGAACCACAGGGTTCCTGGTTCGATACCGGACCTCGCCAACTCAGCTTGTGATTAGCAAAGGGATCTGCGCGGTAAAGTGACAAGCTGGTGGTAGGTGTAGCGCTCTACTTTAGATGCAAAAACAATATCATTGTCTTAGCACTATGTAAAAAGGGGATAGAATCCCTCGATGTCTGGCTGATACCGACTTTAGGCCACCCCGACGACTTTACTTACACTCAACCGAAGATGATCTGTCTTACGAAGTTAAGTGTTTTTTCTTTTGTTTTAAAGAACGTGATTTTGAGCTGGAAGTTATTAATTTTGTCTTCGGAAGATTGTAAAATGTGTGGTCAGAGTCGAATTGACCGGGACTTCCCTCGGGATTTTAGCCTTTACTTCACGGAGCAAGGGATAGATTTAAATAAAACAAACAAACAAAAGTATGGGAAATATATTGTTAGTTACACTCAGACATGATTAAGCTAATCAGTATTGATTATAAAGGATTTATCTTTACTGTTGCTCCTGCTGCTTTTACCAATAAATGAATAAGATTCTATTTATCTCTAATAATAAATACCAATGTCAGTGTGTCAGATTTTTTTTCCAACTTTACTCCTAAAGGCCATAGTCCAATATATCATACCATTTTATAATCGGGCCGATTCTGTGAGCAAATTAAAAACCTACCGGGTCAAATCTTGACCTGCAATCCTGAAATTTTTGATTTAATAAATCAATCATCATCAATTTAATAAATTGTTTATTTTGTATGATAACAATTTTTATAACTTGGAAATAAAATTGGGAATAATCAAAATTAATTTCAAAATCCAGCAAAAGTCGCTCATGAAAAAGAAATAATTGTTTGTACAGAAAGTAAGGACCTATGTACATTAAAATGACTTTAGATTGTCTCTTAAGTCTTTTGTTTTAAAGAACGTGATTTTGAGCTGGAAGTTATTAATTTTGTCTTCGGAAGATTGTAAAATGTGTGGTCAGAGTCGAATTGACCAGGACTTCCCTCGGGATTTTAGCCTTTACTTCACGGAGCAAGGGATAGATTTAAATCACAAACTGACAAGAAGTTTAGAATATTCTTAACTGTCGGCCGATGACATGACGAAAATGGGAATGAAATAAGTGGAAGATTAGCGAGGCCAAAAAAAAAAATGCATTTTGTATTTCGCATCAAAATGTGGGGTCAGCACATCATCCCGATGAAAAGCCTTTGAAAGCCCCCAAAAGAAGAGCAAGGAAGAATTTCCACGTGGCCGGTTTGATGGGCAGAAAATCGAAGACCATTGACAGACTTGCCATTTACTTTCTAAAACCATGGAACCAAGCAGGATGCTACTTATCTATTTTATAATGTGGAACATTGTTCTGTTATTCAACTCTAAGAAATCAGATTACATATTTTAAGAGGGGCAAGGGTCACTAAAAGGCACCGGGGACATATGTGATTTAAACATAGGGTAGCGCATGGTGTAATGCTTAAAGTCGTAGGAAATGGACTCGTCGACGCGAGTTCAAATACTGTTTGCATTTTCACAAAGCCTTGGGAAAGCTATGTATCCAACTAATCTCCCTCCAGTTATGGGTAAATAGTAGGGCGGACTGAGCTCTTTAACCTTGGATAGGTAACCGTTCTAAGAGGAGAAAAAACTCTGAATTCAATCCTGTTAAACTCTGCTTTATTATTGTGAAATTGATTTTGTGTCACATCCTGCTCGTGCTGACGCGTTCGTATATATATATATATATATATATATATATATATATTATATATTTGCTTGAAGGCAATTATAATGCATGTATCGCATAAAATTCGATAATTATAGAAAATAATCTTGGCAAGTGAATCCCGGCAAAGGATGGCTCGCTATGCAGAACACCGTACAGACTGTTTCGACTTTATTAAGTCTCTTCAGCGATGTATACTAACGCCGAAGAGCTTACGGCCGGGTTTGTTTACTACTCAATAAACGTCCACTTACCTACTATGGTAGAGGCGTGTAATAGTATCATTGACAAGGTTAATTTCGCAGGGATTGTTCGGTATGTACCTGCGGCCGAACGGATATGGTCTCTGACTATGCCTGTGAAGTCCCGGTTTCGATTCCTGTCGGAGGGGAGTCGTTAGTATACATCGCTGAAGAGACTTAATAAAGTCGAAACAGTCTGTACGGTGTTCTGCATAGCGAGCCATCCTTTGCCGGGATTCACTTGTCAAGATTATTTTCTATAATTATCGAATTTTATGCGATACATGCATTATAATTGCCTTCAAGCAAATTATAAATAATAATTTATTCAACAATGCTTCTATAAACAAACAAACATCCAAAAATCTTATATATATATATATATATATATATATATATATATATAATTTGAATAAAAAAAGATTTCAACTCAGAGGGAAATGTTAGAAACATACCAATATTCTAACCGGTGTGTTGATTGGGGCAGAATAATACGCCCATTGCAGAGGAGTAAAGTTTCCCCAATGGGGGTACCTATTGGCCGAGGATAGCGACCCATGATGCTTAAGGACGGGATCTTGGTGTCCATGACATGCAAAACTCCACTTTAGCCATTACTTAGGCTGGACTGGCGGTCGTAGAGACCACCCCGATTAATCGGCTGGTCACATCAAGCTCTAGCACCTATATGATTGTCCCAACCCTATTACCCTTACGCCAACCCCCAACCCCTTTTTATGTGCTATAAAGCGGTGGCTGGGTGTCTTGATATTCTGGGCACGACGTTAAACTGCATCTAATGCTGAGGTTGAGTTTTTGGAGCTCTGGAGAATGGGGAGTACCCCTCCTAATCATTACTCCCTGGTAGTACATGTTAGAGTCCCATCTCTGGGTTGAATAGAAAAAATGAATTTTTAAAAATTGTGTTTCAAAAAATTGATTTAAGATTTTTTTAATAGTTAATACCCATCAAGAATGAATAAAACAAAACAAGGCATAAAATGACCCAACTTGGGTTGATATGCCGCAAAATGCAATCAACCAACCAATCAATTTTATTCGATTTGGATTCACAACTTTCATTAGGATCAATCAATCGGTACCATTTTGAAATGTGCCTGGTCTTTAAAATTTAGATCAAAATATGATATTTAAAAAATGTTTAAAATTGAGTTTGAAAAAAAAAAGGACCATATGACCTTTAGGCACCCCTTTTTCGATCTCGTTTCATGAGGACATTTTTTCATTTACACCGTCAAAATCCGGTTTTGTTAGGGGTTAGAATTAGGGGTTAGTTTTATAATTTAAAAAAATCTAAAAATCATCTGTTAACAAACAACCGGATATTGACGGTGTAAATGAAAAAATGTCCCGATGAAACGAGGGTGAAAAGGGGTGCCTAAAGGTCATATGGTCCGAAAAAAATTGAATATCCAACAGGAATGAATAAAAGTAAACGTCTTCGGCATAGAATAACCCAACAAGGGTTGACAGTCCATAAAATACAACCAACCAACCAACCAACCAACCAATCAAGCAAGCAAGCACCCAATTAATAATTTCATATGCAGAATTTTCTTTTGTTGCAATGTTCTATTTTTAATATTTATCTGAATTTTCGAGATGAGGCTTCATAATATTTATTACTTTGATTATTCAGACTGTTGTCTTCATCTTCATTTCTATATACACAACGTTTCGGTCGATGTGCCCTCCGGCCTTCTTCAGATGTTTCTTGATATTATTTAGATGAGGCTTGATAATTTGTATTATTTCAATTTTTCGGACTGTTGGCCTCTTCTTTATTGTTCAGAACAGTTCGGCCTATGCATCCTCCGGCCTTCTTTAGGTGTTTCTTGATATTATTTAGATGAGGCTTGATAATTTGTATCATTTGAATTTTTCGGACTGTTGGCCTCTTCTTTATTGTTCAGAACAGCTCGGCCGATGTACCCTCCGGTCTTTTTCAGTTTTTTCTTGATATTATCTAGATGACGCTTGATAATTTGTATTATTTGAATTTTTTTGACTGTTGGCCTCTTTTTATTATTCAGAACTGTTCGGCCGACGTACCCTCTGAACTTCTTCAGGTTTTTCTTGATATTATTTAGACGAGGTTTGATAATTTGTATTATTTAGATTTTTAGGAATTTGACCTCATCTTTCTTTTTATTTTGAGTATAGCAGCCGCATCCTAAAATGTCTATAACTCATTTCCCGCCTGTTTTCCACCTCCCCACAGCCTGTCTTATAATCTCCGTGCGTTCCCCCTTCTACTTACTCCCTAAGCTACTCGATTATTCAACCCCCTTACGTGTTTTAAAAACAACCAAATAACTCAATTACATCTACCTCTGATAATGGCACAACGAAGTGCTGAAACTAGTAGGGACAAAAATTTGGTGGACTAATCAACAGACTCCACACCTGTGGCGAGAGAAACCACGAACGTAGTAGTTCGAAGCGTGCACGACTGTGTTTGGCATGCAGAATAAGATCAGAGGCGAGTGGGGAGATTGAACTCGCATTCTCCTGATCGTGAGTCGTGGCCCGACGCATGGGAATGGCTAAACTATCCAGAGCGGCCAGGATGTGAAGGATTGACGCGTGCTGATTAGTGTCGCACGTGCTGGTCAGAGGAAGGAGCCCGGATGAACACTGTAATTGTGTATTTATTTGACCAGCCCTCACAAACCGGGAGGAAAGCTTGCAGTAGCATTTTGGTTGTGGTGACGAGTGGACGAGAGACAAGACCTTTTGATAGTATTGGTGAGAAGAGTGCAGCATTGCTGGGAGTGTAAAATCGTCGGACTTAACTGTGCCCCCCAGAGAACATTCTTATTACAACTCCGATATTAAGAAGCTGGCCAGAAAACTAGAAAAGATCGAAAAGAAACTTGTCAGACATGAAATATCCGTCTTGTTCATAACAATATGCATAAAAGAAAAAGAAATGCTGCCCAAGTATGCAGCTCTTTATTTTTATATAACCAACGTTTCGGCCGATGTGTCCTCAAGGGGTTAATAACTTCTCTGGTCATCTTCATCTAGAGAGAAGGTGAAGGCAATTAAGAGTCTAAAACCAGCCCAGAAAAATTCAAACTTTTGGCGGGAAGTCAAATCTCGTGAAATCCAACAAGATACACTTTTATACCCGCATATTGGGAACGAGAGTTCATAAAAAAAATATTGCTGGAATCACTGGCAGTGACATTTGCATACAGGGATTCGTTCTCGGCAAAATTTTTGAAAATCCCCGACCTCAAGGGGTTAATAAAATCCCTGTCAATCTTCAGCTCGAAAGTCTTTGAAAATCATTAAAAAAGAAAGAAAGAAAGAAAGAAGAGAGTAGAGAAAAGTTAGAGAGAGGGATGAGCGCGCGGAAGCGATAACGCTAATTCGTTTCAATCGACTTGTCACTGATGAATTAGGTTTCAGTCTTTGAAAATCATTAAAAAAGAAAGAAAGAAAGAAAGAAAGAAAGAGAGTAGAGAAAAGTTAGAGAGAGGGGATGAGCGCGCGGAAGCGATAACGCTAATTCGTTTCAATCGACTTGTCACTGATGAATCAGGTTTCAGTCTTTGAAATTCATTAAAAAAGAAAAGAAAGAAAGAAAGAAGAGAATAGAGAAAGTTAGAGAGAGGGGATGAGCGCTTGGAAGCGATAACGCTAATTCGTTTCAATCGACTGATTGATTTGCATACTCTTCCTCCTCCCGATAAAATATTTTTTCCCGGGGGTCAAAAAGAGGAGCTTCCAAAGGTCAGAAGAAGATACCCTTATTGCATACTGAGGTTTTCACGGTACCAAATCGATATAGTGTTTATACCCTTTTCTTACTTCTAGTCGTATTTTTTTCTGGCCGGCTTTGCTATTCTGATCGTCTTTGGTCTGGAATCTTCTAAGGTCTTCTGTTGCTATGTTCCTGCTGGCTGGTCGTCCTGGATTCATTTCTTAGTCTTGTTACCGAGTCATTCATCAACCACAAGAACATTTTACTTATATAAACTTTTATTTCCTTAACTATACATTTCACGTAACTAAATATCTGACTAACATAGCGTGCGTGAGTTCCAGTTTTAGGCAGAGCATAAAATGGCCGCTGCTCTGCCTGACGTCTAACTGCAAACTGGGGACTCTGAAAAAGGTCTCACGTGACTTCACATATTTGGCGGGCTTCTGTAATTTTCCATAGAAGGACCCGGCCATGGTATGAAAGGGGTCATCCCCTCAGAATTACAGGAGATTGACAATAATCTTATGCAACTGCATAGATTATGTAACACCCTAAGCTTTCAAAAAATAAACAAATTAGCCTGGTAATAATTTTTTCCGGTCCACCTTCCAATCTATCAAGGCCAAGACTCTTAATTCACCTCAGGTCGGTTGAAATTTAATTGATTTTTACAGCATATCAACCCTTGCTGGATTAATACATGGTGTGACGGCCGTCAAAGGCAAGGAAATGAGTAAAGACAGAGTCCGACTGTTCAAGACACTTTTATTTGGGTAAATACGGGAGTTGTCACCTATCCTCCTGTTTCGCAACTGGTCTTCAACGTGAAACTACAATAGAATACAAATAGACTATGTAGTTTCTCTAATATACAACTAATAAAATCGAAAAAGAGTAGGAAAAGTTCCAAGCATGTATTTACCTTCTTGTCGCCTCAAATCCTGCCGCTAAAATAATTCAAAACCAGCGCCCGCAAACATGTGACTTTTACCGGTGTCAAACAGTGCCTGTACCCACGCAACAGGATAGCCGAACAAAACAAGGGAGATAATTATCTTGCATTTACACATGGCGTTCTATGATATAGTTTAAGGCGTTTTCTTTTATTCATTTTTGATGGGTATTCAAAATTTTTTAAAACGCAATCTTTTTTAAAACTATTTTTTCTCTTTAACCTATAGATGGTACCCTAACAGATACTACCACTCCGGGTCAGTGGACCTGGCAGTAGTAGTATTGAAGTGGTACTCCATTTTCCCAGACCTCCAGAACTGGAACTTCAACACTAGATGCAGTTTAACGTCATACCCAGGACAGTAAGACCATCATCCACCCACTTCTACCACATATATGAAAAATGGTTTGAAGCGCGTGGTGTAATGGTTAAAGTCATGGGAAATGGACTCGTCGCCCCGAGTTCAAATCCTGGATGTGGTAATTGCATTTCACTTAGCGCTAATACCCTTGGGAAAGGTATGAATCTTACTCTCCCTCCAGCTATGGATAAATAGCAGGGCAGACTGGGCGCTTTAACCTTGGTTAGGCAACCGGTCTAGGAGTAGGAAAACTCTGAATTCAAACCTGTTGAACACCGCTTAAGAAATTGACCTTGTGTCACATCCTGCTTGTGCGGAGGGGTTGGTAAATATATATAAGATAAAAATACCTCGGGTTTGCAATAACGACTATAGGGTTGAGACAGTCATGTAGGTGCTAGGGTTTAGCGTGAAAACCAGTTAAAATCAGTTTTCAAATTAACCACGCTATATATTATATAAACCGTTATTTCTTAGTGATATATAAGACACATTATAAGATTTTAAATGCACTAATAGCATTAGCTGTTTTGAGGCTATTCTATTAATAATGGAGATTCGCTTCCGGTTTTGTCTGTAACAAAAATTACGTCACTGCCTACGTCACATTAACCAAAATCCTCATAATATAGAATAAGTACACAAAAATTTGAACATGCAACATTAGACAGTCCTCATTGTTTTTTTAAACAAGTTTTAATAAATACATGACTGGTATTATATATCTCTATATAGTTTGTTTTATTTTAATACATATTTAAAGTTTACATTTGAAAATTGTTTTATTTTTTAATCCTTTAATGAATTTGATGATTTTCCCTACTTAGGGTACAAACTCGCTGACATTGAATTTTTAACTCCCACCCCTCAGGCAATATGTTTCAAAAATCTATTTTTACATCGCCTGGTGGGTGTTTTTATTTTGTACTAGTATAACTAACAAACTGTGATGTTTTCTGGGACTGCTGTATTTTTCTCCAGAAAGAGGGAGAAAAGACAACAGCACCAGAAAGCATCACAGTTTGTTAGTTATACTAGTACAAAATAAAAACACCCTCCGGGCGATGTAAAATAGATTTTAATAAATAATTATACCTACTAGGCACCAGGGGAGTGAAATAAAGAGTTTAGTATATGAGCTCCTCCCTCCATGCAACGGTTAATTCCATTGTTTAAAAGGGTAGAAAGAGTAGAATCAGCTTCATTGCTTAATGCCTGACTCTGTTAAAGGGGAATGCCAACGGAGCTGGGTTTAAAAAAAAAATTCTGATATATGATCCAAAGGACAAAGAAACTGATGACACGTTATTACATCTTAGATACGACATAGAACAGACTATGTGTCAAGAAAAGAAGGAGGGTAAGGTTTGGCCAATATTGAAGAGTGTGAAGATGTGACAATTCAAGCACTCGAAATCTTTATTGTCCCCTATGATAACCCATTCTAAATCTTTATCATCGCCTATAATAACACATTCTAAATCTTTATCATCGCCTATAATAACCCATTCTAAATCTTTATTATCGCCTATAATAACCCATTCTAAATCTTTATTATCGCCTATGATAACCCATTCTAAATCTTTATTATCCCCTATAATAACCCATTCTAAATCTTTATCATCGCCTATAATAAAACATTCTAAATCTTTATCATCGCCTATAATAACCCATTCTAAATCTTTATTGTCCCCTATAATAACCCATTCTAAATCTTTATTATCGCCTATAATAACCCATTCTAAATCTTTATCATCGCCTATAATAACCCATTCTAAATCTTTATTGTCCCCTATAATAACCCATTCTAAATCTTTATTATCGCCTATAATAACCCATTCTAAATCCCCATTCTAAATCTTTATTATCCCCTATGATAACCCAAAGATTGTCACCCAAAAATTGGCCTGCACAGTCACTTGCGCTGAGGCATATGATTTATTTATTGGACTCTACGCCATCGTCCTTAGTGGACAGAAAAGGTGCCAACTAATCGTATGGACTGTTTTGATGCAAAACTAACTTCATATATTTCATAGTCATAGAGACATCGTTAATAAAGATCCTCTTTCTTCGTCCTTCCTCCTTATCTTAGAACTTAGCTCTCTCCGCCCTGTTGGCTGGGGCGTTAGAATGCACCGACTGCACCTCTGCAGAGGGGTAAGACTCCCCCAATGGGGCCACCTGTTGGCCGTGGGTGGCGACCCGTGATGCTTAAGGATAAAACCCAGGTGGATGAGCAGTTCATGACTTGCAATACTCCACTTTGGCCCTATCTTTGGCTAGACGGGCGGTTGGAGAGGCCCCCTCCGATCAATCGGCTGGTCACGTCAAGCCCTAGCACCTATATAATTTTCCCAACCCTATTGCCCTTATGGCAAGCCCCAACCCCTTTTTATCATATGGGTGCTAGAAGGCGGTGACTGAGGGTCTACATGTCCTGGGAATGATGTTAAACTCTATCTGATGGTGAGGTTCCAGTTTTGGAGGTTTGGGTAATGTGAAGCACCCCTTCATCACCATTGCTCCCTGGTCCACTCTGGCCCGGAGTGGTAGTACCTGTTAGGGTTCCATCTATGGGTTAAATAGAAAAACATGAGTTGATAAAGAAAATTGTATTATCCATTAGGAATTGAATTTATTTCAGAACTTTATCGGCATTAAATGACCCACTGAGGTTGATATGCCGTAAAACCAAACCAAACCAAACCAAATTAGCTCTCTCAGTAGTGTAATGGAGAACAGAGAAGGCTTGTTGGCACTTAGGCCAGATTCATAAAGTGTAAAAGAAAATACAACAAAAAACAAAAACACAGGAACACAACCGCTAATTGATAAATATGATTTATTCTATGAATGAATGATTTTGATTATGAATGAAATACTCACTGATAAACTTACGTGTATTGTGGCGTAATCAGTCACGTAGTTTCGGTTACAGATAGACAGATACGAATTTCCATTATAATAAGATATCAAGATAAAATTTTCTGATGCATTTATTTTGGGATTATAGTTTGTTAACATAAACAGTTTTAGGAACAGATGTTTCGTCAAGGGGAAGCAAATTTATTCAAAGCAGATGAGGCTCTTGTGGTAGACGAACAGGCAGATAATTCCAGACTAAAAAACTGAATGGCTTTAGGAATTGTGAACATATGGATAAAAACTATTGGTTAGTTCCCCTTGGTAATAAGTGAACTCGTTACAGTTTCTCTTGGCCCCGAAGACAAAGAAAATCGATTCGATTAAAAGAAAAAAGTATTTTAAGATACAAGATCAGACAAAGTTTTGGTGAATAACATTAAAATGAATTAGTTTTTTGTTTTTTTTAGAAAAAGAACTTCTCTTTGAATGTAAGTATCAGTAGCAGTGGTTCAGAAATATAAATTCTGCAACATGTCTCTTAATAGCAATGTTCCACCTTGAAAAAGTAATGCCATTTTGTTTAAGACAGGTATAATTACCAGCACAAGAACATGCACCATACATTAAAATGAAGCTGGTCCTCTGTGGATCACATCCATACTTCTCAACATAGTCACCCTTTTCCTCAATAGCAATGTTCCACCTTGAAAAAATAATGCCATTTTGTTTAAGACAGGTATAATTACCAACACATGAACATTCATCATACATTAAAATAAAGCTGGTCCTCTGTGGATTATATCCCTAATTCTCTACATAGGTGAATAAAAAAGTAATGCCATTTCGTTTATGACAGGTATAATTACCAACACAGGAACATGTATCATACATCAAAATGAAGCTGATTCCCTGTGGATTACATCCCTAATTCTCCACATGGGGGAGTAAAAAAGTAATGCCATATTGTTTAGGACAGGTATAATTACCAACACAAAAACATGGATCATGCATCAAAATGAAGCTGGTCCTCTGTGGATCGCATCCTTTCTTCTCCACATAGTCACCGTTTCTCTTAATAGCAATGTTCCACCTTCGAATGAGAGCATGTATCCCTGCCCCGTAAAATATTGTTGACTGTTCTTTGAGCCACTTCTTCATTACAGATTTCACTTCCTCGTCACTGGATTAATATTTACCTCACAAAACCCCTTTCATCGGGCTGAAGATGAGGAAGTTAAATCTGTAGGGAAGAAGTGGCTCAAAGAACAGTAAACATAATTTTACGAGGCAGGGATACATGCTCTCATTCGAAGGTGGAACATTGCTATTGAGAGAAACGGTGACTTTGTGGAGAAGAAAGGATGTGACCCAAAGTGGACCAGCTTCATTTTGTATGATACATATTCCTGTGTTGGTAATTATACATGTCCTAAACAAAATGGCATTACTTTTTGATCAGCTATGTGGAGAGGTAGGAATGTGATCCACAGAGGACCAGCTTCATTTTGATGTATGATATATATTTCTCTATTGGTAATTATACTTGTCCTAAACAAAATGGCATTACATTTTGACTCACCCTTGTAATATAACGACATCTTATTCAAATATTGAAGACTTGATTTTTATTTTGCTGATGCTGAAAGAAAAAATATTCAAGATCAAAATTTTGGTGAATAAAATTAAAATGTTAGTCTAATTTTTTCTAAAACAACTTATTTTGGAATTTAAGTATCATAAGCAATGGTTGGTTGGTTGGTTTTTACGGCACATCAACCTATTGGGTTATTTTATGCTGAAGACGGTTTTGTTTTATTCATTCTTGATGCGTACTCAATTTCCTTTTAAACTCAATTAATAAACATTTTTAAACTCATTCTTTTCTATTTAACCCATAGATGGAACCCTAACAGGTACTACCACTCTAGATCAGAGTGAACCTGGAAGATATGGTGATGTATCTGTACTCCACATTCTCCAGAGCTCTAGAACTGGAACCTCAACATCAGATAGAGTTTAACGTCATACCAAGGATATGAGGACCCTCAGCCACCACCTTCTAGCACATGTTTGATAAAAACGGTTGGATACTCCTTTAATATTATCTGGATTGTTCGGACTATTGTCCCCATCTTCATTGTTATTAGAACAACGTTTCGGCCGATATGCCTCCGGCCTTCAGGTATTTCTTTCTTACCCGGGAATCTTCTCGGACACGTGGCTTAGTTGATAAGGTAGTTAGGTTAAGACAGTTCTAAGTGACAGTTATATCTAGATTCCGGTTTCAATCCTGAGTAAAATAATTAACACAATTCCTACCCCAGCTATGGTTAGCGGAATGAGAATAGGATACCCCGTGGACTAAATAAAGGTTAAGTTCGAAGTTCCGTGATGGCTCCCGATTACGACAAGAAAATTCCCGATTTCGAAAAGAAGGTTCCCGAGCCCGAGAAGGTTCCCGAGTCCAATAAGAAATACCTGAAGAAGGCCGGAGGGCATATCGACCGAAACGTTGTACAAATGACAATGAAGATGGGGACAATAGTCCGAATAATGCAGATAATACTAATCATCAAACCTCATCTCAAACATTCAAGAAAGAGAGACACATTTGTGCATTCGGACCAAGTTACCTTTAAGCACCCCAGGGGCGATCTGGATTCAGAAGGACATGTCTAACTTTGCACCGTCAACATCCGGTTAGGGTTTTAGGGGTTAGGGTTAGCAGTTAAGTTTATAATAAATTTAATGATTTTGCTTATGATACAAACCCATCTGACATTGAATTGTTAACTTCAATCCCTTCAGGCAATATCTTTCAAAAAATAATTTTTATACCGCCCGGAGGGTGTTTATTTTCCCTTACTTCAAAGAGATAGTTATTGTGTCATTGATTACATCCAATATACTTTTTGACTAGATGTGTCTACCCGGCGTCGCCTTGGTAGATTGGTGACAACATTGTTAGTTTCGTGGATCCATTATTACTGAATCAGAATTTTGATCCACACAGAATGCCTCATTAAAAATCCCCAAATTGATCCGGCCTGGTAGGGAATCAGTAAAAAAAAGTACACTAACACTCTGAAAAGAAAAATTAATGTCTCCTATTTGAAATTCTAAATGCACCAAAAGCTTCCATTGTTTACTATTTAAATTTCATAATATATTAATAATTTGAAGGCAATTACAATGCGTATAAAAATAAAAACAAAAAGATGTTGTTTTGGTAATTAATTGTTTGTTTGTTTGTTTTGTTTTACGGCATATCAACCTCAGTGGGTCATTTAATGCCGATAAAAATGTTGAAATAAATCAATTCAAGGATAATACAATTTTTTTATAAATACATTTTTCTATTTAACCCATAGATGGGACCCTAACAGGTACTACCACTCTGGGTCAGAGTGGAACAGGGAGCAATGGTGAGTAAGGGGTGCTCCACATTCCCCAAACCTCCAAAACTAGAACCTCACCATCAGATAGAGTTTAACGCCATTCCCAGGACATGTAGACCCTCAGTCACCGCCTTCTAGCACCCATATGATAAAAAGGGAGTGGGGCTTGCCATAAGGGCAATAGGGTTGGGAAAATCATATAGGGGCTAGGGCTTGACGTGACCAGCCGATTGATCGGAGGGGGCCTCTCCGACCGCCCGTCTAGCCCAAGATAGGGCCAAAGTGGAGTATTGCATGTCATGAACTGCTCATCCACCTGGGCTATATCCTTAAGCATTACGGGTCACCACCCACGACCAACAGGTGGCCCCATTGGGGGAGTCTTACCCCTCTGCAGAGGTGCAGTCGGTGCATTCTAACGCCCCAGCCGACAGGGCGGGTTTTGGTATTCAAATTTTATTTTTTAATTATCTTCACGAATTCGAACAAAATCTTCAATATCTTTGCTCAAAAAGCAAGATCTGGTGTTTGTGAATGTGTACATACATTATAAGGGTCCGGTTAGCTCAGTCGGTAGAGCGTTCGGATAGAAACCACAAGGTTCCTAGTTCGATACCGGTCTTCGCCAACTCAGTGTATGAGTAGCACAGGGATCTGTGCGGTAAAGTAAGGAGCTGATGGAAGGTGTGGCACTCCACCTCAGATGCTAAAACAATCTCCTTGGTCTAGCGCTATTGAAAAGGGGATAGACTCCCTCGCTGATTGGCTGATACGTTTTATTTTCATAGTTTCCTCCGGACATACATACATTATGGCAGCAAACTCGTATTCAAGTATTGCCATTGCTTGATATAGTAACAATAACAACCCCCCCAAAAAAAAAACTCAACAGTTCAAAGAATATAATGGTGAGCTTCAAAAAAGTTCAACAATGAGCTGCACGAAAGTGGCTCTTTAGTCCTGCCAAAGTCTTGCACACCTTCCCACAATTACAGGTATTTCCAGGGAGCACAGGGTATTTTATTAGTCCATCTCGCCGATGCACAGATTGGTGACTGATCAGGCCAGCTTTGCTCATACATAGCCTTCCACACTGGTCACATAGTAGACCGATTTGAAGCCCTTGATTGTCTACTTCTTTATTCTTGCGAATATCTCTCTTCAACTGCTCATGCTGTATACGGCCGGTCTCAAACCTTTCCGTGCCCTCCTGCACAGCTCTTCTCCACTGTCCACGGTCCAAAGACTTACTCTCCCAGGTCTTCACATCGATGTCACATTTTTTCAAGGTCGACCTCAGGCAATCCTTGTATCTCATCTTGGGCCCTTGAGCCAAACGCTCAAACCTACCTACCTACATACATACACACAATTGCCCTTTATATATAGATAGATGGCCTGTTTTCTTTAGCGAAAAGACGACCGCCGGAAAATCAAGCACGGGCTACACTTACGATGATAAATGAAATAATGTGTCACCACCATAATGAAGATGTGTCCCCCCCCCCACGCTGATATTGATGACGTCTATGTAATGAGAAATTTACTCCGACGATAATAGAAATGCTTCCCATGGGGGAAAGTTCTTATGTAGTGGCCGACACGAATGTTATAAAATGTATATATTTGAGATTTCGCTTTTCTCTTACAAGGTCACCTCTTTTATTGTATTAATTACTTCTCACAACCAGAGTGTCAACTTTGCACTGAAAACAATTCTTGTAAAATAGATACCTAAAACTCTGTCCGTCTGTCTGTCTGTCTATCTGTCTATCTCTCTCTCTCTTTATATATATATATACATATATATATATATGTAGTATATTAAGAAAGAATGAAAAAACACAGGTTTAAATGAATAAAGTGGTGAGCTTATTGGCCGACGCTGCTGTGTTTCGATCTATTAATTAGATCATCTTCAGGGCATTTGTTGGTATATGGAAGGTAATAAGAAATTTTTATCACAGAATAACGAGAAAAGCGAGTGGTAGTCATTGTTAATCAGACTGTTTAAAATTTGAGGTTTGAAAAAAGGAGAAGGTTTGAAATATGACGTCAGATATTCTCTTTTACGGTGTGAGTATGGGACTGTGTAAGTGTGTGTATCGAAAAGAAAGCATTGTGCATTTTTTAGGTGTGTGGTTGCGTGTGTGTGTATGAATCTATTTCAAACCGTTGGCGAGGCCCGGTATCGAACCAAGAAACTTGAGATTCCTAGCCGAACACTCAACCGACTGAGCTAAATGTGGCTCGTTGTTTAATGGTTATTGTCGGTGGAAATGGACACGGCGAGACGAGCTCGAATTCTGGACGCGTCTGTTTGCATTTCACATAGCGCTAATACCCTTAGGAAAGGTACGAATCCAACTATTCTCCCTCCAGCTATGTGTAATTAGTAGAGCATACTGGGCTCTTTAATCTTTGTACGGCAACACGTCTAGGAAAAGGAAAACTTTGAATTCAAACTAAATGGTCCCTTTTTTCGTTAGACAAAACTATTTTAAGAACTCCTCTCCCCCTTCATCCTTCCACCTTATCTTAGAACTTGGCTCTCTCAGAAGTGTCATGGAGAACAGAGAAGGCTTGTTGGCACTTAGCTCAGACTCAAAATGAGTAAAAAGCAAAAAAAAACAAAAAAACAAAAACAAAAAAACAAAAACACAGGAACACAACCAATAATTATTAAATAAGAATTACTCTATTTATTAATGATTTTGATCATGAATTAAATACCCACTGATAAAAGTACGTGTATTGTGGCGTAACCAGTCACGTAGTTTCGGTTACAGATAGACTGACACCGAATCTCCATTATAATAAGATATCTAGATAACATTTTCTGATGCATTTATTTTGGGATTTTATAGTTTGTTAATATGAACAGTTTTAGGAACAGATGTTACTGTTGTATTGTCCTCGCCCGGAAGAGGAAGCTTCCGGTAGAGGGACAAAGAGAAAGATAAAAATATATATTTAAAAAGAAAGGGAAAGTGGAAGAAAGGTTTTCCGGTCAAGGAAGTAGGGAGAAGATAAAGAAATATATGACAAATGTCCGTTATCAGATCAAAAGATAAAAATGCGTGGGCGGTTTAGATACAGTCAGAGATCCCAGCAGTTAGTCAGACAGAAGAGTCGGAACAAAGAACAAGTGAGGACAGTTGCTCCCGGTCCGTTACGGTCGAGAGGCTGTGAGACCCACCTAGCCACCCCTTTACCTCACCAACGCTAGCCATCCCAGCAGCAGTCATTGTCAACGCTCATTGTCAACGCTCGCCACCCACGCACAGCCGAGTAAGAAGAATCAAAGTCAGAAGTTTCTACCATACATATGTGTTGTGATTTCCTTAGTCTGACTACTACATTTAGGCTAGTAGACAATATACACCAGCGATATCAATTACATACACGATTTAGTGCCGTGAAAAAGGCGCAACGTAACTACACGTTTTCGTACCGTTACATTACGTCAAGGGGAAGTAAATTTATTCAAAGCTTATTGGTATTTAACTCAGACTCAAAAAGAGTAAAAAAAAAAAAAAAGAAACACAGAAAAACAAGCACTAATTAGAATTAACATAGCGAAAGTGAACTGTACATATTATCATTACACCTTATCTTAGAACTTAGCTCACTCAGAAGTGTCATGGAGAGCAGAGAAGGCTTGTTGGCACTTAGCTCAGACTCAAAATGAGTAAAAAACAAAAACAAAAAAACCACAACGCAGGAAAACAACCAATAATTAACAAATAAGAATAATTCTATGCATTAATGATTTTTATCATGAATTAAATACCAATTGATAAACTTACGTGTATTGTGGCGTAATCAATCACGTAGTTTCGGTTACAGATAGACAGACACTAAATCTCCATTATAGTAAGATATCTAGATAAAAACAATTTTGATGCATTTATTTTGGGATTTTATAGTTTGTTAACATGAACAGTTTTAGGAACAGATGTTACGTCAAGGGGAAATAAATGTATTCCAAGCTTATTGGTACTTAACTCAGACTCAAAAAGAGTAAAAAAAAAAAAACGAAACACAGAAACACAAGCACTAATTAGAATTAACATACCGAAAGCGAATTGTACATATTGTTTTTTTTTAAGGAAGTTGTTTCTTACTAAGCGCGCTGCTGTCGAAATAAACTTATCTATGTTTTACTGCACCTGTCATGTCTAAAGAGACCGCCATTGTTTTAATAACTTAACTAAAAACATTAGACACTTTCTATGAAATTGAAACAAAAACGTATAAAAAGATATGTACTTGTTGACTTTAACGGATGTGACGCGCATGCTCAGGATTACGTATCATCATCATCATCGTCATCATCATGTCATGCTGTTGGCACGGATATCCATGACAATCTCTCTCCACCCGTCCCTATCGCTCATCATTCTCGGTAGGTCCTCTGTGCAGCATCCTGTATCCGCACAGAGATGATCAATGTACGTCTTTGCTGGTCGGCCCACACTGGCGTGCCCATGCGCTGGCTTCCACAGGAGAACGTCGCTTATGAGTTCGTCCTTGCTTCTCCAGCAGTGTCCCGTGTGTCTTGTCCATCTTACTCGGATGGTTTGGGTGATATGTGGCAGGTGGCCGTACAGCTGCTTTCTCGTGGGGTGCTCTTTCCACGTCTTGGTCAGGATCACCCGCAGCATTCTTGTGCAGCTCCCATCTAGTTTATTCTCCAGTCTTCAGTCGCTTCGTTAGTGTTCAGAACATCTCCTCCACAGAAAACGACGTTAATGCACGTATTGGAAAGGCATATGCCGCTATAAATAAATTATCGGTCATATGGAAAGCCAATCTCACAGACAAGTTAAAGAGACAGTTCTTCCAGGCCGTTGTCGTGTCAATACTGCTGTATGGCTGCACCACCTGGATTACGTATAGATTGATGCAAAAATTCCAATCGCCATCGTTTGTACAATATTAATGAAAGTAGCAGGACCTGTGGATCTACCACAGTATGATAATTTGGGACCATATCACTTTTAGGCACCCCTTTTGCTTTGCTGGTTCATTAGTATATATTTTTTTATTTACACCGTCAACATCCGGTTGTTTGTTAAACGATTTTTAGAGGGCTCTTTTTTAAAAATTCTAAAACTAACCTCTAACCCTAATCCCTAACCCTAACCCCTAACAAACAACCAGATTTTGACGGTGTAAATGAAAAAAATGTACTTATGAATCAGCAAAGCAAAAGGGGTGCCTAAAGGTCACATGATCCATAATTTGAATTATTAAAACGTTTGAAATCTTTACTTGAGAGCTATTGCAAAATATTTCAATATCTAAGTAAAGTCGTCGGGGCGGCCTAATGTCGGTATCAGCCATACAGCTTATCCCCTTTTCACTAGCGCTAGACCATGGAATTTATTTTAGTGTCTTAGGTGGAGCGCCACACCTACCATCAGCTCCTCACTTTACCGCACAGATCCCTGTGCTACTCATACGCTGTGTTGGTGAGGGCCGGTAGTGAACAAAGAATCTTGTGATTCTTAGCCTAACACTCTACCGACTGAGATGATTCGTCCATGTAAATATGTAAGTAAAGTCGTCGGGGCGGCCTAAAGTCGGTATCAGCCAGTCAGCGAGGGAGTCTATCCCCTTTTCAATAGCGCTAGACCAAGGAGATTGTTTTGGCATCTGAGGTGGAGCGCCATACCTACCATCAGGTGGAGCGCCATACCTACCATCAGCTCCTTACTTTACCGCGGAGATCCCTGTGCTACTCATACGCTGAGTTGGCGTGGACCGGTATCGAACTAGGAACCTTGTGATTTCTAGAGGAACGCTCTACCGACTGAGCTAACCCGGCCCATCTTCATTTAACTTTCACTCTTTTTTACTTTTTACTTTCTTTCCTTTTTTCATCTTTTCATTTTGTTCGATTGAAACAGATAAGCATTATCGCTTACGCGCGCTCACCCACTCTTTGATATTTCCCCTACTCTATCTCTTTCTTTCTTTTTTTCTTATCAGATTCTGGCTGAACTTGCACAAAGGTGTCAAAATTAGGGTGACCCAGAAACAGAACCCACAAATTTTGTAATAAAACTGTTAATGTTAACTATGGAGGTCTAGGGTTTATGGTTAGGGTTAGGATTAGGGTTAGGGTTGGGGTTTAGGGTTAGTTTAATGGGAAAATGAATACATAATTTGGGTTCTGTTTTTTTTTCTGGGTCACACTGTATACCGTTGACCCAGAAAAAACAGAACCCACAAATTTTGTAATAAAACTGTTAATTTTAACTATGGGGGTTAGGGTTAAGGTTAGGGATTAGGGTTTAACGTTAGTTTAATGGGTAAATAAATAATTTGGGTTCTGTTTTTTCTGGGTCCCCCTAATTTTGACACCTTTGTGCAAGTTCAGCCCAGATTTTTCGGTGTAGCATGTCATCTTTCTTTCTTTCTGATAAAACGGAATGGTCAATCATTAAGCTGTGGTGATAGCACTCATGAGAAATGAGAATTCGGCGGATAATCAACAGCAGATAATCAGGTTTTAGATTTTTGCATTTCATCTTAGACGATTTGATCTGTCTTAATTTTAACCAGAAGGCATTGCAAGATGATAACGGTCGTACAATTAAGGAACGCGAATATCAATATATAGATCATAGAAGTGTCTCTAAAGTAAGACTAAGTAGACGGAGTGGCCTATTGTCAGTATCAGCCAGACAGTGAGGGAGTCTATCCCCATTGCTTTTTGCTAGCACTAGAATAATAATAATAATAATAATAATAATAATAATAAGAAGAAGCTATTGGAAAATTTTACATCTATTAATAATGGAGATGTGCTTCCGGTTTTTGTCTGTAACAAAAATTACGTCATTGCTTACGTCACATTACCTAAAATCCTCATAACATAGAATAAGTACACTCAAAATTTGAACATGCAACATTAGACAGTCCCCATTGTTTTTTAAAACAAGTTTTGATAAATACATGACTGGTATTATATATCTATATATAGTTTGTTTTATTTTAATACAAGTTTAAAGTTTACATTTGAAATTGTTTTATTTTTTAATCCTTTAATGAATTTGATGATTTTACTTACTTAGGGTACAAACTCGCTGACATTGAATTTTTAACTCCCACCCCTCAGGCAATATGTTTCAAAAACCTACTTTTACATCGCCCGGAGGGTATTTTTTATTTTGTACTACTACTACTACTACTACTACTACTACTACTACTACTAATAATAATAATAATAATAAGAAGAAGAAGAAGAAGCTGTCGGAAAATCTTCGGTAGTGTTAATGAAATCAAGTGAGCCATTCCCCTTCAGAAAATGGCGCTCTTCTGCTCCATTAGAAGAAGATCCTTCTCAAAGAGTTTCGGCATTTTTCTCCTTGGTAAGGAATCAGCCAACTGGAACTTATAGATACCCACCGGGGACAACTTAAATGGAATGCCTCATCAAACAGATACATCAGGACACATCAAATCAGAGAGAGAGAGAGAGAGAGAGAGAGAGAGAGAGAGAGAGAGAGAGAGAGAGAGAGAGAGAGAGGTTCCATTTTTTAAAATAATCTTGAAATTCTTTAGAGGTTAACTTCTAGCTAATTTCATCCACGCCCTAGTTTCAATTGTTTAAGATCGTATTTATTACTTTAATCTTACTAGCAAATATATGCACCCTCAGGGTGCAAGTATTTAAGTTTTAATGTAATAAAATATTGTATTAATTAGAAAGGCTAATGAAACTAAATAAGAATACAGATAAAAAGATTTGAAACAGAGGGAGTATAATAAAAATGGAACAACTGAAACTTACTCTTCCATCACTCTCCTCTTTCATTGTTATTTTTTCTAATTTAAGTATTTAGTTATAAGAGGAAGTAAAGAATAAAATGAGTTATTTTTTCTTGTTAATGGATTTCATTTAAGATTCAGTGAAGAGATTTTTTCTTATATTCATTAAAATAAAACCAAACAGTTAGAAATCAATAATACTAAGCACATATTTATTAAATTCGATTTTTTAATATTAATATGCAAATTAGCCTTCCCGTTCACACTGTAAACCGCTATTTTGTTGTATATATAAATATAATTGCATGTTGTCAGTATGTAGACATAGTTAACAGTATTAATAATGTAAGACAATTTTATTAATAATTGAGGTTTAGATAAAAATAAAATCATGGAGAATGTGATGTCAATAACTAAGAGAATTGTGACTTGAGTAGGAATATAGTTTCGGTTACTGACAGAAAAACACACAATCTGCATTATAATAAGAAGATTAGACTGGGGGGTGGGTTTAATCCCGAGGGGTTCTATTTTAAATGTAATGAATGAAATGTAATTTCCCAGCCATTCATGTATGCCTTTTGCCGCCTAAAAGAAAACTGGGAATAGCGCGCAAGAGATAATATTAGAACCGCATTTTACGTATAAATAGCATTAGATTATGAAAACACCCAAAGTAACCTAATACAAACTTTAAGACTATATATAACACTAACCTTAACCCTAACCCATAACTTAATCCTAACTTTAGCGTCACAAAGGTTTCGAGTATTTCAGTAAAGTTTAATGGAATGTAATACTTTTTATACGCAATCTAATGATTTTTCTCATGCGCGCTACTCTGCGGTGGTATCAAAACCTGTCGGCCGGGATCGAACTTGATCTGATCTATATGAACTTGTTTCCGAAGTTTAACCCAAAGTTCAATACCTTAACCCCTATTCTTGTAGTCTCTTTTCGTGAGACAATTTAATCAAAGGTCAATTTTAATTGAGGTAAAGTTTAATTTCATACGTGTTCATGATGAATATTCAATCATTCTTACACTCATGGAAAAGATTTTAAAAAAAGAAAAAAAAAGAAGAAAAACAAACAAATAAAAAAGCCATGGGTGGTGACCTGTGATGCTTAAGGATGGAATCCCAGTTGCTGAGCAGTCCATGACATGCAACACTCTACTTAGGCTAGACAAGAAACTCTGAAATATTTAATGCGTTAGGGACAAAAACGGAATTATTTTGTTTTTGAATGGATCGGTCGGCGAGTGTACATAGCTAGCTAAATATTTAATGCGTTAAGGACAAAAACGGAATTGTTCTTTTTTTGCATGGATCGGTCGGTGAGTGTACATAGCTGGCTAGAACCGAATAGTTGTATGAGCAGTTTTGTTAACCTTTACCCAAAAACAAAACTTTCGACTCCCTGCCGAGGTGTGTTTCTTTTCATGTCTTAATTTAAAAGATAAATTAATGCAATGCTTTTTTTTTTTTTTTTTCTTCTTCGTCAAAAATGTATTTTTTTCCTTTCTTTTTTTTTCTTCGGTAAAACTAACTTTTTTTCTTGCTTTCTTTCGAGAATTTTTCTCACACGATTCTTTGTAAAGAAATTCTTCTCGCCAAAGCTGTTGCAATATTGAACGTCGTGGTCGTGTTTCCACGATGCTTCCACTTTGTCTGTCAGTGAAAGAAGCGAAGGAAGAGATGCGATTCAATGATAAAGAGAATGCCAAGGTGAGAGAAGACAGTCACCTCCCCCCTACATACACACAACTCTGTCTCCAGTTGAATGTGAACTGTCCAGTAGAGGTGTCAGGGGAAGCTAATGGTAGGTCATCTAGTTGTTGCTTTGACGAAGGCAGTTGTGTGAAAGAAAATGCTAAGAGAGAGAGAGAGAGAGAGAGAGAGAGAGAGAGAGAGAGAGAGAGAGAGAGAGAGAGAGAGAGAGAGAGAATAAACACAAAAGAAAAAAAAAAATGGAATGAATAACAAAAAAAAAATAAATAAATAAAATAAGATAAAGAACATAAAAATTCGAAACTAAAAGAAAACGATTCCGATTTAGTAAAGAAAAAGAAAGAAAGAAAGAAAAAAAAAGAAAGAAAGAAAGAAAAAAAAAAAAAGAAAGAACGAAAGAAAAAAAAAAGAAAGAAAGAAAGAAAAAAAAAGAAAGAAAAAGAAAGAAAAAAAGAAAGAAAGAAAGAAAGAAAAAACTTAAAAGAAAAGAAAAAGCAAAGAAAAAGAAAACAGTGTAAGAGATGAGCCAATAACTTTTTTTTCAAAAAGAAGACACACGGAAGATCCGGCAAAAATATTACGCTTCTAAGGAAATAGGTTTATTTTTCTAGAAATAAGATTTATTTAACAAAGTACATGGCAATGCGTATAATATATATATACTAGCAAATATATGCACCCTCAGGGTGCAAGTATTTAAGTTTTAATATAATAAAATATGTTAAATTAGAAAGGCTAATGAAACTGAATAAGAATGCAGATAAAAAGATTTGGAACAGAGGGGGTATGATTGAAAAATAGAACAACTTTGAAACTAACTCTTCCATCAATTTCCATTACTCCCGTCTTTCATTGGTAAATTTTCCTAATTTAACTATTTAGTTAAAATAGGAAGTAAAGAATAATATTACAGTTATTTCTTCTTGTTAATGGATTTCTTTTAAGATTTATCCCCGAGATTTTTGCTCATATTCAATAAGATAAAACCAAACAATTAAAAATCAATAATACTAAGCATATATTTATTAAATCAAATTTTTAAGATCAATATGCAAATTAGCCTTCCCATTCACACTGTAAACCGCTATTTTGTTGTATATATAAATACAATTGCATGTTTTTAATATATAGATATGGTAAACAGTATTAATAATGTAAAACAATTTTATTAATAATTGAGGTTTAAATAAAAATAAAATCATGGAGAATGTGACGTAAATAATAAAGGGAATTGTGATGTAAGTAGTAATATAGTTTCGGTTACAGACAGACAAACACACACGTCTCCATTATAATAAGATAAGATATATACAAAATAAATAAATGGACCTTATTACCTTTCCATGTGTATCTGTATAATTTTTATTTATTTATTTTTTGGACCATATGACCTTTAAGCACCCCTTTTTGATCTCGATTAAGAAAGGACATGTTTTTCATTTACACCGTCGATATCCGGTTGTTTTAACAGACGATTTTTAGATTTAAACAAATTATAAAACTAACCCCTAACCCTAACTCCTAACCCTAACCCTAACCCCTAACCCCTAACAAACCTCCGGATATACATATACACACAACTACCCTTTATATATGTATAGATAGATTTTTTGGACCATATGACGTTTAGGCACCTCTTTTTAATCTCGATTAAGAAAGGACATGTTTTTCATTTACACTGTCAATATCCGGTTGTTTTTTAGCGGTTAGGGTTAGGGGTTAGTTTTATAATTAAAAAAAAAACATCTAAAAATCGTCTGTTAAAACAACTGGATATTGACGGTGTAAATTAAAAACATGTCCTTTCTTAATCGAAATCAAAAAGAGGTGCTTAAAGGTCATATGGTCCAAAAATCTATCTATACATATATAAAGGGTAGTTGTGTGTATATGTATGTCCGGAGGTTTGTTAGGGTTAGGGTTAGGGTTATTTTAGGGGTTAGGGGTTAGGGGGGCTAGGGTTAGAGGTTAGTTTATAATTTAAAAACATCTAAAAATCGTCTGTTAAAAAACCGGATATTGACGATGTAAATAAAAAATCTGTCCTTTCTTAATCGAAATCAAAAAGAGGTGCTTATAGCTCATATGGTCCAAAAAATCTATCTATAATATATAAGGGTAGTTGTGTGTATATGTATGTCCGGAGGTTTGTTAGGGTTAGGGTTAGGGTTAGTTTTAGGGGTTAGGTTAGGGCTAGGGTTAGAGGTTAGTTTTATAATTTAAAAACATCTAAAATCGTCTGTTAAAACAACCGGATATTGACGATGTAAATAAAAACATCTGTCCTTTAAATCAAAAGAGGTGCTTATAGGTCAATGGTCCAAAATCTATCTATACTAATAAAGGGTAGTTGTGTATATGTATGTCCGGATTTGTTAGGGTTAGGGGTTAGGGTTAGTTTTGGGTTAGGTTAGGGGCTAGGGGCTAGGTTGAGGTTAGTTTTATAATTTAAAAACATCTAAAAATCGTCTGTTAAAACAACCGGATATTTGTAAATAAAAAACTCTGTCCTTTCTAAATCGAAATCAAAAAGAGGTGCTTATAGGTCATATGGTCCAAAAAATCTATCTATACATATATAAAGGGTAGTTGTGTGTATATGTATGTCCGGAGGTTTGTTAGGGTTAGGGGTTAGGGTTAGTTTTAGGGGTTAGGGTTAGGGGCTAGGGTTAGAGGTTAGTTTTATAATTTAAAAACATCTAAAAATCGTCTGTTAAAACAACCGGATATTGACGATGTAAATAAAAACATCTGTCCTTCTTAATCGAAATCAAAAGAGGTGCTTATAGGTCATATGTCCCAAAAAATCTATCTATACATATATAAAGGGTAGTTGTGTGTATATGTATGTCCGGAGTTTGTTAGGGTTAGGGGTTAGGGTTAGTTTTAGGGGTTAGGGTTAGGGGCTAGGGTTAGAGGTTAGTTTTATAATTTAAAAACATCTAAAAATCGTCTGTTAAAACAACCGGATATTGACGATGTAAATAAAAAACATCTGTCCTTTCTTAATCGAAATCAAAGAGGTGCTTATAGGTCATATGGTCCAAAAAATCTATCTATACATATATAAAGGGTAGTTGTGTGTATATGTATGTCCGGAGTTTGTTAGGGTAGGTTAGGGTTAGTTTTAGGGGTTAGGGTTAGGGGCTAGGGGCTAGGGTTAGAGGTTAGTTTTATAATTTAAAAACATCTAAAAATCGTCTGTTAAAACAACCGGATATTTGACGATGTAAATAAAAAACATCTGTCCTTTCTTAATCGAAATCAAAAAGAGGTGCTTATAGGTCATATGGTCCAAAAATCTATCTATACATATATAAAGGGTAGTTGTTGTGTATATGTATGTCCGAGGTTTGTTTAGGGTTAGGGTTAGGTTAGTTTTAGGGTTAGGGTTAGGGGCTAGGGTTAGAGGTTAGTTTTTATAATTTAAAAACATCTAAAAATCGTCTGTTAAAACAACCGGATATTGACGATGTAAATAAAAAACATCTGTCCTTTCTTAATCGAAATCAAAAAGAGGTGCTTATAGGTCATATGGTCCAAAAAATCTATCTATACATATATAAAGGGTAGTTGTGTGTATATGTATGTCCGGAGGTTTGTTAGGGTTAGGGGTTAGGGTTAGTTTTAGGGGTTAGGGTTAGAGGTTAGTTTTATAATTTTAAAAACATCTAAAACTCGTCTGTTAAAACAACCGGATATTTACAGTGTAAATGAAAATAAATGTCCTTTCTTAATCGAGATCAAAAAGGGGTGCCTAATGGTCATATGGTCCAAATAGATAAATAAAAAAAAATTATACAGATGCACATGGAAAGGTAAATCCGTCTTATTTCAAATATACGGTGAGCTCTAACGCTTAACAACCCGATAATACCCCCCCCCCAAAAAAAAATAAAAGAACTGCGGGAACCAAAATAATGAAGTTAAGCATAGACGAACCTGTTCACTTTTTAATACTCAACAACCCAATAGTATAAAAAAACCCAACTTAAACCAAAATGATTATGATTTAAACAAAACACTCAATTGTCCAATTGGACACATGGCCGAGTGGATAAGGTAGTTAGGTTAAGACAGTTCTAAGTGACAGTTATCTCTGGAACCCGAGTTTAATCCTGTGTGAAGGCAGTTAGAAAAATAATTAATTAACACAACTCCTACCCCAGCTATGGTTAGCGGAATGAGAACAGGATACCCCCGTGGAATAGATAAAGGATTAGGTTCAAAGTTCCGTGATGGCTCCCGATTACGACAAGAAAGTTCCCGAGTTCGAAAAGAAGGTTCCCGAGTCCGAGAAGGTTCCCGAGTCCGACAAGAAATACCTGAAGAAGGCCGGAGTGTATATCGGCCGAAACGTTGTACAAATAACAATGAAGATGGGGACAATAGTCCGAATAACGCAGATAATTCTAAAACATAAGATAGAGTGAAATTTCATAACGGTCAAGTCACGTTGAAAACACTGGTTAACTCGAGATCATCGTATTTAACCAGCGAAAGGCCTGTTCAGTACGTAATTGGGTGTCCACTTAAGCAACAGCGGGTACTATAAGTGATATAATGAATATGTAAATACCTCGGTCCCCGTCACTATAATCTGATTGGACAGTGTCATCTATAAATATTCGACACTGTGGTGGCACAAACGCCTATTCTATTCTCAACTAGATTCGACCTTAAGTCATCATCAGGAGAAAATTTCTTGTTTGAAAAAATTGTTTTTAGAGAGTTTTTTTAAAGAGATCATTATTAAAAAAAAATTAAAATTAAAAGATTTTTTGCGGGTTTGACAGGCCACTATAATCCGGGTAGAGAAGTGTGTTAGAAGTAGCGAGTCCATTTCTTCCGTAAAAACAACTTCTTTGAGTTGAATTCCCTTGGAATATATATATATATATATATATATATATATATATATATATATATGAAATAAAATTGGAACTTAATTGGACAGTGTGAATATGATATATTTAAAAAACAAAGGATGTTTACAAATGCATGGGCTATTTTAAAAAATGGAAAAATTTTATATCCATTATAAAAAAATGGATATATTTTATATCCATTTTTTATAATAAATTTGCTCTACTCCGTATTGAGCACTTTGTATTTGTTATATCGCTGACTTAACCCCTGAATTTTGCACCTTCAATGATCGTGCCCATTTTCACCGTGAAACCTTGAAACACGTGTCTGTGGATTACTTATTTATTATATATATTCCCATTAATGGTTGAGTTCTCTGAATAGGGATTTAATTGCAGATTCACCACTCTGGCGTCTAGCTAACCCTCGCTTTGTTTACAAACGTTTGAGGACTTTAGTGAATTCATTTCCGCTTAGAAATGTAGCGATTAAATATTCTCCTATATTTGACAGCTGCCTCTGGCCGTACGGGTTAAAGGTTTGGCGAACAAAAGTCCATTCGGTTCTCGAACCAGGCCAGGGGTAGCTGTTACGGTATAGCCACACTGATGAAAGGTGAAACCTTGAAACACGTGTCTGTGGATTACTTATTATATATATATATATATATATATATATATATATATATATATATATATGAAAAATAGATGGAAATTAATACGACAGTATGAAATTTAACATTTTGAAAAAACATATGATGTTTGTTAAGTGATTGCTGACAGATCTGTTTCGACCAAATCGATAAGTTGGTCTTCATCAAAGAGCGACATAGATGGGAAGAAAGATATCCGTTAAAATGACTGTTTACAAAAAACGAACGCTGAATTCAACCACTGAAAATTTTGAAAAATGCATGTTCTGTTTTAAAAATAAAATAAATTTTATTTTTAATTTTTAAAAATCAGAAGCATTATAGTTTATAGTAAAACTCAAAAGAGTTTGTTGTAAAAATATATATAAAAAAACAAACATCATATGTTTTTTCAAAATCTTAAATTTCATATATATATATATATATATATATATATATATATATATGTGTGTGTGTGTGTGTTTTTCAAAATGTTAAATTTCATATATATTATTTATTATTTTTAAATTTTAATTTTAATTTTTATTATCGTACTATTAATTTATTTTATTATTTATATCTTAACTAGTATTTTCTTTTATACATCATTATACTCTAATGTTTAAATTTAAAATCTTTTTATTTTACTTGTCTATTTATATTTAATATACTACTCTGTTTTTTCTGTCCTGTCACTTTTTTGTCTGTCTGGACAACCTAGGAATCAACCTTGAGATGTATCTCTTTTTTTCATTCACTTCCTGTTTCTATGGTTACAATCCTACACTGTTAAAAATATATATATATTTTTAATTATTTTTTGTTTTTGTTTGAATTTATATATATTCAGCTCTTTGGGTTTTTTTGTGATATGCTTGTCCATAAGTGAATTGAGACCCATCTGATGAGACGAAAATTTGGGGAGCCGGTTTAAATCAACTTAGATTTATATGGGCCCCAATTTTCGTCGAAATAAATTTATCATGGGATTACTGTATTGAGTTCTTCCTTCCTTTATTGATATATATATATATATATATATATATATATATATATATATATATATATGTGTGTGTGTGTGTGTGTGTGTGTGTGTGTATTCGTATGTATGTGTTTGTGTGTTTACCTTCCACTTTTTTTCAGGTACCTCCCTTCATTTATTTCTTTATTATTTATCATGAAGAGAATGAATTCCTTTTTTTTTTATCGAAACTTCGTTGGTTCAGTGGCACGACCCGAACTTACTAAACCAGTACTCCCGCTTTCTCCACCCAGCTAGTTTTTTTGTTCACAATTTTTAGTTATTCTTTTTTAAATACACTTCTTTCTCTCAACTTCAATTTTTTAAAATACTTTTTCTTAAAAACTTCTTTAAGAGCATGCAATCCTCGAAGACATGTAATCCTGGGCGCATACGATCGTGAAACGCATTGAACATTTAAGCCTCAATAATATTTTAAGTTTACGAGGTGCAGAGCACCTAAAAGTCTCCAACGGGAACTATAAAGGAAGAAAAGCTGTGCTAGATTCCTTGTTTAAAAAAATGTACAGAAATAAAAAAATATCTACTAAAAATAAGAAATATAAGTGTGTTGTGTAATGGGAAAATGAACTCTGAGTTCGAATCCTGGACGAGACTGTGTGCCTTTCCCATAGTACTAATACCATTGGGAATGTTATGCATCTGACTATTCACATTTCAAATAAATAGTAGGGCAGAGTGAACTCTTTAATCTTAGCAACTGGTGTAGAAGAAGGAACACCTGTTAAAATCCGCTTAAGAAATTGACCTTGTGCCACAGCCTACTCACGTGAAGCGGTTTATATATATATATATATATATATATTATATATATATATATATGAAAGTGTGTTGTTTTCATATCCTTTTATCTATACTCTCTCTCTCACTATATATATATATATATATATATATATATATATATATATATATATAAAGTTGTTATGGTCTAACGGGAGAAAATTAAATACTTTATAAAAAAAGGTCCGCAAAATGGATTATGTTTTGTTTTTTTTTTAAATTTTATTATTATTTTACCTTAGCAAAATGTGTTTCACATTTTCTGGTGTTAATTAACCACATTCTGGAATGAGGACAGTCCTAGAAATCTAAATGAAACAAATTATCAACCTACATTTCAAATATTCAGACGAAAATTATTTCTGTAATCCGTTTCGTTTCTGAATAATAATAAATGAATAAATAAGTAAATAGATAAGATATTCAATTTCTTATCGTTTGTTGCCAAAGATTTTATTTGAATTTCTTTTGGAATTTTTTTTCTCAATAAATATTCAATGAACAATTTTCCTACAGACTCTGCCAGTAACTATTGGAATAATATGTTGAATAGTTCTTCTTACTCTTTTTAACAGGAATGAAATATCTGAAAGTGAGAGACTAACAATTAAAGAAGTAGCAGAAAAAAAAACACATCAATTCTTAATAGAAAAATTGGGTTATTTCCTATAACTCCAACATAAAAAAGGGGAACCACTCTGATTAACTGATAAATTATTTATTTATTTATTGATCTACTAGGAAAAAAGAAGTTAGGGTTAGGTTAGGGTTAGTTTAAGGGCATAATAAATAAATAATTTATCAGTCAATCAGAGTGGTTCCCCTTTTTATGTTGGAACTATAGGAAATAACCAAAAATGGTTACTACTTCCAACTTGATTAATTTTATAATAGGAAAAAAAATGAAGTAAGCTTTGAACCAGCTTAGAATTTTAAACTTGCTGAAATTATTTTTTATCCTGTCAGAGGATTTCCTTATTTTTTGGTACTACTAAAGTGTGGGATCCAGACATAGTCAAAAAGAATTCATAAATCTTATGCTGGTGTTAACTAAAAAACATTACTGTGCCGAAAAAAAATACTATTCCCATAACTAGACAAAATAAATTTTGGAAATTTATTTTAAAATAAAAAAACAAATGATAAATAATTTTTTTTTTCATTTACAAAAATCAAGGTTATTGTTTTTATTTATTATTATAACATAGAATTTTAAGTTTTCAAATTTAATCCCCTCCATTCTAGAAAAATTACCAGTACTGATTTTTATTAACTTTTTTAATAATATTATTTACTTCATCTTAATATTTTCTTATGGCCTCATTTCTTATTCACCATTCAACATATTATTTCAACATAATTTCCTCAAGGGTATCAGTGCTATGCAAAACGCAAATACCTCGTCCAAGATTCGAACTCTGTCTCAGAGTTCATTTTCCCATTACACAACGCACTTTAAAGCTAAAACCCTTAAAGTTTTCCAACTACACGTGCCTTAAAGTTAAAACCCTTATTTTTTCCTACTATTTTCTATGTTGACCAGATCCTTTGGTCTCCTTTTGAGACCTCTTGGGTTGACTTTGGGTTATGTAACGAGATAATGAAGGTCCTGACTTTTGTGAGCTAGAACTACTATATTGGAAAAGGAGGAAGAAGAGGTGGGAGAGGATAAGGGTTTGAAGAATAGTGATGAGCACAAAACAGGATGAACGATGATTTGACTGGAGCGTGACCCCCGAACGGAGAATTGAGTGTCAACCGGAAGTTTTGGGTGTTGACCGGAACCAGGGGTCACGTGGTGACGTAGAACAACGAAGAAAGGTCCCGGTCTCTTTTTACTTTCCGCCGTCGGATCGGGCCTCTAGTGCCTAGTATGGGGTCACAGTAATTTAACAGTGTCCTCTCTCTCTTTATCTCTGCCTTTCCTCCTCTCCGATACAGCCCACGAAACGAGCCTACCCTGGAAATAAAGGCTAGCAGTTGTGACTACATATTTCTCGCGTTGTAATTTTTATCAACAAGATGACCACCACGTGCCGAAGACATTTTTAGTACCGTGAATATATCGCCACCACCGCTGCGTTACTTATATCATTTTGGTACTGTGAAAATACCACAACGTTACAGGTTATCTTTGGTGGGTTTGGGTGTTTCTTAATCACTGGATTCACTTCTTGTTTTTTTTCTATAATATCTGCCTGTAACTCTTGGAATGTTATGTTGAAAAGTCCTTTCTTGCTCTTTTTATTACTTCTTAACGTGTTCCTTCTATCTCCTATGCTTGTCAGATCTTCTGGTCCTCTATTTGGGACTTCTTGGTTTGTCTTGGGTTTACTTGTGTTCGTTTTGTGGTGTTTATTAATATCTGTATCTGATGTATTTGAAGGTTGCAAATATGAAACATCCAGTTCGGATCGAACTCCCTATTCTCTTATAGTTGAACTGCGAAACTAATCTTTACACCACGATGGGATACCATGTAATGGGCATGCCCCCCCCCCCGACATAAACGGCAAAGAATAGCTTGTGCCGTGCACCAGACACCCGTATGGGAAGAGACAGAATTTACATAAGGGGTGACCGAGCGGTGATAAAACGGACAGTGGTCGATACTGTCAGTGAGCAACAAAGCAAGTGAATGCGAGAGAAGTGAAATTTGACGACTACTATTGTGTTTTGGGTGAACTAGGAAGAAGGGAGAGGGACAAGCTCAGTTAGCAGATAAGTTTGCAGAAACGAAAGTGATTACTGGTGTAATTTGAACAGAATCCAGTTGGAAAAATTTTTACACATCACTTTATACCCAAGCTGTTTGCCACGGTTAGGATATGACACAAGGTCACAACAACGTGGCATCCAGTGAGGAGCGAACCCACTATTCAGCAGTAATGGATGTGTGACTCTATCTTGCTAACCATTAAAAAACGAAGGGACACTCTTTTTACCCAACCCGTTCACCACCGTTACTATGTGACATAAGATAGCAACAACGTGGCATCCAGTGAGGATCGAACACGGTAATCAGTAGTAATAGATCTGCGAGACTAGACTGCTTACCGTTACATAACGATGGGTCATCCTTTTCACCCAACCCGTTTGCTACGGTTACGATATGACACAAGGTCCCAACAACGTGGCATCCAGTGAGGATCGAACACGGTAATCAGTAGTAATAGATCTGCGAGACTAGACTGCTAACCATTACATAACGATAGGACATCCTTTTCACCCAACCCGTTTGCTACGGTTACGATATGACACAAGGTCCCAACAACGTGGCATCCAGTGAGGATCGAACACGGTAATCAGTAGTAATAGATCTGCGAGACTAGACTGCTAACCATTACATAACGATAGGACTTCCTTTTCACCCAACCCGTTTGCTACGGTTACGATATGACACAAGGTCCCAACAACGTGGCATCCAGTGAGGATCGAACTCGTTATTCAGTAGTAATAGATCTGCGCAACTAGACTGCAAGCCATTGGATCACGCTGGGGACGCCCCGAGAAGAAGATGATTATTCGCCAAAAGTTGTAATGGATCTGCAAGACTACACTGCTAAACATTAGATAAAGATGGGACGCTCTTTTTACCCAAAATGTTTGTCACGGTTACGATGTGAAACAAGATAGCAACAACGTAGTTCGAACTTGTTATTCAGTAGTTATTGATCTGCGATACTAGATTGTTAAACATTACACAACGAGGGGACGATTAGCCAACCTGTTTGCTACGGTTAGGATGTGACACAAGATAGCAACAACGTGGCATCCAGTTTGGTTCGAATTTGTTATTCGGTAGTTATTGATCTGTCAGACTAACCGTTACATCAAGTCCCGGAGACCTGAGGAGACTTGCTGTCTCTCATACTGCTCAGCGTTACATGTTTTATGCGTTATAAAGTGGCTGATACTTTTATCGTGTGTAATTTGAATAAAATTGTGCTGTATTCTTAAATTGCAAAGATTTACTATGAAATTTTCCTAAAACTAGCAGACACAAGTAGGAACCACAAGATTCTGGGTTCGATGCCGGCCTTCGCCAACTCAGCTTAGATCTATGCAGTAAATTGGAGAGCTGATAGTAGGGGTTGCGCTCCACCTCAGACACAAAAACAATCTCCCTGGTCTAGCGCTAGTGAAACAGGGATAGACTCCATCGATGTCCGGATGATACCTACAATAGGCCACTCCGTTGATTTTACTTATACTCTTACTTTTACCTGATTCAGATCTTGGATTAGAGAAAATAAAAATATAGAAATTAGAGAAAATATAAGATGAAGATAATTATTCACCAAAAATACAATTTAGTTCTAACCATAATCACATGAAGATCTTTTTTTTTCACAAAATAAATTCTGACAAAACAGACGAATAGAAAAGACCTATTAATGCAGTTGACTTAAATGGACTAATCCCTGTCCCCCACCCCATGACCTGAAGGTGTGGTTGCTTCTCTGATACACAAATGCAAAACATACCGCATCTCTAATCTCACTTCATTTTTCAGGAACACCAATAGTAGTAAGATTGGGGTACTTACTACTCACATAAATCCCCAAATGGGTTTGAAGTGGCTCCTCAGCCTTGGTCCGCAACCCATCAACTCAAGGAGAAGTCCGACACAAAACCTCTGCTAGCCTTTCAAGGAAAGCCTAGGGGAGAAAACCCTGAAAACAAATCAGGAACCGGGGTCCCTAAATTGGTGTAATGCTGAAATCCAGAGCTACCCATTAACTTCTGCGACACTACCGTTGCCAACCTGCATTGGTCCCTACCTTTCTTTTGGATCACAGTGGCAGAGTGGAGAAGGAGCATTTGCAACTTGGGCAATAGCTCATCCTCCATATGAACCTGCTCAGGCTACGTAGTTCAAAGAGGAAAAAAGAAGAAAAAAAAACTTTGACACTACTCCATCGTCTCTCGTAGGCACCCATTTTGCGATCTCGATTCGTGGGGACATTTTTTCCATTTACACCGTCAAAATCTGGTTAATTGTTAACAGACGATTTTTAGATATTTTTTAATTATAAACCTAACCCTAACCCCTAACCCTAACCCTAACCCTAACCCTAACAAACAACCACATTTTGACGGTGTAAATGAGAAAAGTGTCCTTGTGAATCGAGATCGCGGAAGGGGTGCCTAAAGGTCATATGGTCCAGCTTTCTTTCATGGATAAAGATCGATCTTTCTCGAACAGCTTTTAGGTTAGTGACAAATCGGATTTCCATTGAAAATCCGTTGAAAACAAAAAACAAAACAAACAAAATTTTTCGGCTAAACTTGAAAATCGGTCGGAATATTAGCGTGACCGAGAAACAAAACGGAACCCACAAATTTTGTAATAAAACGGTTAACTTTAACTAGGGGGGTTTAGGATTAGGGTTAGGGTTTAGGGTTAGGGTTGGGTTTTAGGGTTAGTTTAATTGGAAAATAAATAAATAATTTGGGTTCTGTTTTTTCTGGGTCACCCAGTAATATGTTTTAATTTTTCGACCAATTTGCAAGTTCAGCCAAATTTTCATACAATCAAAGAAACGAGAAGAATTGGACAGAATGATTCTGATTCTGATCATGATGATGATGACAATGCTGATAATCCCCGACCGATTATTGTTGCTTAGTGACATTCCTCTGAATGTTCGCACTGAGCTCATATAGCGAAAGGAATGATGTACCTCGGGACTCAAAGTGGGCGCCAACATTCATTGCGTGAAAAATGAGTCAAGTCTCAAAAGAAAAGAAAATATGTCTGCCTTAACATCTTAATATAATGAAAACGCAATCTCGGAGCTAGGAGAATTGGCGAGAATGTATTTGCACGTATGCAAGTTCTTTCGTGATCGAGCTGTGCATAAAACACCAGAAGCGACAGGGAAAGGGGCGAGACGCTTTGGAACGTGTTATTGAGTATGCTATACCCATATCGGGTATATAAATTAGAGTGAAGAGTTTTCAGATGAGAGAGGAGAGAGAAGAGAGAGAGAGAGAGAGAGAGAGGAGAGAGAGAGAGAGAGAGAGAGAGAGAGACTTACTTTAGAGTTGATCTTTATTTCTCTGGTTATGTGTTCATTCTTCTAACTGTTTCTTCTTCTATCTAAGGGCTTCTTTTTCTTAGGTTGATTTTGTTCATTGTAATCAAAACAACTAACAATACTTATGTTAGCTTGATCAAGCCTTTCATTTTATCTAGCCCCTATCACCGCGTGGGAGAGATGGCCCCAGCAAGAGAGACAAGCGCGTCTGTTCTGCTCCAATGTCAGGTCGGATCTGAATTCTAAAAACTATCTGTTCCCACGTTACTCTGTACCGGGGTCAGTTGGGGTCATAACATGCCAATCAAAACCCAACGGAAATCTATCCGCCTACGCTTTTAATTCTAACAAACTTATTTCATACTAACTACTGGGTGTGCTAACAATTTATGACTCCCATAAATTGTAACATATACATTGGAGACTGTTGTCGCAAGCGATAGACTTTGTCGTCGGACTTTTAAAGTTTCGGAATCGATTACGGGATCACTTTGCATGAATCCATTCTGCTAATTCGCATGTTCTCTGTTGCCACAAGAAATTAATAAATGGCTCATTGTGGCGAGATCATTGTTTGCGCAATACTCTTTAAATGGTTTAACTTAAAGAATAACAAAATTATGTCAAAAATCCTCATGATAAAAAACTAAAAGGATTGGATACAATGATTATGATTATGACAATCTTATTATAATGGAGATTCGGTGTCTGTCTATAACCGAAACTACGTCACTGCTAACGTCAGAATTCGCTCAGTAATTGCGTAATTGTGTATTTTATAGTCAATATGATTAGTACATTGAAAAGAATAAATCTTATTTATAGACGATGGCTCTAAGTTATTCTGAGTTGCCTCAAAAGAGAAATTAAGAATTTTGCGGATAAGCAACGCCAGATAATAAGATTTCCGTTTCTCCATTTCATCTTGGATGATTTGGACGGTCTTATTTTTAACGAGAGGTTATTGCAGGATGATAACGGGTGTACAATTAAGGAACACGAATATTGATATATAGAAAATAATAGATTCCTATCTTTCTTTTATCTACTAACACACACACACACACACACACACATATATATATATATATATATATCTTATTATAATGGAGATTGTGCGTTTTTCTGTCTGTAACCGAAACTATATTGCTACTCAAGTCACAATTTCCTTAGTTATTGACATCACATTCTTCAGGATATTAATTTTATTCAAACCTCAATTATTAATAAAATTGTTTTACTTTATTTATACTGTTAACCATATCTACATACTAATAAGATGCAATTGTATTTATATATACAACAAAATAGCGGTTTATAGTGTGAACGGGAAGGCTAATTTGCATATTGATATTAAAAATGTGATTTTAATAAATATGTGCTTAGTATTATTGATTTTTAATTGTTTGGATTTATTTTAATGAATATAAGCAACAATTTCTTCAATGAATCTTAAATGAACTCCATTAACAAGAAAAAATATCTGTAATTTTATTCTTTACTTCCTCTTTTAACTAAATACTTAAATTAGAAAAAATAACACTGAAAGACGAGAGTGATGGAAGAGTAAGTTTCAGTTGTTCTAATTTTCTATTATACCTCCCTCCGTTTCAAATCATTTTATCTGCATTCTTATTTAGTTTCATTAGCCTTTCTAATTTATTATAATATTTTATTACATTAAAACTTAGATACTTGCACCCGGAGAGTGCATGTATTTGCTAGTTATATATATATATTATATATATATATATATATATATATATATATATATATATGCATTGTTCGTCCATGGTATTTGATAACATTTAATGAATAACAAACTCAGACATAGGATTTTTACTACCCAGGGGTTCCATGTCTAATTCAGACATGCCAGTTATAATAAAGCCATAAAAACTGTTATATTATTTAAAAGCAACAGTAGTGGAACAGTGTTAGATTGGATTTATAGTTCATGGCATACTGTAAAAATCATGCTTGTGTTACATGGTATCTTTATCTAAAAAAAAACAAACAAAAAACAAAATAACCAAACATACTCGTAAAAGCCTGGAAAAATGTATTTTGTAATATTATCTATTTGCAAGCTACAGTTAAACAAACACACACACACCTACACATATATACACACACATATACACGACACACACACACACACACACACACACACACACACACACACACACACACACACATATATATAATATATATATATATATATATATATTCAACAATTTTAAGAGTGTTAATTCTTCATTCAAACATTTTAAACAGACTGATCAACAAAAGACTGTCACAGTCTCCTTATTATCTGTGATAAATTTTTATTTTCCTTATATCAACAGAAAGCCCTGAAGAAGATCTACTAAACAGATTGAAACACTGCAGCGTTGGCTGAATAAATATCACTCAAAGTATTGAACCTTTGTTTTTTTCAAATTTTTTCACTATATTACATACCGTCGGATGTACTTCCATTTTTCTCTCACACACACACACACACACACACACACACATATATATATATATATATATATATATAAATAGGAATGACTTTACCGGTGAAAATATTGGGTTGTTCTCAATATTTAGTTGGAACAAGTTTTACTCGGAAAGTCAGCGTTATAACAATATAAGTGCTCAATACGTAAGTAGAATGGATTTATTGTTATAGTATGTACGGAAATAACCTACTCGAGTTTCACCATAAGGATCTTCAGGATTAAATCCACTGAATTATTCAAGATATTGGTTTAATTACATCTAACCGCAGGAGTTCATGTTGTGGTTATATAGATATAACTACAACATGTACTCCTACAGTTAGCTGTAATTATCAATATCTTGAATAATTCAGTGGATTTAATCCTGAAGATCCTTATGGTGAAACTCGAGTACACACATTATATATATAACACACACATTATATATATATATATATATATATATATATATATATATATAATATGAGAAGAAAATATTTTAAAAATATAACAAACATTAATATTCCATATGAAATACGGCATATCTTTATTAACTTTTTCGTTCCTCAGTCGCTTATTCACGTTAAGCAT
>CM042158.1:78990178-79002288 GCA_023376005.1 Doryteuthis pealeii | reverse complement strand
TCATAGAAACCCGAGAAATTTTCAATATAAGGGTTAACTACCATCTTATGGTGCTCTTGTAATATCAAAAGTTGTTGGTATTTTTCTGATATTAATTATATAAGATATATATAATATATATATATATATATAATATATAATATATCTAGATATAGTATAATATATATATACCAAGCGTGTTGAGTAGAGTCCTTGCGGAGAGAAAAAAAAACCAGCAGAAAGTTTGTAAAAATATACTAGCCAAACATTCAACCAGGAGAAAAAAATTTTTTGAAAAAAAGAAAGAACAAGATATTTCGTACCAACAAAAATAATCTATTTGCTACAGTATTGGCCAAAAGAAAAAAAAATTTAATGTTATAATATAATATATGATTTTAAGATAATTATATATATATCTAAAAAAAAAAGGAGTTCAGATTTTAAGCCCTGAAGAAGCTTTATGCGAAACTAATAGAGTAGGTCGTCTGATCATTAGATTATGCTTTATATATATATATATATATATATATATATATGTGTGTGTGTGGTGTGTGGTGTGTGTGTGTGGTGTGTGTGTAAAATAAAGGAAATTAATTCCGACAGTGTGAATTTGATATATTGAAAAAACAAATGATGTTTTACAAATGCTTGGGACCCATCAGGAGGAGAATGTGAACCATTTCGGGGCCTTCCTCAACGGTTTTAACTGCACATCGGCCCCCTCACTGTGTGAGGTCCCTCGCAGGAATAATCTGTATCGACGGTATGAATAGATCGGTTTTCAACAAGAACGGGATGAAATGAACCGTTTAGAAGAAGAATGCGCAAAACAGAACACTATTAGTCAAAGTTTGGAATTTTTTCAAAAAATGCGTTTGTCATGGATTAAAAATAAAATGAATTTTATTTAAAAATAAAATGAATTTAATTTCTAATTTTTAAAAACATGTTTATAATAGACCTTCCAAAAGAAGCCTGATGTAAAATTGTTTTAAAAAAGTGTTATATTGCTATAAAAAGTGTCATATTAAGTATCAAAATCTGGTTATATACCACTCCAACTATTAAATAAGTAACCAATAAGTCATAGCACAACTGAAAAGATGTAAGGCTCCAGAAAGTTTTGTTGGTGTGATAATCCGTATGTTTGTGCGATAATTATTCATCAGAGGAGTAAACATCCAATACTTCGTATTGTTTTTTCGTAGACAGGTTATGCAAGAATAAAAGAAATTTAATCCGACAGTGTGAATTTGATAATTTGATACAAGTATATATATATACTTGATACATATATATATATATATATAACTTACATATGAATGTCTTACTCCTTCGATGATATTTATCCATAAACACCACGGATTTACCTATAAAAGTGGGCTACTTTATTTTACAGTTGGATTGATATTACAAATAATTTTGATATTTAATATACACTTTTTATACAAATTTACATTTTTTAAATTACTCTACACCAGACTTTTTTGAGTCTTTTTTTTTATAACTATAATGCGTTCTGATAATTTTAAAATTAAAAAGGAGTTCATCTTTATTTTTAAATTAAAATTCATTATTTTAAATAAATCATTTATTTTTAATATAGAAACAGTGCATTTTTTTTATTAATTCCAACGTTTGACTAGCCAGCGTCTGTTTTTGGGGCTAACGGTCATTCTTCCCGTCTATTTTGTTGATGACCGACCACGTGCGCGTCGATGCATGATATTAGCTGAACTGGTCTCATATCCAGTTGAGGAAGGCCGCGTGTTGCTTTTAACACATCCGTCAGAGGAAGGCCGAAACGGTTTGCACATTCTCCTCCTGATGAGCCCAGGCAGGTTGATCAACATCCCTTGTTTTTCATTATATCATATTCACACGTCGGATTAATTTCCATTTTTATTTTCATATATATAATATAATATATATAATCTCATATAATATTATATGTGTGTGTGTGTGTGTGTGTGGTGTGTGTGTATTTGGGAAGTCTAGAAAACCCAAATAATGGGGGGGCCCATACATAATCAGGTCAAAGGATTTCCATCACCGGCTAACCATGGTGACCTGAAAAAATTCCGCGTTCACCTATTCAAGCTGGCCAGAAACCAGCGTTTCGACGAATTGTCCACATTAGCTGTGTGAAAACAAGAAAATACTACAAACCAAAGATAAGGCTAAGAAATAGCTACTGGAATGTCTGGACACTTCCCGACTCTTGAGAGATGTGGGAAACCCCAATACTACGTACTTGGGTATCGGACAGGGAGCTCTCGATATGGCGCGACTCGAATGCCCTTCGGAAGTCAGTTTCAGCTATAAGGACCAATTGACAGTAAGGGGGTGGGCTGGATTACACATCCTCATGAAAGACAGCGATAGTAGCTGTAAGAAGTTTTGACCTCGAGCCCTCCATTTGAAGCGACTACATGACGGACGCCATGGAAACATTTCCTACATTTGAAGTCTGACCTGCTGTGAGGGCTCTGTATGTCGAGGATTTTCATATGTGTGACAGGGTGCATAAAAACAAGCTGGATCGTGGGCATCTGCGTTGCTCACAACTGCTCAATTCTAGACTACTTTATAGGAAATGGCCTTATTTCTGTCAAGCAAGACGGCAACACCATAATATATATATATATATTATATATATATATATATATATATATATATATATATATATAATATTATATATCGAAGAATATAAAAGAACTTATCGACAGTGTGAATTATTCGATATTATTTGGAAAAAAACAAAAGATGTGTCTTACCAAATGCAACATTGGGCATCATCAGGGAGAGGAATGTTGCAACCATATTGATAATATAATAAAGTAAAAATCGTCGGTGTGGGCTAAAAGTCGGTATCGGCCAGACAGCAGGAATTTAACACCAAGGAGATTGCTTTTTCTGGACTCAGGTGGCAGCGCCACACCTACATCAGCTCTTTACTTTACCACACATACTATGCGCTACTATACCGCCCGCTGAGACGGTGTTATCAATAACGAGTGCTCGAATATCATGGATAGAGCAGAATAATTTTTGGGAGGTGAATACATGAATCACCGACTTTTGGTAACAGTTACTTCCTCGCCTCGATCGAATTTTCAAACCCAAGTGATTGTGTGTTTCATATTTCTTATATAATCTTGTGTCCGTCCTTCATGAGAAGAGTGTCAAACCCGCAGGTCACGATGAGGGCTATTTGTTGTTGTGGTCATGATGGGAGGGCTGGTTTTCTTTGTATGGCATTCTGGGAAGGGCGTTCTAGCTCGAGATTCTATCAAGTCGTGATTTGACTTATTTCTACTAATGCCTTTTTATGTATCAATTTTTAAATTTCATATTTCACATAATTGCCACTCTAGGTCGATGCATTTTTGGAAGGCGCTGAGGTTTTAGGGCAGGCATGCCAAACTTGATTAGGCTCCCTTGTGGGGAAGAATACATATGGTTTTGCCATGAGGGCCGTATGGATTGTACATAAGTATGTCATGAGGGCCGCAGGCTTTATATGTATGTCATTGAGGGGAGCCACATGACATCTAAGTATTTAAAGGGACCGGTTGTAGCTCAGTCGGTAGAGCCTCCGACTAGGAACCACGAGGTTTCTGGGTTCGATACCGGCCCTCGCCACAGGGATCCGTGCGGTTAAAGGGAGGAGCTGAGTGGTTAGGATGTGGCGCTTCCACTCAGACGCAAAGACAATCGCCTTTGGTCTAGCTTCTATTTGAAAAGGGGATTATACTCCCTCGCTGTCTGACGATACCGACCCTAGGCCACCCCGTTGACTGACTTACATTAAACAGGATCGCTACCATTAAATTAATATTATTACCCCAAGAAAATGAATAAACAAAATGTTTTCGACATAGAATACCTAACAAGGGTGACATGCCGTAAAACTTTACATAAATTTTAGACACCTAATATTTATGGCAATATGAGAAATCAAAATGGCCGTTTATAAGCTACGGACCCACGGCCTTGCAAGGATGAGTGACAAGCTTGATCTCACTCTCACCTTGCCATTCGGGGATTAAATCGTGAGAACTGGAAGGCATAGAGACCCTGTCTTCGATTTAAAGGATAGTAAGTAAGTCTCAGTTAGCAAATAGGAGCCGAGCTCATAGGATGTAAGTCTTCAAACTGCGCAGATTGTCTGCGGTTGGGATTGAAAATAAAGTAACATCAAAGTTAAAATTTGAGTCTTGTGTTTATTAGCTGAAAACTAACAATGACAACAGGGCTTCTTGATTAAGGAGAAATCCCTACAGAAACCAGACCCAAGTCCAAGAAAGTCCAGACCTTAGAAGAGGACCAGACCAAGATAGACGATCAGAATTAGCAAAGCGGCCAGACAGTAAATACGACCAGAAGTAAGAAGTTAGGAAGTCGAAAAAATAAATGTCTTTCTGATAACGAAGGAAAAATATATGGTTGGGTGGTTGGTTGGTTAGGTTTTGTTGTATACCCTTCCTTACTTCTTACTTCTGGTCGTATTTACTTCTGGCCGGCTTTGCTATTCTGATCGTCTATCTTGGTCTGGTCTCTTCTAAGGTCTGGACTTTCTTGGGGACTTCGGGTCTGGTTTCTGTTAGGGATTTCTCCTTATCAGAAGCCCTGTGTCATTGTTAGTTTTCAGCTAATAAACACAAGACTTCAATTTACTTTGATGTTACTTTATTTTCAATCCCCAACCCAGACATCTGCGCAGTTGAGACTTACATCCTATGAGCTCGGCTCCTATTTGCTAACTGAGACTTACTTACTATCCTTAAATCGGAAGACAGGGTCTTCTATGCCTTCCAGTTCTCACGATTTATCCCCGAATGGCAAGGTGAGAGTGAGATCAAGCCTTGTCACTCATCCTTCAAGGCCGTGGGCCGTAGCTTATAACGGCCATTTTGATTTCTACACTATTGCCATAAATATTAGGTGTCTAATAATTATGTAACAGTTTTACGGCATGTCAACCCTTGTTAGGTTATTCTATGTCGAAAACATTTTGTTTTATTCATTCTTCTTGGGTAATAATATTAATTAATGGTAGCGATCCTGTTAATGTAAGTCGAGTCAACGGGGTGGCCTAGGGTCGGTATCGGTCAGACAGCGAGGGAGTATATCCCCTTTTCAATAGAGCTAGACCAAGGCGATTGTCTTTGGCGTCTGAGGTGGAGCGCCACACCTACCATCAGCTCCTCCCTTTACCGCACGGATCCCTGTGCGAGGGCCGGTATCGAACCCAGAACCTCGTGGTTCCTAGTCGGAGGCTCTACCGACTGAGCTAAACCGGCCCTTTAAATACTTAGATGTCATGTGCTCCCCTCATGACATACATATATAATCCATGCGGCCCTCATGACATACTTATGTAATCCATACGGCCCTCATGGCAAACATATGTAATTCATTCCCCACAAGGGAGCTACTCAGTTTGGCATGCCTGCCCTAAACCTCAGCGCCTTCCAAAAATGCATCGACCTAAGTGGCAATTATGTAGAATAATGAAAATAATTTAAAATTGATACATAAAAGGCATTAGTAGAAATAAAGTCAAAAATCACGAAATTGATAGAATACTAGACTAGAACGCCCTTCCCAGAATGCCATACAAAGAAAACCAGCCCTCCCATCATGACCAACAAACAACAAATAGCCCTCTCATCGTGACCTGCGGGTTTGACCACTCTTCTCATGAGGCACCACACAAGATTATATAAGAAAATATGAAAACACACAATTCACTTGGTTTGAAAATCGATCGAGGCGAGGAAGTAACTGTTACCAAAAGTCGGTGAATTCATGTATTCACCTCCCAAAATTATTCTTGCTCTATCAATGATATTGAGCACTCGTTATTGATAACACCGTCTCAGCGGCGTATAAGTAGCGCATAGATATGTGTGGTAAAGTAAAGAGCTGATGGTAGGTGTGGCGCTCCACCTGAGTCAGAAAAAGCAATCTCCTTGGTGTAGAATTCCTCGCTGTCTGGCCGATACCGACTTTTAGCCACACCGACGATTTTACTTTTATTTATATTATCAATATGGTTGCACATTCTCTCCTGATGATCCCATGCATTTGTAAACATCTTTTGTTTTTTCAATATATCATATTCACACTGTCGGATTAAGTTCCTTTTATTTCTCATATATATATATATATATATATATATATATATATATATATATATATATATATATATATATATATATATATATATGGTGATTGCCGCTTCTTGACAGAATAAGGCCATTTCTATAAGTAGTCTAGATGTGAGCAGTTGTGAGCACGCAGATGGCCCACGGATCCAGCTTGTTTTTATGCACCCTGTCACACATATGAAATCCTCGACATACAGGCCCTGCCACACAGGTCAGACTTCAATGTAGGAAATGTTTCCATGGCGTCCGTCATGTGTCGCTTCAAAATGGAGGGCTCGAGTCAAACTTCTTACAGCTACTATCGGCCTGTCTTTCCATGAGGATGTGTATCCAGCCCACCCCCTTCTGTCAATTGGTCCTTATAGCTGAAACTGACTTCCGCAAGGGCATCGATGTCGGCCCCATATCGAGATGCTCCCCTGTCCCGATACCAGTACGTAGTTTGGGGTTTCCCAATCTCTCAAGATCGGGAAGTGTCCAGACATTCCAGGTGGCTATTCTTAGCCTTATCTTATGTTGTAGTATTTTCTTGTTTTCACACAGCTAATGTGGACATTCGTCGAAACGCTGGTTTCTGGCCAGCTTGATAGGTGAACCGGAATTTGTTTAGGTCACCTTTTCTAGAAACTTCCCAAATACACACACACACACACACACACACACACACACATATATATATAATATATATATATATATATATTATATATGAAAATAAAATGGAAATTAATCCGACAGTGTGAATATGATATAATGAAAAAACAAGGGATGTTTTCAACTGCCTGGGCTCATCAGGAGAGAATGTGCAAACCGTTTCGGGGCCTTCCTCTCGACGGTTTAAAAAGCAACACCGGCCCTTCCTCACTGATATGAGGACCCTCGCAATATCATGCATCGACCGCACGTGGGTCGGTCATCAACAAAAATAAGACGGGAAAAATGACCGTTAGCAAAAACAGAACGCTGCTAGTCAAACGTTGGAATTAATAAAAAAAATGCACTGTCTATATTAAAAATAAAATGAATTTTATTTAAAAATAAAATGAATTTTATTTAAAAATAAAATGAAACTCCTTTTTAATTTTAAAATTAATCAGAAGCATTATAGTTATAAAAAAAAAGACTCAAAAAAGTCTGGTGTAGAGTAATTTAAAAAAGTGTAAATTTGTATAAAAAGTGTATATAAATATCAAAATTATTTGTAATACAATCCAACTGTAAAATAAGTAGCCCACTTTTATAGGTAAATCCGTGGTGTTTATGGATAAATATCATCGAAGGAGTAAACATTCATATGTAAAGTTATATATATATATATATATGTATCAAAGTTATATATATATATATGTATCAAATTATCAAATTCACACTGTCGGATTAATTTCCTTTTATTTCTCATACTTGTCTACGAAAAACAATACATATGGATGTTTACTCCTCTGATGATAATTATCCACAAACACTACGGATTTATCAACACCACAAACTTTCTGGAGCCTTACATCTTTTTCAGTTGTGCTATTGACTTATTGGTTACTTATTTAATAGTTGGAGTGTATTATGAACAATTTTGATACTTAATATACACTTTTTATACAATTATACACTTTTTTAAACAATTTACATCAGGCTCTTTTGAGTCTTATTATAAACTGATTTTTAAAAATTAGAATTAAATTCATTTTATTTTAAATAAAATTCATTTTTAATACAGACAACGCATTTTTTGAAAAATTCCAACTTTGACTAATAGTGTTCTGTTTGCGCATTCTTCTTCTAACGGTCATTTCATCTTGTTGAAAACCGATCTATTACATACGGTCGATACAGATATTCCGAGGGACCTCACAACAGTGAGGGGGCCGATGTGCAGTTAAAACCGTTGAGAGGAAGGCCCCGAAACGGTTCACATTCTCTCCTGATGGTCCCAAGCATTTGTAAACATCATTTGTTTTTTCAATATATCAAATTCACACTGTCGGATTAATTTCCTTTTATTTTACACACACACACACACACACACACACACACACACACAACACACACATATATATATATTATATATATATATATATAAAAGATAATCTAATGAGTCAGACGAACCTACTATTAGTTTCGCATAAAGCTCTTCAGGGCTAAAATCTGACTCTTTTTTTAGATATATATATATATCTTATATACATATATATATATATACATATAAATTGTTTTTTTTCTTTTGGCCAAATACTGTACCAATAGATTATTTTTTGTTGGTACGAATATCTTGGTTCTTTCTTTTTTTCAAAAATTTTTTTCTTCCTGGTTGATGTTTGGTAGTATATTTTTACAATCAAACTTTCTGCTGGTTTTTTTTCTCTCCGCAAGGATCTACCAACACGCTTGGTATATATATATATATATATATATATATATATATATATATATATATATATATATATATATATATATATATATATATTCAGAAAATACCAACAACTTTTGATATTACCAAGACACCATAATGGTAGTTAAAACCCCTTATATTGAAAATTCTCGGTTTCTATGACTAGATTTCTTTTAGATATACACCATAACCGTATAAATTTATAGCATGTACTTTCCATATCCCAACATCTCGTTTAACAGTTCTCAAAGAATAATGTTTCAGCCTTTATCTGGCTTAGCATAAAACCAACAATATTTCAACCTCTCCCTGCCTTAACATTCAAAGAATAATGTTTCAGCCTTTATCTGGCTTAGCATAAAACCAACAATATTTCAACGCCTTAACATTCAAAGAATGTTTCAGCCTTTATCTGGCTTAGCATAAAACCAACAATATTTCAACCTCTCCCTGCCTTAACATTCAAAGAATAATGTTTCAGCCTTTATCTGGCTTAGCATAAAACCAACAATATTTCAACCTCTCCCTGCCTTAACATTCAAAGAATAATGTTTCAGCCTTTATCTGGCTTAGCATAAAACCAACAATATTTCAACCTCTCCTGCCTTAACATTCAAAGAATAATGTTTCAGCCTTTATCTGGCTTAGCATAAAACCAACAATATTTCAACCTCTCCCTGCCTTAACATTCAAAGAATAATGTTTCAGCCTTTATCTGGCTTAGCATAAAACCAACAATATTTCAACCTCTCCCTGCCTTAACATTCAAAGAATAATGTTTCAGCCTTTATCTGGCTTAGCATAAAACCAACAATATTTCAACCTCTCCCTGCCTTAACATTCAAAGAATAATGTTTCAGCCTTTATCTGGCTTAGCATAAAACCAACAATATTTCAACCTCTCCCTGCCTTAACATTCAAAGAACAATGTTTCAGCGTTCGCCAGCTTTAACATTATGGAATAATAATTTAGCCTTCCCCTGCCTTAACATTCAGAGAACAACATTTTAGCCTTCGTCAGCCTTAACATTAAAGAACAATATTTCAGCCTTCACCGGTCTTAACATTCAGAGTACAACATTTCAGCTTTCGTCAGCCAAAACATTTAAGAACAATATTTCAGACTTCCCCTGCGTTAACATTCAGAGAACAACATTTCAGCCTTCATCAGCCTTAACATTAAAGAACAATATTTCAGCCCTCCCCTACCTTCACATTCAGAGAACAACATTTCAGCCTTCATCAGCCTTAACATTAAAGAACAATATTTCAGCCCCCTGCCCTAATATTCAGAGAACAATATTTCAGCCTTCATCAGCCTTAACATTAAAGCACAATATTTCAGCCCTCCCCTGCCTTACCATTCAGAGAACAACATTTCAGCCTTCACCCGCCTTAACATTAAAGAACACTATTTCAGACGTTATCTGCCTTAACATTTCAATAATATTCCAGTCTTCATTTGCCTTAATCCACAAATAACAATATTTCAGCCTTCGTATGGCTTAATCCACAAATAACAATATTTCAGTCTTTGTCTGCTTTAATATTCAAATAATATTTAATTTGCCTTCATTTGACTTAGCCCTTAAAAACAACATTTCAGCCTACATCTGCCAACTTTCAAATCAGATCTCAGCCTTCATTTTCCCTTGAACCTCAAAGACCAATTTTTCATCCTTCACCTCTTTAACCCACATATTTCAGCCTTCACCCGCCTTAACTCACAAAGAACAATTTTTCAGCCTTCACCTGCCTTAACTCACAAAATCAATATTTCAGCCTTCACCTGCCTTAACTCACAAAGACAATATTTCAGCCTTCACCTGCCTTAACTCACAAAGAACAATATTTCAGCCTTCACCTGCCTTAACTCACAAAAACAATATTTCCGCCTTCACCCGCCTTAACTCACAAAAGCAATATTTCAACCTTCACCCGCTTTAACTCACAAAAACAATATTTCAGCCTTCACCTGCCTTAACTCACAAAGAAGAATTTTTCAGCCTTCACCTGCCTTAACCCACAAAAACAATATTTCAGCCTTCACCCGCCTTAACTCACAAAGAACAATTTTTCAGCCTTCACCTGCCTTAACTCACAAAGAACAATATTTCAGCCTTCACCTGCCTTAACTCACAAAAACCATATTTCAGCCTTCACCCGCCTCAAGTCACAAAAACAATATTTCAGCCTTCACCCGCCTTAACTCACAAAAACAATATTTCAGCCTTCACCCGCCTTAACTCACAAAAACAATATTTCAACTGCTTTAACCTTCAAAGAACAATATTTTATCACACATCCGCCAACCCTCCAACCATATTTCAGCCTTCATTTGATTTAACCCTCAAAGACCATTCCCGTAACCCCCAAACAACAATATTTCAGCCTTCGTCTACCAGACTCTTACTTTGCATTTCCATGACTTCCTTTCAGTGAAGGAAATATATTTCCACACCGTTTTCTACTCGGCATTTGAAATGATAACCAATTCTATGAACTGAGACATCTTCATGGAACTTTACTGAAAAGTCATCAAGCTTATCTGAATCTTTTCCCCGTTACTTGTCATCTTTCAATCCAATTTTCGCGCCGTCTGACGTCATCACTAACCAAATGTAATTACTCAACAGTAAAGAAAACAATATTGCCTTTGCAGTTTCTTCGATTAAATCTAATAGAATTTTCTTCTCTCGCTTTAAGCTACACGCATTGACCAAAAAATGAAATACTATTGATATAATAGGTTTCCCTTATGGTTACCCGTTTCCTTGGTATCATAGCCGGGGAGAGTCATAAATGGATATTTATGCCGAAAAGGGGTGGGCCCTGTGGGGATTAAAATAAAATCTAAAAAACAAAAACAAACTCCCGTGAGGCTTCACCAGAAGAACCCTCCGCGCATGTGCGAGAAAAAGGACCTCCGACTACCGAGAGAATATCTCGGCCATTCGAGTTTAGGTCTGGGGCTGGTCGCTCCTACTATCCAGGCGGATGTCCCCTTGCCACAGGCGACTATGACCGGGAATAAAGCCTATGTCATAAAACCACCTTCTGCTTTTGTCTCTTTCTTTTTCGTTCCTTAAATTCCTTCCTTTTCAGCGTGACCACCAAATGAGTTGGGGTAAATAGTGAAAACCCTAAGAACACGCACCAAGAATATCCAGCCACCTTTAAACCATTAAAAGATCCCAAACCTCTTACCACCCCATAGCCCCCTTGCAAGAATTGGGATATTGTAAAAAGTATCTGGCACCTCGAAAGGAGGCGCCCTGTTCCTGAAATGAGGTAACCAAGCTAGTACATAGTAATATTAGTATTATTGTAATTTAACCATTGTACTTCTTTTTGACAATAACTAAATGAATAAAATTATTCTAATCAATTATTATTCTGATAACTTCATTTCAATTTATTAGATTTGCATATTCTACAGTTGAATGAGCTGTATTTTTTAAATTAAATTATCAAATTACTAGATTAGCTAAGTTAAAAGTCAAAGTCAATAAAAGCAATATATAGATATATAAATGAATTATTTATATTATATCTACATATCTCTCTCT
>CM042158.1:78977678-78987678 GCA_023376005.1 Doryteuthis pealeii | reverse complement strand
AAAGGAGCGAGGTGATTTCTTGTCCAGCTGATTGGCGATCTACAGCTAGTTTTTGGCTAAGTTATCAATTCTGTACCGAGTGGCAAGACATCAGAGTGTATCGGTAAAGTTGTATCAAGGCCCCGAGCTGTGGCAAGCTCTCTTCTCTTCTTCGGTCTTCCTCGGTCTGTCTCCTCTCGCTTCTCTCTTCTGTACTGACTCTAACGGTCTGTTATTTATGGGATCCAGACCTCCCCACCCCTAACATATGTCTCTGATTGGCCAGCCACTCGATACTATTGCCTACGTGTCTAAATGGTCTTGTGCCAGCCTAGCTCGTATCTTTCCATTTGGGTTTTTTCCAACTTCCACGAGTCAAAGCCAAACATTGTTTTATTTATCTAAGTTTTTGAAATTGTTGACGAACTTTTCAAAAACTGGAATCTTATTTATTATTTCATTTTGTGAAATTTAAAATTCCGATGATGTATATCAAATTCCATAATTTAAGGAATCTCTTTGTCTAGGTGAAAATTCTTTGCTTAGATGAATTTATATTTTTAATATAAACAATTATTATTATTATTATTATTATTATTATTATTATTATTATTATTATTATTACTTTTAATTTTAACAAACCACCATAATTAATAATTAGGGTAGTTTTAATTAATTAGTAATTAATTAATAGGTCGCCAATCAACCCATAACACAATAGTGTTACACCAATAATTTTGCCATTTTTGTTTTGTGTATATGTTTATGGTTCTTTTTAAGTCTGTAAAAGGTATTTTAAAGTGTGTATCAAGTGGATTGTTTTTAGCTGTTTTTGCTGCTGAGTCTGTTTAAACACCGTTATGGTGTGGAAGGTAACACATAAGTTTCTTTTGTAACTAACTTTTATTCAAAAACTGATACAAAAATAAAACAATAATAAGAATCCATTCATATATATGAAGAAATGTTATTCGTATTTAAACACCATTATGGGGTCAAAGGTTTTACATAAGTTGCTTTCTTGTATATAACTAAAACTTTTATTCAAAAACTGATATATAATAAAACAATAATAGGAATCCACACACACACACACGCACACACACACACACACACATATATATATATATATATATATATATTTGAGGTGAATGTTAGTATTTGTATCCTTTTAGGAGATACATATACCAAGTTTGGGCTTAGGTGTGAAGCATTAACGTACTTATTATGCTAATATTGTTTAGCGTAATATGTTAGTTGAAGAATAAATATCTGAAGACTCTGTGGTTTGTTTTGAGTAAATTTTGAGTAAATTTTCGGGACTGCTATGTCGCTTCGACTGACCATGAATCGTGGTGGGGATCTGGTGGCGACTGCCGCGTGTTTTAGGCGCTTCACACCTAAGTCCAAACCTGGTATAAAACCGATACAAATACTAACATTCACCTCAAATATATATACACAGCAGAAGCATACGGAGACGCAAAATCCACAACACACACACACACACACACACACACACACACACACACATATATATATATATATATATATATATATATATATATAATTTAAAAAAAACTATTTCGTTTACCTGATGAATGCTTTTAGCAGGAAACCATTGGTAGTAATATCGTTCACAAATAAATGAATAAAAGCTAAAACTTTATTTGTCACTTCATTCAAGTATATATATATATATATATATATATATATATATATATATGTGTGTGTGTGTGCGTGTGCGTGCGTGTGTGTGTGTGTGTGTGTGTGTGTGTATAAAGAAGTCAACGGTGCTTGGTAGCTGACAGTTTCTCGCCTATGCGATTTTCAAACCAGTTATCAAGCGCCGTTGACTTCATATCCACGCTAAACAAACTTTTATATATATATATATATATATATATATATATATATATATATATATATATTATATTATATAAGTATGTTTTAGGCAGAATCTTTTCTTTTAAACATGTTGTGTAAAACTCTACTGACGATTCTTGTCGGACTAGTTTTTGTTCGATCCTTTCAAACTGTCTGGCCATCTTTGAAAAGCGAGACAATGGAAACATTCCACCAGCTTCACACCTGAGGATGGCACAAAAACATGCTAAAAGCGCTCGGGAAGAAAATGAAGAAACCTTTGGTGGATTGCTACACCAATCCCACCCTGACATTAAAAAGATGGACAGACAGTTAGAAAGGATCGAACAAAAACTCGCCCGATAAGAATCGTCAGTAGAGCTTAACCAAACATATATATATACATATATATATGTATGTGTGTGTGTGTGTGTGTGTGTGTGTATTTGGGCAGCATTCTTTCATTTATACTTGTAGAATTAAACAAAAGACATATCTCCTGTTTAACAATTTTATTTTTGATCTATTCGAGTTTTCTGGCCAACTTTTTAATGTTTGGTTGGAATTCTTGGATAAGTCCACCAAAGTTCAGGTCCCGAGTACTTTCGGCACTTCGAAGTGCCATCATCAGGGGTGATGTTTTCCAGTTTTTAAAAAATTAAATTAATGTGGAGGCTGGAAGTGGAATTCTTTGATACACCTTGTATATATACAAGGTGTTATAGGCATTTTAAAATTTGTGTACTGCATCCACGAATTCCACCCAAACATTGAAAAGTTGGCCAGAAAACTCAAAGATCAAAAATAAAATTGTTAAACAGGAGATGTGTCTTTTGTTTAATTCTACATGTATATATATATATATATATATATATATATATATATATATATATATATATATATATATATATATATTCGTCGGTGGGTTACCAGGAAATTTGGTATTAGGATGATTCTAAGCTGGTCCTTTCTTCCAAACGTAAAATGTTAGAGAGTTCAGGTTCGATTTGAGAGTTCGATATTTAATTTTTTTTTTATAAACAACCTAAATGTAGGGCCGGTCCTATACTAGGGTCTCATGTTCCTCTCCGAATCTATTATTCTACTGCATGTTCATTTTGATAATTGTAGTATTCAAATGAAATATATGAATTAGCCCTTCTGGAGCCGCCAAGTGGCATGGGTCCTCTCAGGCTAGAGCGTTGGGGTAGTACGCGCCGGTACAGCCTGTGTGTACTATAGGTATGTAGTGCTGGAAGTAATTAAGAGTGTTCTAATAAAAAGAGTATTCTGCTGAATAGTATTCCAATAGTAAATGTATTCCGATAAAGATTCTTCCAAAAAGAAGTGTTTCGATAAAAAGAGTATTTTGATGAAGGGTATTCCGATAGCAAGAGTATTCCGATAGTAATTATAATTAGTAAAGAAAAAAGCTTAAAAATCGGCTATTATGCGGTTATGGTACTATTTCCACTCACCGGAATGTAAATATACCCATTAACTTCATTAGACCGCTATGTGTGTGTATGTGTGTGTGTGTGTGTGGGTGTGTGGCTGTGTGTGTGTATGTGTATATATACAAGGTGTGTCAAAGAAGTATCGAGGTTTTTTGTATTTTTGACACACTGTGTATTCTGAAAAAATTATAATGTTCCATTCATTAATTTGTTTCAGAATACAATGTGTGTCAAAAAAATACCAAGTTTAAAGCTGTATTTACCAAGATAAAAATGAAGAATGAATTAAAATTTTTTTTTCCGAATACAAGGTGTGTAAAAAAATCTCGATACTTTTTAACACACCTTATATATATATATATATATATATATATATATATATATATATATATATATGTAATGAAATACATCAAATTAGAAAGACTCACAAAATTAAATAAGAACGCATGAAACAGGATACAGTTATACATGTCCAAACTTTTTGGGTTATTTTATGCCGAAGACATTTTGTTTTATTCATTTTTGTTAGGTATTCATCATTCATTTAAAATTCAATTATATTTCAAAATCAATATTTTTAAATTCATTTTTATACACATTTTTTAAACATTTCTTTTCCCTATTTAACACAGAGATGGGATCCTAAGAGATACTACCGGTCCGGGTCAGCGTGGACCTGGGAGTAATGGTGATAAAGGGCCTCTACACATCTTTCAGACCTCTAGAACTGGAACCTCACCACCAGATAGAGTTTAACGTCATACCAAGTACACTAAAGACAAGCAGTCGCCGCCTTCTAGCACATATATATATTTATCCACCCCTCCGCCTGAGCAGGATGCGACACAAGGTCAATTTCTTATGCGAAGTTTAACAGGTTTGAATTCAGAGTTTTTCTTCTCCGAGACTGGTTACCTAGCCATGGTTAAAGAGTCCAGTCTGCTCTGCTATTTATCCATAGCTGGAAAGAGAATTGGATTCATACCTTTCCCAAGGGTATTAGCGCCATGTGAAATGCCAACGGCTTCGTCCAAGAATTGAACTCGCGTTGACGAGTCCATTTCCTACGACTCTAACCATTAGACCACGAGCCTTCTAGCACATATATGAGGGTTTGGGGATTGCAATAAAAGCAACAGGGCTGAGACAATCATATAGGTGCTAGGGCTTGATGTCACAAGCCGATTGATCGAAGTAGGCTCTCTCCGACCACCCGTCTAGCCTAAGTAAGGGCCAAAGTGGAGTGCTGCAGGTCATTGACTGCTCAGTCACTAAGACTCCACCCTTAAGTATCATTGGCTGCCACCAACGGCTAACAGGTGGACCCATTAGGGGTCCTACCCCTCTGCAGAGGTGCAGTCTGAGTATTCTAAAGCCCCCAGCCGACAGGGGTGTTAAATTAATTAAGTCATGAAATATGATTTTTAAAAAGGAGTAAACATTGTTTTTGAAATAAAACATATTAAATAGAAAACAAATTTAAAAACATAATTGTTTTTCTCTCTATATATTAGCGTCGGAAATCAATCTGGTCACGTGATTAGGAAACCAGCCTAAACAATTTGAAAAGATGAAATCAATACTAATTTAATATGCAACACAATCATTAAGTTAAATATATAAAATGAGTCACATACACGCACAAAGTATGATCAAAATCTATCGATATTGAATCTTTAATCTTGTTATAATGGAGATAGTGTGTTTGTATCTCTGTAATCGAAACTATATCACTACTCAAGTCACAATTCCATTAGTTTAGTTATTTACGTCACATTCTCAAGGATTTTATCTTAATTGAAACCTCAATTATTAATAAAATTGTTTTACATTATTAATACGGTTGGCCAAATCTACATATAATATTTATCACGTAACCAACGTGTACGGGTTAGGCACAAGACCCTATTAATGTGAGATCACCCAAAAGCCGAGACTCATGAGTGCAAAAAATGCGTCGATCCCGTCAGCATTCCCCCTAAAGGGTGTGCTTTAGGCACCCGGCAATAAACTCAGCCCTGCCCCTTTAAATCAAGGGACAGGTACTGCCTGTGGTGATAGCCCCCTGGGATCAACGCTGTTAATTGTAGCCACGGTCCAGGACCGAAGCCACTGGACCATCGTTCCGAGAGGCGGGTGTGCATACTAGACATTTACCTCGTACTCCACGTGTACGGGTCAGGCACAAGGCCCTATTAATGTGGGACCAGCCACAAGACGAGACTCATTGGTGGCGGGTGAAAAATTGCGTTGATCCCGTCTGCATTGCCCCTCAAGGGAGGGTTGGCGCTTCAGGCACGGGGCAATAAACCCTGCTATGCCCCTTTAAATCAAGGGGACATGTATTGCCTGGGGGATATTCCCCTGGGATCAACGCTGTTAATTGTAGCTACGGTCCAGGGCCGAAGTCACTGGACCCCTCTCCGAGAGGCGGGTGCGCATACTATATTTACCACGTACCCCACGTGTACTGGTTAGGCATAAGGCCCTATTAATGTGAGACCACCCACCACACACACACACACACACACACACACACATATATATATATATATATATATATATATATATATATACAGATGTATATAGATCAATTTGATAATGTTATCTAAAATGTGGTGAATGTATATGAGTGAAAGATGAAAGCCAAGTAGAAATTAATAGTTTAATTGTGTGTTCTATCTCGAATTATCATCTTCATCAGAAAAAAAAAAATGGTTTTTAAATGATAAAAGGCATTATCAAGATTTATGTCAACATATTAATTTATTAAATTAAAACACATTCATAGAATCTGATGAACTTTATAGGTTGGTTGTGTTATGGTTGATTGGATTTTACGGCATGTCAATCGTTGTTGGGTTAGTTTTTGCCAAATACATTATGTTTTATTCATTCTTGATGTTAACTCAAATTTTTAAAAGTCAACGCTTGATCATTAGCCCGTCTACTTAAGAGAGAGGAAGTATTTCTTTTCAAGTGTCAATTTCCGAATCACTCATATATAACACGACCCATATATTCTAGATTAAAATTGTCAACTCTTTATCATCGTCCAGTCATTATTAGTAATTTTATCTGGTATTAGTCTTTATATTTGAATATATATATAGATGTACATAGATAACTTTGATAATGTTATCCAAAATGTGGTGAAGGTACATGAGTGAAAGATGAAAGCCAAGTAGAAATTAATTTCTTCTGTCTCGAATTCTCATCTTCATCAGATATGACAAAATTACTTTTAAAATGATAAAAGGAATTAATCAGGATTTACATCAACGGATTCTTTTATCATTTTAATAAGAACGCTTTCATAGAATCTGATAAAGATCTAGAGCAGAAAGACAGACTGTTAATTCTGACAACTACGCTATTCGGGTATAAATGTGGTGGTTATATTAGTGTTGGAAGGCTTAAAGTAACCTCCCAACGTGTGTACATGTGTATACCTAAAAACGATTCCGACAAAGATGTAAAGATAACAATATATTTTTTTCCGTAGGTGACGGAGATACATTCAGAGAAAGATATACAAAAAGAGTACATGTACGAACAGAAGGTGTATAAAACAGATACAGGAATGTTCTATAAAAGGAAATATGCATACGACTTACTAGTAGTGGGTAGGTAGGGGGTAAGACCCCCCTAACCTAAGATTAGGGTAGCAGCTCTCTAGACCATCTTTACACGTCGCCGGTCTGAGTGAAAAGAGGCTAGGGAATCGAAGTTCCCTCCTGTGGTCAGATACTAACGCCACCTCTCGGCAAACGAGACGCACCAAGGGAAGATAACTCATTTTGCACTTCTGTCCACTCAGACTTTGTTTACTAACCCAACATAGGGATTTATGTGAGTAGTAACCCAAACCAACCACTATCGGTGTGGATGGCCGTTGACTCTCCTGGAAATCATCCACCCTTTGACAGCTCTTGTTTTTAGTGATGCTGTGTGTCTACTTACACCTTACCGGACAAACAAAGTCGCCCCTGATGGTGGGTGCCAGTTTAGTCGCTAGATATACGGATGGATAGACAGATAGATAGTGATGTAATGAATATGCAAATACCTAGGTACCCCCTCACTATAATCTGATTGGATAGTGTCCTCCATAAATACTCGACACTGTGGTGGTACAAGCGCCTACTAGCCTACTAGCAAGACTACCACGCCGACTGCCCGGAAGACGTGCTGCTATTACTGCTACTCAACGCACCAGCTTCTACTTACTTGCGAGAATATACCTTACTACAACTTCATAATATATCCCTTAACCCGGATATATCAGATAGATAGATAGATAGGTGATCTTAGAATATAACTATCATAAATGCAAAGACTGTATTGGAAATACGGTGAGGAAATTAATCCGACAATATGAGAAGAATTTAAAAAAAAAATATAACAAACACAGTGTTATGATCAGGGGAAACAATTTTATGTGTCAATACTTAAGCATTTCGGTATATTGTACCATCTTCAGGACACTGTTAAGTAATGTTTATGTGAGGGATAAAATGAAAGATGTTAAGTGTATAGCGAATGTATAAATATGATGTTATTAACCGATAATTTTCATATGCGCGTTTGTTTACGAAAGCCAATGACGTGATCAATGCATGTGCAAAAATGGAAAGTGAAGACTATATGATGGCGCATGCATTAACGTGAATAGGCGGAGAACGAAAAGTTAACAAAGATATGCCGTATTTCATATGGAATATTAATGTTAGAAAAATAAGAAGATTAAAACAATATATAAATACATATAATCCATATATACGCATATCCACATATAATCATACATGGCGTAGGGAGCGCGTGGTGTAATCATGGGAAATGGACTCGTCGCTCCGAGTTCAAATCCTGGATGTGGTAATTGCATTTCACTTAGCACTAATACCATTGGGAAAGGTATGAATCCTACTCCCCCTCTAGCTATGGGCAAATAGTAGGGCAGACTGGGCTCTTTAACCTTGGTTAAGCAACCGGTCTAGGAGAAGGGATACTCTGAATTCAAACCTGTTAACTCCGCTTAAGAAATTGACCTTGTGTCGCATCCTGCTCGTGCGGAGGGGTTCGTAAATATATATAAGCATACATATATATATATATATATATATATATATATATATAAAATGTACACACGTATGCATAGACGTATCACGTTATATTGTTGTGACCGGGGTTGGCAATCTTATAACCACCGATTATTGATTTGCCTATGTGTTTGGATATGTTGAAGAAGCCAGGCCTATAGTTAACATTGCCAGGCCTATAGTTAACTGTATAGCGTCAATCTTCCAAGCCAGGACAGATGAACTGTAGTGAGAGAGCTGACCTACCTCGTGCAACACGATGTGACAGAGAGAGTGGCGGGCGTGAAGACTTGCCGTATTCTCGAAGGAAGCGGGCTAGGCTTTGCCTGGCGTGTAGGACTGACCTAGAGTCGAGCCCGCTTCCTTCAGAATGTGAGAGCTGTGGACGATCAGTGAAATAAGAAATAGCACAGTGGCCCGGATGTAGGTGGTCGCGCCGTGCTGACGCGTGTCGCACGTGCTGCACGGACAATTATGAGTGAGGAGCCCGGATGTGGTGAAATTGAGGTGTATTTAAAGGACTTATTCTCACAGACCGGAAAGAACGACTGCAGTAGTATTTTGTTGTCGAGACGAGCGGGACAAAGAAATAATTTTGGATATCGGATTTTGGAGCGTGATACAGGTGGGAGTGTTTAGACTGTCGATTGGAACCTTGAGTCAGACTTGAGTGTAACCCCCCCCCCCCACATACACACTGATTAGATTAGATGAACATTTGATGTTTTTGTGTGCGTCAATATGCGTAATCGCGCGTCTCTGTATCTGCGCATGCGCATGTCGTATGCTTCAAAAATGATTAATTCGACTAATAGAACGAAAATCCGGTTAGCAGGAACTGGCAGTGAAGCGTGTTTTAATATTATTGTAATTTCTTTTTTTTTTTTTTTAATCTTTTTAAAATGTTCTTTTTTATTTTTATATCAATTATCATTCAACATGGAAACTGTGTGATCTTATTTTCCTCTTTTGTCCGGCGTTCTCCATTTTTTTGAAATCTCTTCAACTCCAGATTTCTCTGCACTCCAAAATCGACCGCGTCGTCTCGTTCCTTTTACTTTGTGTCGAAGTCCATAATGTTGTCGTTACTCAATTAATCACGCATTAATGAATCAGCGAGACATTTATAATGTTATTACCGACATGAAGCGCATCGATTTTGCTATTGATATATCTCCGTCTGTTTGTTGGTTTCAGTTTTTGCTTGGTTTTGGTTGTATTTCCAATGAATATCAACCCTTTTCAGGGCATTTAAAGTAACTCTTCTTGTTAGCAAAAAAACAAAAAAAACCAAAAAAACCTACTTTTTCATTTAGTATTTTAAATAGAACTTGATTCTTCTTATCACAGTGTCTGTATCAATGCATGGTCTTTTTTACATAGGGATTTTAATGGGGCATTCTGCAAGTATCCAACTCGCGATTCAACAATAATAAATCTGTGAGGCTACCTTTTTACCTTTTCCCTCTACCCAAATGACGCGGGGTAGCCGCTTCTAGTAGATAATAATTATGAATACTTCATTAAAACGTCAAAAAGATGTAAGGTAAAGAATAAACAAAAAAAAATGTTTTTATAAATTGAAACCCCCCGGCAAAC
>CM042158.1:78956732-78974232 GCA_023376005.1 Doryteuthis pealeii | reverse complement strand
CGACCTTGTGCCACACTCTACTCGTGGAGAACGGGTTAGGTAGAGAGTCATCACGTAGTCGTGTAATGGTTAACAAAGCTAGTCTTACAGGCCCATACTACCGAATACCGATTTCGATCCTCACTGGATGCCCCATACTTGCGACCTTGTGCCACACTCTACTCGTGGAGAACGGGTTAGGTAGAGAGTCATCACGTAGTCGTGTAATGGTTAACAAGCTAGTCTTGCAGGCCCATTACTACCGAATACCGATTTTGATCCTCACTGGATGCCCCACACTTGCGACCTTGTGCCACACTCTACTCGTGGAGAACGGGTTAGGTAGAGAGTCATCACGTAGTCGTGTAATGGTTAACAAGCTAGTCTTGCAGGCCCATTACTACCGAATACCGATTTTGATTCTCACTGGATGCCCCATTGACCTTATTGTTATGCGTTAGAATGCACCTACTGCACCTCTGCAGAGGGGTAAGACTCCCCCAATGGGGCCACCTGTTGGCCGTGGGTGGCGACCCGTGATGCTTAAGGATAGAGCCCAGCTGGATGAGCAGTTCATGACATGCAATACTCCACTTTGGCCCTATCTTCGGCTAGACGGGCGGTAGGAGAGGCCCCCTCCGATCAATCGGCTGGTCACGTCAAGCCCTAGCACCTATATGATTTTCCCAACCCTATTGCCCTTATGGCAAGCCCCAATCCCTTTTTATCATATGGGTGCTAGAAGGGGGTGGCTGCGGGTCTACATGTCCTGGGATTGACGTTAAGCTCTATCTGATGGTGAGGTTCCAATTCTGGAGGTTTGGGGAATGTGGAGCACCCCTTCATCACCATTGCTCCCTGGTCCACTCTGACCCGGAGTGGTAGTACCTGTTAGGGTCCCATCTATGGATTAAATAGAAAAATGTATTTATAAATAAAAATTGTATTATCCATTAAGAATTGATTTCTTTCACAACTTTATCGGCATTAAATGACCCACTGAGGTTGATATGCCGTAAAACAAAACAAACCAAACCAAACCTTATTGTTATGATAGGTTGTTTATATTGAATAACAGAAACGAATAAACAAAACAATGTATTAAAAAAAAAACGTGCAAAGAACAAACCAAAAAGAAAACAATACCCAACAATTCCATATAGGTAATTGTTAAGTTGTTGAATATATCTAATTAAGCAGCAGATAATCTTGATTATTCAATTATCGAAAATTAGGACACGTTACGTGGAAAACAGCACAACAAGGAAACCACGTGACAATTCAAACTAAAGCCGAGGCAGTCGTCAGTAAGGAGATTTCCGAGAATGGAACAATAATGAAATTATATATACTAACAAATATATGAACCCTCCGGGCGCAAGTATTTAAGTATTAATGTAATAAAATATCGTATTAAATTAGAAAGGCTAATGAAACTAAATAAGACTGCAGATAAAAAGATTTGAAACAGATTCATTTATAATCGAAAAATAGAACAACTGAAACTTACTCTTCCACCACTCTCGTCTTTCATTGTTATTTTTTCTCATTTAAGTATTTAGTTAAAAGAGGAAGTAAAGAATAAAATGACAGTTATTTTTTCTTGTTAATGGATTTCATTTAAGATTTATTGAAGAGATTTTTTCTTATATTCATTAAAATAAAGCCAAACAATTAGAAATCAATAATACTAAGCACATATTTATTAAAATCACATTTTTAATATCAATATGCAAATTAGCCTTCCCGTTCACACTGTAAACCGCTATTTTGTTGTATATATAAATACAATTGCATGTTATTAGTATGTAGATATGCTTAACAGTATTAATAATGTAAAACAATTTTATCAATAATTGAGGTTAAATTAAAAATAAAATCATGGTCAATGTGATGTCAATAACTAAGGGAATTGTGACTTTTCGGTTGCTGAGTTGACGGGGACCGGTATCGAACTAGGAATGTTGTGGTTTCTAGCCGGACGCTCTACCGACTGAGCTAACCCGGACCCATCTATTATTATTGTAATCTGAATTCGGTTACAGACAGACAAACAAACAATCTCCATTATAATAAGATATATATACATATATTTTATTTTTTTAAATTTTTTATTTTTTATTTTTAAGATCTTTGCCGAACGGAAGTTTTACGATCTTTGCCGAACATTTAAATTTCCATTCGAAGATTCAACGGATTGGTACCACGGTTGGGTTTAACAAACACAGATGGAAACTTTTCAACTCTCTGAAGATGGGCCTTGCCCGAAAATATTATGGGTGAGAGGAGGGAGAAAAAAAAATTAAATAAATATGTTTTTCAACATAAATTTGCATTATTTTGCCTTCAAAAAATCTTATTACATTTTAATTAATGCCTCTAACACACTATAAAAAATCTTTACATATATATTATATATATATATATATATATATATTAATACATATTTGTGAATAAAAAGGCCTTAAATACCATGGGTATCGTGGTTATGGACCATTTCCACTCGTGGGTATCTAGGGCCCACGAGCTTCTTCAGACCACATATATCTTTTATTTAGACAGGCACATGGCCAAATTCATTTTATATTCATACATTTCCCCCCGCCTCCAAGGGCGATATTATTGTATTTTTTTCTTTTCGGGTGTCTCTTATTGATTGATGGATTTTTTTCTCTCTCCTTCTTCAGTTTACGTGGCTGTCGGTGTTTTTTTTTGTCTGTTTACAATCTCATACGGAACCTGAACTCTACAACTAACTACTGGTAGAGAATAGGACCAGCCTAGAATCACCTTGTACCAAGAAACTCGGTACCACACCAAAGTATATAATATATATATATATATTATATATATTATATATTATATATATATATATATATATATATATATATATATATATATTAAGTTAGGAGTAAGGAAATGAAATCCGACGGTATATGTATAGATAAAAGTGTATGAGAACAAACAATGAAAATATTTATATCAATATCATAGCTAATATTGAACAATATATCGATTTATAAAAATCATCATCAGAGCTAGTTTTTCATCCGGACTCATCGAGAGAGAAGCAGAAAATGTTTTTTATATAATATGATTTTTATGAATCGATATATTGTTCAATATTAGCTATGAATATGATATAAAATATTTTCATTTTAACAGCATTGTGTGTTTTCATACCCTTTATATATATATATAGGCATACCTATTCAAATGTAATTTTAGCCTTACATTTGAATAGGTATTCCCGCCTAATTAATTAATTATTAATTAATTAACTTTCAAAATTAGGTACGACTTCAATTAAGCACATATTCCCCCCCCCCCAATATATATATATATGTGTGATAAAAACATACTTACCAACGTATCTGAGGCAGGGCGAGTTCGAGGAGTGTTCACTGGCATACTGACAAATGAAGAAGCCGGAGGGAGAAAGGTGCCTTCTTATAGGATAGTACAGTGCATTGTGGGTAAGTTAGTGGGCATAAAAGACACCAGCTCACTTTGCCAGGTGTTGGGTCATACAGTTAACATAAAAAATACAGTAACCTGCTCAAAAAAGATTTACAAAAAAGACTAGAATCATTAATAGTATTTTCTTTTTTTCTTTTCATCTTAGTGCAATATTATGTCACCATGTGCTGTATGCTATGTCTATTAGTATGGTCACTGAATTATTTTGGCCACAATCATTATTATCTAACATCTTCAGGACAATTTTCTGTTGACAAATTATTTCTTTAGAAAGTTTATAAAATATTCACATAAAAGAGAACATTTTATATCCATTAATGGCCGACAGACCCAAGAGTATTACAGTTATCAATTTATAATTTTCTTTATTTTTAACAAAACTAAAATGTTGAGAGAGAAAGAAAGTATCATTATTATCATTGATAATAGTTAAAATTAAGTTTTTTACAAAATTAAGACATTATTTTATTTTACATAATCTTAGGGCCAGGTTTTCTCAGTCGGTAGAGCGTTCACAAGGTTCCTAGTTCGATACTGGCCCTCGCCAACTCAGCGTATGAATAGCACAGAGATCTGTGCAGTAAAGTAAGGAGCTGATGGTAGGTGTAGCGCTCCACCTCAGACGTGATAGGAAAGAAGCGAAAGAGCAGGAGGAGAAAGGAAAATAGGAGGAAAACGGAGGGAAATAAAGGATAGCCCAAGTTTTTTTTTGGCTAAAAGGCGACGCCTAAGAGAAAGACAGAGGAAACGTCAATATATGTTGTTGGAATATTTCTACATATATATATTTACCAACCCCTCCGTACGAGCAGGATGCGACACAAGGTCAATTTCTTAAGCGGAATTTAACAGGTTTGAATTCAGAGTTTTCCTTCTTCTAGACCGGTTGCCTAACCAATGTTAAAGAGCCCGGTCTGCCCTACCATTTACCCATAGCTGGAGGGAGAGTAGAATTCATACCTTTCCCAAGGGTATTAGCGCTAAGTGAAATACAATTATCACGTCCAGGATTTGAATTCGCGGTGACGAGCCTGTTTCCCATGACTTTAACCATTTCACCACGCACTCATATTTCTACATACGTGGGCTCTAATTCCCCACCAGGATTTTTAAACTAGCCCAAGTCACGTGGTTTATTACTTTGCCAATCACCAACCATACTGCGTGGCTGATACACTACTTAAACCCCCACACTGGCCATAATTCCAATTGCACTCATTGAGGAGGGACTTACAATACCGGACGAGTACCAATACTCAGGACTCTTTACCAAGGATCCAATTCAACTGGACAATCGCTCTGGCTTAAGATCTACAGGATGGCAGAACAGATTGGAACACATGTTAAAGAAAAATAGAAGCAAATCATCTGACGGTTTGAAAGAATAGAAATAGGACCCCATAAAAAAAAGAACCCCCTAAAAAACCCAACAAGAACAACAAATATGTAACAATTTACATAAAAAATGGGTTCTAGGTGGCCACCGACAATAAAATGAAGACTGGGTTACCCTTTGTGCATCGTGTTTGCATTTTTTATTCCTGGAGAAAATATTTTTGGAGATTGGTTTTGAAGACTTATCACAATGCAAAGGAAGAGAAGGCAACGTGTGTGCTGTTCATTTTACTGTGTTATTTAACGTTTTCTTAATATTTCGGGATGAAATACCCCTTTTTCAGAAGACATCAGAGCCCCATAAAGATTAGATATTAACACATACAATTCAAACACTAAACACAAGCAGGGAAACACGTAACTACCACCAGACACAAACATGGATTAATACAAACACTCATTAAAATTACTTTATGGCGCTCCGAAGTCTTCTGAAGATGGGGTATTTCATCCATAAATATTAATGAAACATTAGATAATCGGAAATCAGAGGAAGAATTGAGACCTCCCAAACAACCTCATTGTTAAGATCGGCTAGAATACTCAGAAGAGTTCTAGAGACATGAGAACTCTTGTTGTCACCCAGGCTCCAGTGAATGACCATCAGCTAACGTTGGTGAGAATAACTGTTGTGATGTTAGTCCCAACAGTAAAAAGAAGTCAAGTCGATATGGGGTAAAATAAGACAAGTGTATTTACAATTAATGGTACATGTACGACTAGCTTGTCGTTAACGGGAACAGTGCTCCCTTTCCACTCGGTGTCTCACTATTTATAGTGAGAACCGGTGCATGTTCTCCACTGTAGGAACGGCCGGTACAACAATAACTTATATAGTCAACAGTTTGTCAATAATTATGGCTTCAATGATTGATTGATTTTAATAGCATGTCAACCGGTCTAGCATTAATTTTCGGGTTGGCAACCTTGATGGAAAATTAGCTTATTTTATTTTAAAAAAAATCTTATTAATATCTGGATAAGAGGATCTTCAACTCAAGGACTCAAAAGGGATCATCAACCCCCCTAAAAAAAAACCCGACAAGAACAAACAAATATTCAATTTACGTTTTAAAAAATTGGTTCTAGGTTGACTGGGCTACCCTTTGTGGATCGTGTTTGCATTCTTTATTCCTGTGCCCTAATAGTAATACTCCTTCAACCGTAAAAGCTCGAGCCCTCTATTTTTTAAAGCGATCGTTTTGTACCCTGAAATATTTTATTAAGACCATAATCGAACGTATGTTCTAAGTCTTTTCTCATTATTAAACAATAATTACTTTAAACATTTAGTTTTCCTAATAAAAAGTTTTATTTCATATTTTTAGATAGCTACAATGTCTGCCGATTTCGTAACGCCACTGTGGAAAATAGACATTAAAATATTAATTTAATTGCAAATTCATTTTATCACTTTCAATATATATATATATATATATATATATATATATATATATATATATATATATATATATATATGAGGAAAAATGAGTAAAGAAAAGAAAAGTAAATGGATAAAATGAATTTAATCGATCACTTACACATGTGTTTCGGTCAGTTTATGTGTGTGAAAATATTTCGCACACATACAAGAATCGACCTTCATCAGAGTGAATATTTATTTTACCTGATGAAGGTCGATTCTTGTATGTGTGCGAAATATTTTCACACACATAAACTGACCGAAACACATGTGTAAGTGATCGATTAAATTCATTTTATCCATTTACTTTTCTTTCTTTACTCATTTTTCCTCATATTGTCGATTCAATTCCTTTTACATTTTTACATATATATATATATATATATATATATATATATATATATTTATATCATTGATTGGTTTAAGGTTTGGTCTGTTTTACGGCATATCAACCTCAGTGGGTCATTTAATGCCGATAAATTTTTAAAACAAAGCCATTCTTAATGAATAATCAAATTCGACTAAAAATAACATTCGGAGAAAATGCCTCAAGTACCTTTTATTATTTCATACCGTAACTTTTTTTTTGCTATTTGCATTAAATTAAAAATTAAAACTAATTTAGAAATTCATTAAAAAGAATCGAAATGTAATTTTCTGTTTATAACATTTGGATTCCTTGTCCATTTTGATGCCTCATTTATAATACCATAAAATCGTCTCTCGCCGAGCGCATTTCACATAAAATTCCTTAAACCCTTCATCTACCAAATTTGCCCTAATTTATACCTAATCTTCTTTTATTTGTACCTGTATGATGAGATATTTTAAAGTTCACTATCTATTCACCTGAGAACTCATTCTATTCAAATAAGTAAGTAAAGTAATGTCGTTGGGGCGGCCTAAAGTCGGTATCAGCCAGTCAGCGAGGGGGTCTATCCCCTTTTCAATAGCGCTAGACCAAGGAGATTGTTTTTAGCATCTGAGGTAGAGCGCCACACCTACCATCAGCTCCTTACTTTACCGCACAGACCCATGTGCTACTCATACGCTGAGTTGACGGGGACCGGTATCGAACTAGGAACCTTGTGGTTTCTAGCCGAACGCTCTACCGACTGAGCTAACCCGCACCCATCTATTATTATTGTAATCTGAATCCATCTGTTCAATTATAATGAACTAACCATCAGTTTTTGTACTTTGCTTAGATGTGGTATTCATAGAATAGGCTAGACACTGTCAGCAGCTGAAAGTAGGCACAGAGTTAAAGAATGCAACATATTTCTTCTACTCTGTATGTGTCTGTATAATATTGAGTATTTGTGGTCCATGACAAAGTTCAGTATCTGTTCACTTTCATAACTCATTCTATTCAAATAAAATCCCATTATTATTGTAATCTGAAATCTTCTGCTCAATTATAATAAACTAACCAACAGTTATTGTACTTTGCTTGGGTGTGGTGGGAGAGCCGCCGTGAGCGGCTTAATCCTTCGCCAACAAAATATCCTCCACGGCTGTAGCAAATTTTCTTGGTATCTTTCACCTGTATCATGGTTTAATTCAAAGTTCACTACCTATTCACCCCAGCAGTCATTCTATTCAAATAAAATCTTACTATTATTCTAATCTGAGTAATTCTACTCTGATGAACTAACCATAAGTTGTTTTTAAACGTCCACGGGGAGCCGCTGTGAGCGGCTTAAAGTAGGCAATAAGTTAAGATGCCCTTATGGCAACCTCCGATCCTTTTTATCATATGGCTGAGGGTCTTCATGTCCTGGGTATGAGGTTAGACTCTAAATGATGGTGAGGTTTCAGTTCTGGAAGTCTGGGGAATGTTTAGCACTCCTTTATCGCCTTTGCTCCTAGGTTCGCTCTGGCTCGGAGTAGTAGTGCCTTTTAGGGTCCGATCTATGGGTTGAATAGAAAATTTGTTTAGAAAAAAAATGGGTTTAAAATATTTTGTTCTAATCTAACACTACGAATCTTTCAAAACTTTGCCGGAATTGAATAACCCCATGTAGTTGATATGCCGTAAAACAAAACAAACAAACAAACAAACAAACAATAAGATATTTAGAAGAGATAATTAAAGAAAAGATTTTCTGTATCATCTTTAGGATATTTTAGGGGGATATAAATATTTTGTCTGCGGGAAGGTCAACAGGGGAATTTTAAACGGATTACTAAGAAGAGGAATTAAAAGGAAACGTTGGACAACAAACAAGATAAAAGAAAAGACGACTTTTCTGTTTCCAAGTCATGGCTTGTTAATCCTGAAGGACGGAGAGACAAACAAAAAGTTGAAACCCCCCCCCAAAAAAAAAAACAAGAAAAAGAAACAAAACAAAAAACTAAAAAATAAACAAAACAAAACATAGCAAGGCGTACTCGAAAAGACGCAAAAATACGACAAACAAAATGGCCGACAAAAATGGCTGACTCACCATTTATAAAAGTCGTCTGCTTCAGTCATGTTTAGACGTGCGCAGTTCAGGTCTGCATGGATAATGGCTGATATTAAGCTATCAATATCACTCAGAGAACTATAGGATCAATACCTTAGTAGACAGACGCCCCCTTTTCGATTGGAAGACCATGATCATACAACCACTACATCAAAAAACAACTGAACTGGATTCTGGCGAATGTTTTTGATAAAGTAAAATGTAAGCCCGGGAAAAGTATCTGCGACTTTTATCTTATTTCTTTTTCTTCTTTTTTCAGCTGATATATTCCCGGCGGCCGAAACACTTTAATAGCATCAACTCATCGTCTGTCAGTGAATTTCAGTAAATATAAGAAAAGTCGAGATTGAATAGGTCTGCATCTATATCATCTTGTAAGTAATATTTGTTTTGGTTCTGAAACAAACTTGGGGGCTTAAATGATGAAAAAAAAGATTGTTATCAACGTCAATAATCTGATATCGAATCCAGATAGAAGCCAAACTTTGTAATGCCGATTTTCAAGGAAAGTATGTAAGTATTTATTAGTTCTTAGCTCAGTCGGTAGAGCGTTCGGCTAGAAACCATAAGGTCCCTAGTTCGATACCGGCCCTCGCCAACTCAGCGTATGACTAACACAGGGATATATGCGGTAAAGTAAGGCGTTGTTGGTAGATGTGGCGCTTCCACCTCATAGGCTAAAAACAATCTCCTTGGTATAGCGCTAATGAAAAGGGGATAGACTCCTTCGCTGATTGGCTGATACCGATTTTAGACCACCCCAACGACTTTACTTACTTTATTGACCGTTCTTTGAGCCACTTCTTCACTACAGATTTCACATCATAGTCAATTGAATAATGTTTTCCTATCAAAACCTCTTTCATGGGATCGAAAAGATTATATTTTGAAAGTGCTAAATCTGGTGAGTATGGAGGATGCGGAACAGTAAACATAATTATATGGGGAAGGGATAGATACTGTTATTCAAAAGTTGAACGTTGCTATTAAGAGAAACGGTGACTATGTGGAGAAGTAGGGATGAAATCCACAGAGGACCAGCTTCATTTTGATGTATGATACATGTTCCTGTGTTGGTAATTATACCTGTCCTAAACAAAATGGTATTACTTTTTGTCTCCCCTATGTGGAGAAGTAGGGATGTGATCAACAGAGGACCAGCTTCATTTTGATGTATGATATATGTTCCTGTGTTGGTAATGATACCTGTCCTAAACAAAATGGTATTACCTTTTGACTCCCCTATATGGAGAAGTAGGGATGTGATCAACAGAGGACCAGCTTCATTTTTGATGTATGATATATGTTCCTGTGTTGGTAATGATACCTGTCCTAAACAAAATGGTATTACCTTTTGACTCCCCTATATGGAGAAGTAGGGATGGGATCAACAAAGGACCAGCTTCATTACTTTTTGAATCACCCTCATACATGCACTCATTCGAAGGCAGAACGTCGCAATTGAGAGAAACGGTGACTATGTGGAAAAGTAGGGATGAAATCCACAGAGGACCAACTTCATTTTGATGTATGATATATGTTCCTGTGTTGGTAATTATACCTGTCCTAAACAAAATGGTATTACTTTTTAAATCACCCTCGTACATGCACTCATTCGAAGGCGGAACGTTGCTATTAAGAGAAATGATGACTATGTAGAGAAGTAGGGATGAAATCCACAGAGGACCAGCTTCATTTTGATGTATGATATATGTTCCTGTGTTGGTAATTATACCTGTCCTAAACAAAATGGCATTACTTTTTAAATCACCCTCGTACATGCTCTCATTCGAAGGCGGAACATTGCAATTGAGAGAAACGGTGACTATGTGGAGAAGTAGGGATGTGATCCACAGAGAACCAGCTTAATTTTGATGTATGATTCATGTTCCTGTGTTGGTAATTATACCTGTCCTAAACAAAATGGCATTACTTTCAGAATCACCCTAATATTTTCACTCATTCCCTGTATTCACCTTCGGATAAGCCATTTGTCGCTCTTTTACCAAATCTATTAACGACAAATTTTCAAGTTAATGGAAGACCGCAGAATGCACCGGGAAAGAATTAAAAAAAGCGGGAAGATATAGGAGAATGAAATTAAGTTTGCGGAAAGATAGCAAAAGAGGATATAATAAAGTTAATGTTATTAAAAAAAGCAAACAGCATTATCCAATAACAATAACTAGCTTACGTACACGTGTAACATAAGGGCATTAAGTTCATTACAAGATTAGCTGTCCGCAAATTGAGTCGGTAAAGAAATTTAGGAAGTCGAAAAAATAAATGTCTTTCTGATAACGAAGGAACATATAAGGTTGGGTGGTTGGTTGGTTGGTTAGGTTTTGTTGTATACCCTTCCTTACTTCTTACTTCTGGTCGTATTTACTTCTGGCCGGCTTTGCTATTCTGATCGTCTATCTTGGTCTGGTCTCTTCTAAGGTCTGGACTTTCTTGGGCACTTCGGGTCTGGTTTCTGTTAGGGATTTCTCCTTATAAGCCCTGTGTCATTGTTAGTTTTTAGCTAATAAACACAAGACTTCAATTTACTTTGATGTTACTTTATTTTCAATCCCCAACCCAGACATCTGCGCAGTTGAGACTTACATCCTATGAGCTCGGCTCCTATTTGCTAACTGAGACTTACTTACTATCCTTAAATCGGAAGACAGGGTCTTCTATGCCTTCCAGTTCTCACGATTTATCCCCGGAAGGCAAGGTGAAAGTGAGGTCAAGCCTTGTCACTCATCCTTCAAGGTCGTGGGCTGTAGCTTATAACGGCCATTTTGATTTCTACACTATTGCCATAAATATTAGGTGTCTAATAATTATGTAACAGTTTTACGGCATGTCAACCCTTGTTAGGTTATTCTATGTCGAAAACATTTTGTTTTATTCATTCTTCTTGGGTAATAATATTAATTAATGGTAGCGATCCTGTTAATGTAAGTCGAGTCAACGGGGTTTCCTATGGTCGGTATCGGTCAGACAGCGAGGGAGTATATCCCCTTTTCAATAGCGCTAGACCAAGGCGATTGTCTTTGGCGTCTGAGGTGGAGCGCCACACCTACCATCAGCTCCTCCCTTTACCGCACGGATCCCTGTGCGAGGGCCGGTATCGAACCCAGAACCTCGTGGTTCCTAGTCGGAGGCTCTACCGACTGAGCTAAACCGGCCCTTTAAATACTTAGATGTCATGTGCTCCCCTCATGACATACATATATAATCCATGCGGCCCTCATGACATACTTATGTAATCCATGCGGCCCTCATGGCAAACATATGTAATTCATTCCCCACAAGGGAGCTACTCAGTTTGGCATACCTGCCCTAAACCTCAGCGCCTTCCAAAAATGCATCGACCTAAGTGGCAATTATGTAGAATAATGAAAATAATTTAAAATTGATACATAAAAGGCATTAGTAGAAATAAAGTCAAAAATCACGAAATTGATAGAATACTAGACTAGAACGCCCTTCCCAGAATGCCATACAAAGAAAACCAGCCCTCCCATCATGACCAACAAACAGCGATAGCACTCTCATCGTGACCTGCGGGTTTGACCACCCTTCTCATGAGGCACCACACAAGATTATATAAGAAAATATGAAAACACACAATTCACTTGGTTTGAAAATCGATCGAGGCGAGGAAGTAACTGTTACCAAAAGTCGGTGAATTTATGTATTCACTTCCCGAAATTATTCTTGCTCTATCAATGATATTGAGCACTCGTTATTGATAACACCGTCTCAGCGGCGTATAAGTAGCGCATAGATCTGTGTGGTAAAGTAAAGAGCTGATGGTAGGTGTGGCGCTTCACCCGAGTCAGAAAAAGCAATCTCCTTGGTGTAGAATCCCTCTCTGTCTGGCCGATACCGACTTTTAGCCACACCGACGATTTTACTTTTATTTATATTATCAATATGGTTGCACATTCTCTCCTGATGATCCCATGCATTTGTAAACATCTTTTGTTTTTTCAATATATCATATTCACACTGTCGGATTAAGTTCCTTTTATTTCTCATATATATATATATATACTAGCTAAAGTACCCGGTCCATGACCGGACTAAAATGAAATTTGGATCACCAGGGAGTGAGAGAGAAAGTGGAAGACAGTAGTTAGAGAGGGGGTAAGAGGAAAATAATTCTTGAAACTAAAATGAGAATTTGTATATTTCAGGATTTGTATTTTCTGTTTTATAGTTTAAAATATTTTCATATTATTATACAACAAATTGAAAGTATTCGTTTGTATATTTGTTTGTTATTGTTTTAATTTTTTGTACATGACAACAATTCACATTTAGTTCTTAATTGCATGTTGAGTTTAAAAAGAAGCTGAGAATCGAAAATCTAAATTCTTCGTATTGCAATATCTATTTTTGCTAAAACCTAAGATAGTATTATAGGGACCACCAATTGATCAGTTTAGGCCATCTTGAATAAAACGGAAATATTTTGTTATTATTTATAATTAATTGATTTTTCATAGAATTTAAAAAACTCTTATCGTAACTTGTTTTTAGTTACGTTAATTTTCAGTTGATTTAACAGTGCAAAAATGAAAACGTTATTTTTCAATCATAATTTTCATTATTTCCGTAAGCTGAAAAAAAGTTAAAAAATCATCAGGAGTTTATTTCATGTTTTTTCTTTCAAATGGAAAAAATTTTTCAAGAAAATATTAATTTTTCTGCAAGTTTTTTTGAAGCGATACATGACGGACGCCATGGAAACATTTCCTACAATGAAGGCTCGAGTCAAACTTCTTACAGCTACCTTCGGCCTGTCTTTCCATGAGGATGTGTATCCAGCCCACCCCCTTCCGTCAATTGGTCCTTATAGCTGAAACTGACTTCCGCAAGGGCATCGATGTCGGCCCCATATCGAGATGCTCCCCTGTCCCGATACCAGTACGTAGTTTGGGGTTTCCCAATCTCTCAAGATCGGGAAGTGTCCAGACATTCCAGGTGGCTATTCTTAGCCTTGTCTTATGTTGTAGTATTTTCTTGTTTTCACACAGCTAATGTGGACATTCGTCGAAACGCTGGTTTCTGGCCAGCTTGATAGGTGAACCGGAATTTGTTTAGGTCACCTTTTCTAGAAACTTCCCAAATACACACACACACACACACACACACACACACACACACACACACACACACACATATATATATATATATATATATATATATGAAAATAAAATGGAAATTAATCCGACAGTGTGAATATGATATAATGAAAAAACAAGGGATGTTTACAACTGCATGGGCTCATCAGGAGAGAATGTGCAAACCGTTTCGGGGCCTTCCTCTCGACGGTTTAAAAAGCAACACCGGCCCATCCTCACTGATATGAGGACCCTCGCAATATCATGCATCGACCGCACGTGGATCGGTCATCAACAAAAATAAGACGGGAAAAATGACCGTTAGCAAAAACAGAACGCTGCTAGTCAAACGTTGGAATTAATAAAAAAAATGCACTGTCTATATTAAAAATAAAATGAATTTTATTTAAAAATAAAATGAATTTTATTTAAAAATAAAATGAAACTCCTTTTTAATTTTAAAATTAATCAGAAGCATTATAGTTATAAAAAAAAGACTCAAAAAAGTCTGGTGTAGAGTAATTTTAAAAAGTGTAAATTTGTATAAAAAGTGTATATAAATATCAAAATTATTTGTAATACAATCCAACTGTAAAATAAGTAGCCCACTTTTATAGGTAAATCCGTGGTGTTTATGGATAAATATCATCGAAGGAGTAAACATTCATATGTAAAGTTATATATATATATATATATATATATGTATCAAAGTTATATATATATATATGTATCAAATTATCAAATTCACACTGTCGGATTAATTTCCTTTTATTTCTCATACTTGTCTACGAAAAACAATACATATGGATGTTTACTCCTCTGATGATAATTATCCACAAACACTACGGATTTACCAACACCACAAACTTTCTGGAGCCTTACATCTTTTTCAGTTGTGCTATTGACTTATTGGTTACTTATTTAATAGTTGGAGTGTATTATGAACAATTTTGATACTTAATATACACTTTTTATACAATTATACACTTTTTTAAACAATTTTACATCAGGCTCTTTTGAGTCTTATTATAAACTGATTTTTAAAAATTAGAATTAAATTCATTTTATTTTTAAATAAAATTCATTTTATTTTTAATACAGACAACGCATTTTTTGAAAAATTCCAACTTTGACTAATAGTGTTCTGTTTGCGCATTCTTCTTCTAACGGTCATTTCCTCCCGTTCTTGTTGAAAACCGATCTATTACATACGGTCGATACAGATATTCCGAGGGACCTCACAACAGTGAGGGGGCCGATGTGCAGTTAAAACCGTTGAGAGGAAGGCCCCGAAACGGTTCACATTCTCTCCTGATGGTCCCAAGCATTTGTAAACATCATTTGTTTTTTCAATATATCAAATTCACACTGTCGGATTAATTTCCTTTTATTTTACACACACACACACACACACACACACACACACACACACACACACACATATATATATATATATATATATATATATATATATATATAAAGATAATCTAATGAGTCAGACGAACCTACTATTAGTTTTCGCATAAAGCTCTTCAGGGCTAAAATCTGACTCTTTTTTTAGATATATATATATATCTTATATACATATATATATATATACATATAAATTGTTTTTTTCTTTTGGCCAAATACTGTACCAATAGATTATTTTTTGTTGGTACGAATATCTTGGTTCTTTCTTTTTTTCAAAAATTTTTTTCTTCCTGGTTGATGTTTGGTAGTATATTTTTACAATCAAACTTTCTGCTGGGTTTTTTCTCTCCGCAAGGATCTACCAACACGCTTGGTATATATATATATATATATATATATATGTATATATATATATATATATATATATATATATATATATATATATATTCAGAAAATACCAACAACTTTTGATATTACCAAGACACCATAATGGTAGTTAAAACCCCTTATATTGAAAATTCTGGGTTTCTATGACTAGATTTCTTTTAGATATACACCATAACCGTATAAATTTATAGCATGTACTTTCCATATCCCAACATCTCGTTTAACAGTTCTCAAAGAATAATGTTTCAGCCTTTATCTGGCTTAGCATAAAACCAACAATATTTCAGCCCTCCCCTGCCTTACCATTCAGAGAACAACATTTCAGCCTTCACCCGCCTTAACATTAAAGAACACTATTTCAGACGTTATCTGCCTTAACATTTCAATAATATTCCAGCCTTCATTTGCCTTAATCCACAAATAACAATATTTCAGCCTTCGTATGGCTTAATCCACAAATAACAATATTTCAGTCTTTGTCTGCTTTAATATTCAAATAATATTTAATTTGTCTTCATTTGACTTAGCCCTTAAAAACAACATTTCAGCCTACATCTGCCAACTTTCAAATCAGATCTCAGCCTTCATTTTCCCTTGAACCTCAAAGACCAATTCTTCATCCTTCACCTCTTTAACCCACATATTTCCGCCTTCACCCGCCTTAACTCACAAAGAACAATTTTTCAGCCTTTCACCTGCCTTAACTCACAAAATCAATATTTCAGCCTTCACCCGCCTTAAATCACAAAACAATATTTCTGCCTTCACCTGCCTTAACTCACAAAAACAATATTTCAGCCTTCACCTGCCTTAACTCACAAAGAACAATATTTCAGCCTTCACCTGCCTTAACTCACAAAAACAATATTTCCGCCTTCACCCGCCTTAACTCACAAAAGCAATATTTCAACCTTCACCCGCTTTAACTCACAAAAACAATATTTCAGCCTTCACCTGCCTTAACTCACAAAGAACAATTTTTCAGCCTTCACCTGCCTTAACTCACAAAAACAATATTTCAGCCTTCACCCGCCTTAACTCACAAAAAACAATTTTTCAGCCTTCACCTGCCTTAACTCACAAAGAACAATATTTCAGCCTTCACCTGCCTTAACTCACAAAACCATATTTCAGCCTTCACCCGCCTCAAGTCACAAAAACAATATTTCAGCCTTCACCCGCCTTAACTCACAAAACAATATTTCAGCCTTCACCCGCCTTAACTCACAAAAACAATATTTCAACTGCTTTAACCTTCAAAGAACAATATTTTATCACACATCCGCCAACCCTCCAACCATATTTCAGCCTTCATTTGATTTAACCCTCAAAGACCATTCCCGTAACCCCCAAACAACAATATTTCAGCCTTCGTCTACCAGACTCTTACTTTGCATTTCCATGACTTCCTTTCAGTGAAGGAAATATATTTCCACACCGTTTTCTTCTCGGCATTTGAAATGATAACCAATTCTATGAACTGAGACATCTTCATGGAACTTTACTGAAAAGTCATCAAGCTTATCTGAATCTTTTCCCCGTTACTTGTCATCTTTCAATCCAATATTCGCGCCGTCTGACGTCATCACTAACCAAATGTAATTACTCAACAGTAAAGAAAACAATATTGCCTTTGCAGTTTCTTCGATTAAATCTAATAGAATTTTCTTCTCTCGCTTTAAGCTACACGCATTGACCAAAAAATGAAATACTATTGATATAATAGGTTTCCCTTATGGTTACCCGTTTCCTTGGTATCATAGCCGGGGAGAGTCATAAATGGATATTTATGCCGAAAAGGAGTGGGCCCTGTGGGGATTAAAATAAAATCT
>CM042158.1:78901732-78949232 GCA_023376005.1 Doryteuthis pealeii | reverse complement strand
GTTGGCCAAATCTACATATAATATTTATCACGTACCCAACGTGTACGGGTTAGGCACAAGACCCTATTAACGTGAGACCACCCAAAAGCCGAGACTCATGGGTGCAAAAAATGCGTTGATACCGTCAGCATTCCCCCTAAAGGGAGCGCTTTAGGCATCCGGCAATAAACTCAGCCCTGCCTCTTTAAATCAAGGGGTAGGGAATTGCCTGTGGTGATAGCCCCCTGGTATCAACACTGTTAATTGTAGCCACGGTCCAGGACCGAAGCCACTGGACCCTCGTTCCGAGAGGCGGGTGTGCATACTAGACATTTACCTCGTACTCCACGTGTACTTGTCAGGCACAAGGCCCTATTAATGTGGAACCAGCCACAAGACGAGACTCATTGGTGGCGGGTGAAAAATTGCGTTGATCCCGTCTGCATTGCCCCTCAAGAGAGGGTTGGCGCCTCAGGCACGGGGCAATAAACCCTGCCATGCCCCTTTAAATCAAGGGGACATGTATTGCCTGGGGGACATCCCCCTGTGATCAACGCCGTTAATTGTAGCTACGGTCCAGGGCCGAAGTCACTGGACCCCTCTCCGAGAGGCGGGTGCGCATACTATATTTACCACGTACCCCACGTGTACTGGTTAGGCATAAGACCCTATTAATGTGAGACCACCCAAAAGCCGAGACTCATGGGTGGCGGGTGCAAGAAATACGTTGATCCCATCAGCATTCCCCCTAAAGGGAGCGCATCAGGCACCCGGCAATAAACTCAGTCCTGTCCCTCTAAATCAAGGGGTAGGTATTGCCTGTGGTGATACCCCCTAGGGTCAACGCTGTGAATTGTAGCCATGGTCTAGGACCGAAGCCACTGGACCCCGAGAGACTCGTGTACATAATAACAACATACAATCGTATAACATATACAACAAAATAGCAGTTTACAGTGTGAAAAATATTAAAAGTTGATTTTGATAGATATGTGCTCGGTATGGAGGCGCGTGGTTAGAGTCGTGGAAAATAGACTCGACGCCAGTTTGGATTAGAATTCGGTGTTTACTCCCCCAGCCTTTCCTAGGAATGAGATAAAGTCGCTAGGCAGTGGAGGGTTTATAACAGACTTTTCCTTCTCTTTGGTGGATTGCCGTCTACCCCATTACTACTACTATCGGTTTGGATGACTGTTGGTTCCCTTTGGAGCTCAACTGTCCTTTGCCAACTCTTGGTTTTAGTAATGATGGATGTCCACACACCAACCTCACCAGACAAGTAGAGGTGTGCCAGTTTAGTCACCGACCCATATATTCTAGATTAAAATTGTCAACTCCTTATTATCGTCCAGTCATTATTATCAATTTTATCTGGTATTAGTCTTTATATTTGAATATATATATATATATAGATGTACATAGATAAATTTAATAATGTCATCTAAAATGTGGTGAATGTATATGAGTGAAAGATGAAAGCCAAATAGAAATTAATAGTTTAATTGTGTCTTCTATCTCGAATTCTCATCTTCAACAGAAAAAATGGCTTTTAAAATGTTGAAAGGAATTATCAAGATTTACGTCAACAGATTAATTTATTGAATTAAAACACATTCATAGAATCTGATGACCTTTATAGGTTGGTTGTGTTATAGTTGATTGGATTTTACGGCATGTCAATCGTTGTTGGGTTAGTTTTTGCCAAACACATTACGTTTTATTCATTCTTGATGTTAACTCAAATTTTTAAAAGTCAACGCTTGATGATTAGCCCGTCTACTTAAGAGAGAGGAAGTATTTCTTTTCAAGTGTCAATCTCCGAATCACTCATATATAACTCGACCCATATATTCTAGATTAAAATTGTCAACTCTTTATTATCGTCCAGTCATTATTAGTAATTTTATCTGGTATTAGTCTTTATATTTGAATATATATATAGATGTACATAGATAAATTTGATAATGTTATCCAAAATGTGGTGAAGGTATATGAGTGAAAGATGAAAGCCAAGTAGAAATTAATTTCTTCTGTCTCGAATTCTCATCTTCATCAGATATGACAAAATTACTTTTAAAATGATAAAAGGAATTATCAGGATTTACATCAACGGATTCTTTTATCATTTTAATAAGAACGCTTTCATAGAATCTGATAAAGATCTAGAGCAGAAAGACAGACTGTTAATTCTGACAACTACGCTATTCGGGTATAAAATGTGGTGGTTATATTAGTGTTGGAAGGTTTAAAGTAACCTCCCAACGTGTGTACATGTGTATACCTAAAAACGATTCCGACAAAGATGTAAAGATAACAATATATTTTTTTCCGTAGGTGACGGAGATACATTCAGAGAAAGATATACAAAAAGAGTACATGTACGAACAGAAGGTGTATAAAACAGATACAGGAATGTTCTATAAAAGGAAATATGCATACGACTTACTAGTAGTGGGTAGGTAGGGGGTAAGACCCCCTAACATAAGATTAGGGTAGCAGCTCTCTAGACCATCTTTACACGTCGCCGGTCTGAGTGAAAAGAGGCTAGGGAATCAAAGTTCCCTCCTGTGGTCAGATAATAACGCCACCTCTCGGCAAACGAGACGCATTAAGGGAAGATAACTCATTTTGCACTTCTGTCCACTCAGACTTTGTTTACTAACCCAACATAGGGATTTATGTGAGTAGTAACCCAAACCAACCACTATCGGTGTGGATGGCCGTTGACTCTCCTGGAAATCATCCACCCTTTGACAGCTCTTGTTTTTAGTGATGCTGTGTGCCTACACACACCTTACCGGACAAACAAAGTCGCCCCTGATGGGGTTGCCAGTTTAGTCGCTAGATATACAGATAGATAGACAGATAGATAGTGATGTAATGAATATGCAAATACCTAGGTACCCCCTCACTATAATCTGATTGGATACTGTCCTCCATAAATACTCGACACTGTGGTGGTACAAGCGCCTACTAGCCTACTTGCAAGACTACCACACCAACTGCTCGCAATACGTACTGCTATTACTGCTGCTCAACGCACTAGCTTCTACTTACCTGCGAGAATATACCTTACTACAACTTCATAATATATCCCTTAACCCGGATATATCAGATAGATAGATAGATATGTGATTTTAGTAGATTTTTATTGTACCATCTTCAGGACACTGTTAAGTAATGTTTATGTGATGGACAAAATGAAAGATGCTAAGTATATAGTGAATGTGTGAATATGATGTCATTAACCGTTAATTTTTATATGCGCGTTTGTTTATGAAAGCCAATGACGTGATCAATGCATGTGCAAAAATGGAAGGTGAAAATCATATGATGACGCATTCATGAACGTGAATAGGCGGAGAACGAAAAGTTAACAAAGATATGCCGTATTTCAGATGGAATATTAATGTTAGAAAAATAAAAAGATTAAAACAATATATAAATACATATAATCCATATATACGCATGACCACATATAATCATACATAGACATATATATATATATATATATATATATATACATATATATATATATATATGCATACACACACATACACATACATACGTGTATACATATATATATATATATATACATACGTATGCACATATTTTTTTTGTTTACTTACCCACATACTGTCGTGTAGCAAGTCAATAAAAAGTGGAATATAAATAAGTTTAAAAAAAACGAAGAATGGGGAATGGCAAGCTAGTGTAACGGTTAGAGACTTCGAGGTTTCGAGTCACACACGGAGCAGTCTCCCATGTCTATAACCTTGCTGATGAGACCTAATAGGTCGAAATGTACATTCAGGAATTGACATTTTCTCGATTTGTTTAGCCTTACATTTGAACATATATGCCCGCCTAAATTCATTAATTATTAACTAATTAATTTTCAGAATTAGGTATGACTTCAATTAAGCACATATCCTTCAAAAATTGTCGGCTTAAAGCCATATAAAAATAAACACATTTGTTTGTTTACATACCTCATATATATATATATATATATATATATATATATATATATATATATAAATGTACACACGTATGCATAGACCTATCATGTTATATTGTTGTGACCGGGGTTTGCAATCTTCTAACCACCGATTATTGATTTGCCTATGTGTTTGGATATGTTGAAGAAGCCAGGCCTATAGTTAACATTGTCAGGCCTATAGTTAACTGTATAGCGTCAATCTTCCAAGCCAGGATAGATGAACTGTAGTGAGAGAGCTGACCTACCTCGTGCAACACGATGTGACAGAGAGAGTGGCGGGCGTGAAGACTTGCCGTATTCTCGAAGGAAGCGGGCTAGGCTTTGCCTGGCGTGTAGGACTGACCTAGAGTCGAACCCGCTTCCTTCAGAATGTGAGAGCTGTGGACGATCAGTGAAATAAGAAATAGCACAGTGGCCCGGATGTAGGTGGTCGCGCCGTGCTGACGAGTGTCGCACGTGCTGCACGGACAATTATGAGTGAGGAGCCAGGATGTGGTGATATTGAGGTGTGTTTAAAGGACTTATTCTCACAGACTGGAAAGAACGACTGCAGTAGTATTTTGTTGTCGAGACGAGCGGGACAAAGAAATAATTTTGGATATCGGATTTTGGAGCGTGATACAGGTGGGAGTGTTTAGACTGTCGATTGGAACCTTGAGTCAGACTTGAGTGTAACCCCCCCCCCACATACACACTGATTAGATTAGATGAACATTTGATGTTTTTGTGTGCGTCAATATGCGTAATCGCGCGTCTCTGTATCTGCGCATGCGCATGTCGTATGCTTCAAAAATGATTAATTCGACTAATAGAACGAAAATCCGGTTAGCAGGAACTGGCAGTGAAGCGTGTTTTAATATTATTGTAATTTCTTCTTTTTTATTTTTAATCTTTTTTTAAAAATGTTTCTTTTTTATTTTTATATCAAATTATCATTCAACATGGAAACTGTGTGATCTTATTTTCCTCTTTTGTCCGGCGTTCTCCATTTTTTTGAAATCTCTTCAACTCCAGATTTCTCTGCACTCCAAAATCGACCGCGTCGTCTCGTTCCTTTTACTTTGTGTCGAAGTCCATAATGTTGTCGTTACTCAATTAATCACGCATTAATGAATCAGCGAGACATTTATAATGTTATTACCGACATGAAGCCCATCGATTTTGCTATTGATATATCTCCGTCTGTTTGTTGGTTTCAGTTTTTGGTTGTATTTCTACTGAATATCAACCCTTTTCAAGGCATTTAACGTAACTCTTCTTGATAGTAAAAAAAAACCTACTTTGAAAGTTCATCCTTCTCCTCCTACCCGGTTTCCAGAAATGTGTACATACGATCAGTTTCGACAATCATGGCTTAGATTGGTGCAAACCATGCATCGGAAAGTATCGACTCTGGGCACTTTGCATAATCCCTTTATTATATATACTAGCAAATATATGCACCCTCCGTAGGGTGCAAGTATTTAGGTTTTGATGTTATAAAATATTGTATCAAATTATAAACTATTTAGAAAATGATAAACTGAGGGGTATAATCGAAAAATAGAACAGCTTTAGATTTAACTCTTCTATCATTTTCTTTCACTCCCGTCTTTCATTTCTCCTAATTTATCTATTTTGTTAGATTATGAAGTATTTAATAAAATTGTAGTTCTTTCGTCTTGTTTATGGATTTCTTTTAAGATGTATCCCCGAGATCTTTGCTCAGATTCATTAAGAGAAAACCAAACAATTAGAAATCAATAATACTAAGCATATATTTATTAAAATCAAATTTTAAATATCAATATGCAAATTAGCTTTCTCGTTTACACTGTAAACCGCTATTTTGTTGTATATATAAATACAATTACATGCTATTAGTACGTAGATATGGTCAACAGTATTAATAAGGTATAACAATTTTATCAATAATTGAGGTTTAAATAAAAATCAATTCATGGTAAATGTGACGTCAATAACTAAGGGAATTGTGACTTGAACAGTGATTTAGTTTCGGTTACAGACAGACAAACACACAATCTCCATTATAATAAGATATATATATATATATATATATATATATATATATATATATATATATATATAGTCATCACCAGCGATACCAATCCCGATTCACGACCCCACGACTGGCCTCCGTCAAAATCTAAGGGAAAAACTGCCAGCCCAACTTCCACAGGCAAATTCCATAGCCCAATTCCCTTCTTAATTCAGACCAACCTGTTATATAGATATCGTTGTCGAATGTTCCAGAACATTGTAGAGCCTTAGATTGTTCTAATTGTTCCACGTGTCACTTAAGAGATCAACCTCTTGTCTGATAAATCGATCAAACAAATTCTGGTGACACTCTGTCCGAACAAGTCTCTGACTTCTAGACTGGTTGTTTTCACCTCGCCCAGAATTGGGATTTATTGTTTTTTCATGGCGATAATGAGAAACCCATTAAATCTGTTACACTTATTTGTATCATATTTACAACAATATTTTAAATGTTTTTTTTTAAGTAATAGGTACCAGTTCCTTTTTATAATTGGTCTAGATCAGTCGCCGATGATCCGACTATGGAGCAGGTTGTACGGGGTTACATAATACCCATAGCGCTTTGTGCGACCTGACATGACTAAACCGGTACCCCCACCAGGCTTGCCTGGTGAGGAGAGTGGCTAGACACCCAGCAGGACGAAAAACAAAACCTGTGAAAGGGCGGAGGAAGCTTCCCGCTCAACGGCCATCTAGCACATTAACGCGAGAGCACAGAAATACCTGGGCTGGTATCCAGGCGCGTAATAGTCTAAATAACCCCCACTGCCTTATGGTTATCCTCTGGATAGGAAAAGGCTAAGGGAGAAAACCCTGACAGAAATCACGGCTTGGACTCCGTTAGGCAGTTCAGTGTGTAAAACACTAACTGGCAACTCCTGCAGCCAAACTGACGCCGAATGTAGTGGTTCACCATTTCTTCGGATCACGCCAGCAAGGCAGAGAGGGGGGCCCTGTCACTTGGGCAACCCAGAGCCTCCATACATCTTGCCCAGGCTCTTTTTTTTTGTGCCCTGGAGGGGAAACTAGATCAGCAGTTCTCAAACAGTTTTTTTTTTACACCTACTTGACCCCTTTGATATCTATTCTATTGGACCCGACCCGCAGCCACCTTTATAATTAAATAGTTCAATATGTAAAAAGTATAATAATCTTTGCTAGCAGGACCCGTGGATATACTACAGTATAATAATTTAATTATCACAACGTTTGATATGTTTACTTAAGAGCTATTGTGAAATAGTTCAATATGTAAAAAGTAAAATTATACCTTAACGGACCTCACTTTTCGGCTTTGCGCTGTATTTTCGTTTCCATGTGAAATGGATGTTTTCACGTATTTCATTTGTGTTAGGTTGGTCATTTGCGACGAGAATGACCCGCCTCGCGTAACACTGGATACATTAAAATGATTAATAGAAATCCCGGGCCTATAAGAATCGATACGTTTCTAGAAAATGGATCCTTCCTTCTTCCCAGCCATTCTTTGTAAAAATAGCTTTAAAACTCGACATTCTCACGAATTTATCAGGCGTGAAACATGGTCTATAAATGCCAACAGAAATGGTGGACCCCAAGGGAAAACAAATTTCGGATAACTCGCCTTTCGGACAAGAAAATCGAAAGTAAGAATTTGACCTTTTCGTGTGTGGAACGTTTTCAATTAACTTTTTCTTGAAGGAATAGAGTTAATTTAGTTTGAAATAAGCAGCAAGACTCTCTCATAAATTCGCCGAGAAAATGTCCATGGCATTTCACGTGTCACTCTTACAATTATTTAAGGTTCTTATACGGAGAATGTTCATTATTTAATACATTACCGGGTAATCTTGAACTTTAAGTGACTAAATCCCTACCGTGACATTATACTTGCGCATTATATGAAATGAACTTAATTGTTACTATTGAAATCAGTAAGTCTACTGTTGGTTTGCAGTAGACTTTGTGACATTCGGGTTTGTATTTCAGTTACAATCGTTTGTTGCCACGTCTTCCCAGTTCGACGGTAATTGGAACTTTAATTATTCTTCAGTTACTAAAAAGACATTTTATGATATTTTGGAGTTAAAAACATGCACTAAAATGGATTTGAAAAGTGTCATATTTTCTCTGTGAAAATTACGTTGAATCAAAGATAGCTGCCATTGTTTACATGCTTCTTCTCGGAAAAAGAACAAAATGACTTAACTCACATTTAAGTCTTAAAAGGAATTACCTCTCAAAGCAATAAGATTTAAGTCCCTGGCCTCCAACAGACAGGGTTGGCGAGACACCTGCCGCACAGGAGCTGAGCGACTCAATATCGAGATTAACAGTCACCACCCAGGTTTTTTTTTATCGAAAAGTAAATGTAAATATCTACTCCTCCCCTTAAATTTTTTTTTGTATTTTCATTCTATTTTAATTAAAAAAAGCAGTCAAATATTTTTGAATAAATACGACCGAGTTTCGAAAATAAAAACAATCAACACATTATTAAACCAAACAACTTCAAATGGCTAGGGAGTTCAATAGTTGTGCAGGTTGGATTTTCAGCAGGCACCACTTTGCGTTTTTTTAGGACAGGAGGTCAGGACGCATTTATGCGATATGCACCAGTTGATGTTCTAAATTGCTTACACGTTTCTTACCTTTGATTGTTGTGCAACATTCTTCTGCCATTTTCCGCAAAATGACAAATTCGTCATCTAAACCATAAAAAAAAAGAATTACAAAAAACTCAAAACTCAAAAGAAACTGCAGAGCGGCGACGTATTTTTCATCATGAACCAGCAAATGCATATGGGAATTTCCCTTGCAATATTTGTGACCGCATCGGCAAGTCCAGAATTGGACTATTTAGCTACCAGTGAGTTCACAATTACTGAACGACATGGAGTGACGTCATTGTCGTCTGCGACAGACTTCTAAAAGGACAGTTAGGATTGAATCTCCGGATGATTGTCAATTAGAATTGTATTAACTCAACACTTATATCCGTTACTCTACGTGTCAAAATGAAGGTTTCCGAGTTCGACAAGAAAAGCCTGATGAAGGTCGGAGGGCACATCGGTCAAAATGTGTATATATTTATTTACCAACCTCTCCGCACGAGCAGGATGCGACAAAAGTTCAATTTCTTAAGCAGCGTTTAATATGTTTGAATTCAGGGTTTTCCTTTTCCTTGACTGGTTACCTAGCTAAGGTTAAAGTGCCTATTCTGTCCTACTATTTACCCATAGCTGGAAGGAGAGTAATTAGATGCATACCTTTCCCAAGGGTATTAGTACTATGTCAAATACAAACAGTCTCGTGCAGGATGTGAACTCTTATCGACGAGTCCATTGTCTACGACTCTAACCAATACACCACACGCCTCCACAAGTGTTTATATAACAATAATGATGAGGACAACAGACCACAAAATCTAAATAATACAAAGGTAGCTCCGATCAATATCATACTACCCGTTACACACACCTTTGCAAAGTTTTCCGGAAATTAAAAAAAAATGTACATTCAGAATTAAAATATATATATATATCTAAATAACGTCTCTTCATTATTTCGCCCAGCCAAATATAAGATAAACATTTTATAGGCCTACACACAAAGATATCGACACCGAAATTGAATCTTTTGCTTTCATTCATAAAACTAGACTTTCTAAAAATACCTAACAATACATGGGTAATTTTTATCTGTCGACAGACTCTTCAGATAAGTATAAATAACATGATCTTGATAAAAGAAATTTGGTCACTCCTCGACCATAATTACTGTTACGGTAAACACGTCAGTATATTGCGTGCTCTTATACTCTAGTTAAATTAATTATAAGTTATTGTTAAACAAGGAACGAAAAGAAGTGAAAAGGAGAGGAAAGAAGCCGCCACAGAAAAGAGTGCAAGAAGGAAGGAGAGACAACAGCAACTTCAGCCGCGACAGAAAAGGGAGCCAGACGGAAGGAGGGACAACAGCAACTCCAGCCGCGACAGAGAAGGGAACCAGAATGGAACCAGAAGGAAGGAGACACAACAGAAACTTCAGCCGCCACAGAAAAGGGAGCCAGAAGGAAGGAGGGCCAACAGCAACTCCAGCCGCGACAGAGAAGGGAACCAGAAGGGAACCAGAAGGAAGGAGACACAACAGAAACTTCAGCCACCACAGAAAAGGGAGCCATAAAGAAGGAGACACAACAGAAACTCCAGCCGTCACAGAAAAGGGAGCCAGAAGGAAGGAGGGACAACAGCAACTCCAGCCGCGACAGAGAAGGGAACCAGAAGGGAACCAGGAGGAAGGAGACACAACAGAAACTTCAGCCACCACAGAAAAGGGAGCCAGAAAGAAGGAGACACAACAGCAACTCTAGCCGTGACAAAGAAGGGAACCAAAAGGGAACCAGGAGGAAGGAGACACAACAGAAACTTCAGCCCCACAGAAAAGAGAGCCAGAAGGAAGGAGACAACAGCAACTCCAGCCACCACGAAAAAGAGAGCCAGAAAGAAGGAAAGACAAGCGCAACTCCAGCTGCCACAGAAAAGGGAGCCAGAAGGAAGGAGAGACAACAGCAACTTCAGCCGCCCCAGAAAAGAGAGCCAGAAGGAAGGAGAGACAACAGCAACTTCAGCCGCCCAGAAAAGAGAGCCAGAAGGAAGGAGAGACAACAGCAACTCCAGCCGCCCCAGAAAAGAGAGCCAGAAGGAAGGAGAGACAACAGCAACTCCGGCAAGCCTCACTGTTTGTTTGCAGTCACTTCACCAAAGATTACCATCTAAAAATTGGCTTGTTCAGCCAGTCGCGCAGATGCAGTCAAAAAAAAAAAAAAATTGTGGACACTACGCTATCGTCTTTAGCAGACGGAAGGATGCCAACATATTGCGTGCTCTTATACTTCAGTTAAATTAATTATGAGTTATTGTCGATGTTGCTTAAGATGTCGTCGGTAATTAGGCGGAAGTCTTGTGACACGAAATAAAAGAGATTACCTAATTAATAGTGATAAACAAATCACAAAATGAGGGCGATCTCTGCAAGTTGAAATTATTTAATTGAGTTAGATGACAAAGATAAAGATAATAGAATTATTTAATACGCTTAAATGTTGTTGTTTGTGAAGCCTAAGTGGGTATAAGTGTTGAAATTGTTTGATTGTGTTAAATGACGGAGATAGCGAAAAATATGGTTTATTTGTTTAAATCATATTTGTTGAGAAAATTTTCCTAGAAACAAGTGTGAAAATCCTATAAGACCTTGGGCTTGAATGCCGATTCTCGAGGCAGGAAGACATCCACAATCAAACGACTGATATAAAAACAATAATTTTCCACAGACTAAGTTATTATTTGGCAAACTTTGATTGATTTATTTTAACGGCATGTTAACCTGGCTAGGGTTATTTTATTCATAGAAGTTAGAGAATCGCGTTTATAGTACATTCATATTTACAATTTACGTGTAATTGTGTCTTGTTTTGCGCACTATTCTATTGAATGAGAACACTTTTAAACATATTAGGTTGGTTGGTATTTTACGGCAAGTCAACCGTTGGGTTATTTTATATATACTAGCAAAAATATGCACCCTCCGGGTGCAAGTATTTAAATTTTAATATAATAAAATACCATGTTAAATTAGAAAGGCTAATGAAACTGAATAAGAATTAAGATAAAAATATTTTGAACACAGGGGGTATAAACGAAAAATAGAACAACTTTGAAACTAACTCTTCCATCATTTTCCATTACTCCCGTCTTTCAGTGGTAAATTTTCCTAATTTAACTATTTAGTTAAAGTAGGAAGTAAAGAATAATATTACAGTTATTTCTTCTTGTTAATGGATTTCTTTTAAGATTTATCCCCGAGATCTTTACTCATATTCAGTAAATAAAACCAAACAATTAGAAATCAATAATACTAAGCATATATTTATTAAAATCAAATTTTTAAGATCAATATGCAAAGTCTTCTCATTCACACTGTGAACGGCAATTTTATTGTATATATAAATACAATTGCATGTTATTAGGATATAGATATGTTTAACAGTCTTAATGATGTAAAACAATTTTACTAATAATTGAGGTTTAAATAGAAAATAAAATCATGGAGAATGTGGTGTAAATAACAAAGGGAATTGTGACTTGTATAGTAATAGTTTCGGTTACAGACAGACAAATCCACAATCTCCATTATAATAATATATTTTTTGTTTTATTCATTATTGAAGGATATTCAATTAAAAATTTTTTTTAAATCGAACGTTGTAATAATTAAGTTATCGTACTGTTCTATATCCACAGGTCCTGCTAGTTTACAATATATTTCCATTCAACTTGGCGGCGGGGGGGAGGGGGGGCAAAATAGTTGGTTGGTTGGTTGGATTTTACGGCATGTCAACCCATTCGGTTATTATATGCCGAAGATATTTGTTTTATTCATGTTTCATGAGTACACAATTTTTAAAACTCAATTTTTAAACACATTTTTGAAACCTCATTTTTATGTTTATTTTTTTTTTTTTTGTGATTCCGCAGAGAGAAGAAATTAACACCACGACCTTCCGTTTTCAGCATTTTGAAAATTTCCATCTTTGGAGTAAGAACTATATCCAAGTCCTGAAGATGGTCTAATAAGAGACCGAAACATTGCACCGTCGACAATAAACATCAAGTTTCCATAACATCCCGTGTTTGTCTACTTTTCTCCACATATATATATATATATATATATATATATATATATATGTATTGGTAGCTATGATTCTTTGTCTTTAAAGTCTTATAAATTATAGTTTCTAGGGCAAATCCTTTGATATTTACTGGAAAAAAAAAAAAACACAAAGGAGACTCTGGCAAAACACTAAGGATTCAATCGTATCATTCCCAAAGTGTCCGGCTCCCAGGGGTTGTTCGGAGGATCCAAGGAATGGCGAGGAAAACAGTGGAGGGAAGGGGAGGGGGAAACAGAGGAGCATGAAAATCAAGTATTTTTATTTTTTATTTATTTATTTATTTTTTTTACATCTGAATCTATATATCAAAATCGGAGACAGGAAAACATAAGTTGACGTGTTTGCTTTACGAAGCAGAAAATTCAAAAGATAATGATTCCCGAATAATAAATGATAAATCATTTCCCCACGACAATGCATTCTAATCCTACCCACTTTTGGAACTACAGAAAGCTATGTCAAGGTACGCATTGAAAGGCATGTTGCTTGGTTGGTTGGTTCGTTGTATTTTACGACATGTAAATAAAGATAGACGATTTCTTATTTGTAAATTATTTTGGAAGTAAAAAAAAGGACGGGTTGGGTGGGGCTGTTATTCTAAGCATATAATTTTAGCATACGATTTTAGCAAAAATGATTTTATTTTACTATTTTTTTTAGTCCGGTCATGGATCGTGTACTTTTGCTAGTATATATATATAGTTTTAGAAAAAAGTTTTTCTCTCTATCATTGTTTCGGTTTTCAAAGTGCCCTTCTTCAGAGAACTAAAGATTATAGGTAGCTACATTTTATAAATGCTTCTCTGGTTAGAGTTATTTTTATTACCCTCCTGTCTTTTAATTGGTTTGTATGAATTATAGTTTCTAGCTGTAGACTTTTTTTTTTATTTTGACATCAAAAATTTGTTTTCTATGAACTTACACGTATCCTTTATTCAGGCAAAAGTAATTTGTAATTCTGTCTATCATCTATTTTCAACTCTTTCCTCTTTTTCCATTTATTCATTGTGTTTACACTTGTTTGTGTATAACCTTCTTGGGTTATTTTATACCGAAGAGGTTTTGTTTTATTAATTCTTGAATGAATAGGTATTCAATATTTTCTTTTTATACTCAATTTTAAACTTCATTCTTGAATGGGTACTCATTTTTTCTTTATAAACTCAATCTTTTTAAACAATTTTTTTCTATTTAATCCATACATAGAATCCTAACAGGTACTACCACTCCAGATAAAAGTGGACCTGGGAGTGATGGGGATCAAGTGTTGTATATTGTACGAGCGGAAGTAGGATTTTCCGTTTAAACCGAAAAAAAGAAAAAACGAAAAAAAAATAACAAAGGACTTTTCCGGGTAAAGCGAACAAAGAAGGAAGGGTAACAATAAGTTCGGAAATAGATTTTTCCGCTGATAAGTATAACAAAAGAAAATGCGTAGGCGGCTGATATACATAAAAAGGAGGTCAATAGCAGAGATAAGTTAGTTGGACAGAGAACCCTCGGGACAGAGAACAAGTGTCAACCGCTCACGGTCACAGCCGACGGGCTGTGAGCCGTCACGTAGCCACCTTCCACCTCCCCAACACTAGTCATCCCAATAGTGGTAGTCATTGTCAACCCTCGGTCATTTGATTGTCAACGCTCGCCACCCCACCACGGAGAAGAGAAATAAAGTCAAAGTTCCTACTATACCCATGTGTTGTAAGTCCGACTACCAACATACGCGATTTAGCAACGTGAATAAGCCGTTACGTAACACAAGGCGTTCTCCACATTCCCCAGAGTTTCAGAATGGGAACTTTTATCTATTCTGGGTCTTTTTCTATCCCTTATCTATTTTCTATCCTATCTTTTTCTCTGTATTTCTCGTCATTCTTATCCTTTTCTTTACTTAAAAAAAAAACCCTCATGAATTCATGAATACCATTCACACTATCCACAGAACTGTGAGACAATCAAACAAAAAACAAAATAATATCGTCTTTTATATGACACTAGCCTTAAGCACCGGCGCTTCACCGAATAACTTTAGAAAAATTGTTCTCTTTTGTGGAAATGGAATTTGAATTTACTTTTATTAGTTAATCTGGATCCCCCAAAAATGTTTGATTGAAAGTGTTGTGATGTTATTTCAACAGTAAAAAAGAAGTCAAGTCGAGGTAGGGTAAAATGAGACAAGTGTATTTACAATAAGGTACAATAACGGCTATTATATACAATTGCCGCTAAACGGTAACAGTACAACCTTTTCACTCGGTGTCTCACTATTTATAGTGAGAACCGGTGTATATTCTCCACTGTAGGAACGGCCGGTACAACAGAAAGTTTGATGATTATATACAAAAATACATAAACTTTAAAGGTCGGAACAAGCATAAAAAAACCCATAGTGGTTGATTTTGACTGATTAATCGATTGATTATAACGGCATGTCAACCCATCTAGGATTATTTTATGCCTATATATTAGGGAATCACGCTCACTGTACGTTCAGATTTAAATTTCTTGTGTACTTGTTTCTTAAGAGTTGTTTTTCTTTTCACCTCAGACCACCCCTCTCCCACCTTTGGTATATGTTGTGATGTTAGTTCAACAGTAAAAAAAGAAGTCAAGTCGAGGTAGGGTAAAAAGAGACAAGTGTATTTACAATAAGATACAAGAACGGCTAGCTTGCCGCTAAACAGTAACAGTACGGTAACAGTACAATCTTTTCACTCGGTGTCTCACTATTTATAGTGAGAACCGGTGTATATTCTCCACTGTAGGAACGGCCGGTACAACAGTATAGTTGCTGTTTCTGGTGTTGGTGCAGATGATGGTTCCGCTCCCAATGTTGGTGCCGCTGTCACTGGTGTTTCTCTAGCCACTGCAGGAGCCCATGCTGTTCGGAGTGGACAATCTTTGGCTGTATGCCACTGTTGCCGGCAATTCCAGCATTGAGGCTTACGGCCCTCTACCAAAACCGAGATGTGCTGCTCCCGGAACGTGTAGCCATGAGGGATGTTAATGAATTCTTCCCTTTTTAGATTCATCAGGAAGATGAACTGGGCCATTTTAACACCCCTCTCTGTTGTTGTATTCATGGCTGTAACGTCCCCGTAGTTGCTGAGTATCGCCATTAGATACTCAGCTGATAATGCTGCGGGGACGTTATACAGAGTCACCCGAGTTCTCCTTTTGCCTCAGTATTCAGGCTGCAGCTTGTGGGTCTTTGGTAGAGGCTCTTGGTCGCAAACCTCAATGCCTCGGCCTCACTAGGGAGTAGGATGTCCCACATACAAATTTTAACGTCATGCCCAGGACATTAAGACTCTCAGTCACCGCCTGCCAGTACATATATGATAAAAAGAGTTGGGGTTTGGCATAAGGGCAATAGAGGACCAGCCCTTTGATAAAAAATAGGCCACTCCAGCCACCCGTATAGCCTAAGTAAGGTCCAAGTGTTATGAACTGCTCAGCCACCAGGGTTCCATCCTTAAGTATCATGGGTCGCCACCCACGGGGAGGGGGGTATTACCCTTCTGCAGAGGTGCAACCAGTTAATTCTAAAGTCCCCAGGCGACAGGCTTATTGAAAGGCACGAGCCGCTGGTGTCAAATCGGGGTACCATATCATGTTGTTTAGTATACTTATAAGAGCTGTTTTCAATGTGTTACATAATTATTAGATGCCTAATATTTATATAAGGTAGTATAGAAACATAATGGCGATTAGTGCAGCTGATGGCCTTGAGAGTGAGTGACGGCGCTTGACCTCACTCTCACCTTGCCTTCCGGGGATAAATCGTGAGAACCGGAAGGCATAGAAGACCCTGTCTTCCGGTTTAAGGATAGTAAGGAACTCAGTCAGTTAGCAAGTAGGAACCGAGCTCGTAAGATGTAAGTCTTACTGCGCAGATGTCTGGGTTGGGGATTGAGAATAAAGTAACATCAAAGTAAATCGAAGTCTTGTGTTTATTACCTAAAAACTAACAATGACACAGGGCTTCTGATAAGGAGAAATCCCTAACAGAAAACCAGACCCGAAGTCCCCAAGAAAGTCCAGACCTTAGAAGATATCCAAGATGATAGAAGATAGAACCAAAGCCGGTTAGAAGAAAAGACGACCAGAGTAAGAAGTAAGAAAGGGTATACAACAAATGCTGTCTTTTTTGTGTTGTGTCTGCCATTCTGGGCTGGCTCATCCATTTTTTCTGGTTTGGTCTGTTTGGTTTGGTTTGTTTTACGGCATATCAACCTCAGTGGGTCATTTAATCAATTCTTAATGGATAATACAATTTTTTTATAAATACATTTTTCTATTTAACCCATAGATGGGACCCTAACAGGTACTACCACTCCGGGTCAGAGTGGACCAAGGAGCAATGATGAAGGGGTGCTCCTCATTCCCCAAACCTCCAAAACTGGAACCTCACCATCAGATAGAGTTTAACGTCATTCTCAGGACATGTAGACCCTCACCGCCTTCTAGCATCCATATGATAAAAAGGGGTTGGGGCAGATAGAGTTTAACGTCATTCCCAGGACAAACCAAACCAAAACTAATTGATTTCTTCATACAAAATGGCAACAACGCTGGAATAGCAACATCCTCAATAAGCTTCACCTAATTAAACCCACTTTAGGAAACTGGAGACCAGCTTTAAAAAAGTCTAGAAAGGGACAAGTCGTTGTGCCCCGATTACGCATTGGTCACACAAGACTAACGCTCTGCACACAAAGAAGATTCGACCTTCATCAGAGTGAAATTTTATTTTATTTTTTATTTTATTTTTCATTTACAATTTTCAAATTTTATTTTTAATTTTTTATTTCATTTTTCATTCAAAATTTCATTTTCAAATTTTATTTTTAATTTTTTATTTCATTTTTCATTCAAAATTTCATTTTCAATTTTCAAATTTTATTTTTTATTTTTTATTTTATTTTTGAATTCAAAATAAAATTTCCCTCTGATGAAGGTCGAATCTTCTCTGTGTGCGGAATATTTTCACACAGAGGAACTGACCGAAACACATGTGTAAGTGATATTGATTAAATTCATCTTTTATTATCCATTCTATTCTTTCTTTTCTTTATTCATTCTTCCTCATATATATATATATATATAATACATATATACAAAAGTGGTTGGAGGCGCGTGGTCTAATGGTTAGAGTCGTAGGAAGTGGACTCGTCGACCCGAGTTCAATTCCTTGACGAATCTGTTTACATTTCACTTAGCGCTAATACCCCTGGGAAAGGTATGAATCCAATTCCCCCTCCAGCTATGGGCAAATAGCAGGGCAGACTGGACTCTTTAACCATGGCTAGGTAACCAGTCTAGGAGAAGGAAAACTCCGAATTCAAACCTGTTAAGCTCCGCTTAAGAAATTGACTTTCTCGGGCGGAGGGGTTGGTATATATATATATATATATATATATATAAGTGGTGATATGTTTTAGAAACTACATCTATCTCTCTTATGTTTCCGAATTCGTTGGTTGATGTCTGATAATTTCTTATATTTCCGGATCAAAGTGAGATTATCCATAATTTTTTAATTTTTTTTTTTTTTACTTTATATATAAAAACAAAACACAATAAATATTTAATCATTTATGAAATACAGAACTTAAAAATAATATTCAAAAAATTAAAAATAATTAATCGTAAAATAAAAAAAAATAAAAAAAATCCTTTTCTAAAATATTAACATATTCCGCCCATAACTTTTTTTTTTACTTTATATATAAAAACAAAATACAGTAAATATCAAATCATTTATGAAATACAGAACTAAAAAAAAAAAAAAAAAAAAAATAATTAATCGTAAAAAATTCCTTTACTAAAAATTTTTTGAATTCCAACCGTCACATTTCTTAATACCCATCCCCTCCCGTTTAAATTGTTTCGTCTTGTTGCCAACATCTCAAAATCCGCTACATTTGGATATGTTTTACCGACAAAAGGTATACATAGAGATATGACCGACATATATATGGCGCGAATACCCACATTGGTGAATAATGTAACGACTTTCGTTCTTTTTTGCAGTATTAAGGTTTTTTGTTTGTGAACTGATTTGACATTCTTCTCCGACCCAAACAACTACGGAGTGAATGAGCTCTGATGATGATTTTTGTAAAATTGAAATATTGATCAGTATCAGCTATGATTATATTATGAATTGTTTTCTCTTTAACAGCATTGTGTGATGTTTTCATTCCACCTTTTCATACTCATATTGTCGGATTCATTGCCTTTCTTTTAACTTATATATATATATATATATATATATATATATATATATATATATATATATATATAAAACGCCGCTCTAAAGGGTGATTTAAATTAACTTTCACTGCTAAGAATATAAGCAATGATTGTTTGCTAGCAAACTTGATCTCTCTGTGATCGTAAAATATATAAACACACCTATGTATTTAATAGTTTAATGACCAGCCCCGTTACCGCAGCTGCCAGTGTCCGTGGGGATAAGAAATCAATCTGGCAAATAGTCAGTCGGAGTTTGACCCTAGCTAGGGATAGTTGTTGTGTCTGGCCACACTGAAGAGGCGTGAAACGCCGAAACACCTGTCTGTGGATGACTTATTAATATATATATATATATTATATATATATATATATATATATATATATATATATTAATGGATAAAATAGGATATTTTAATCAATTTTACTTACACGTATTTCGGTCAGGAGTTTAAATAAATAAATAAATAAATAAAATCCCTCATGCTTTGAAAATTTAGAATTCCATAAAACTTCTCTCCGCGTCAAAATCTGTTCGCATGCGATATGACGTCATTAACCGTCTTTCTCGAACGAAAATTAAAAAAAAAAAGTTCTTTTTTCGAACATTTCAAAAATTCTCCGCTTTTTCCAAAGAATTTCATTTCAAATAAGGATTTACTCTGATGAAGGTCGATTTTTCTTTGTGTGCAGAACATTTCTACATTTTTTCTATTATTATTATTTCATTTGGTTATTTAAAAATAATAATACTTTAAATAATGTACACATGGATAAACTCCTGACCGAAACACGTGTAAGTAAAATTTATTAAAATATCCTATTTTATCCATTCCATACTTCCTTTATTTATTTTTTCAATACACACACACACACACACACACACACGCACACACACACACACACACACACACACACACACACGACGGCCGCCAACTCAAGCGTAAACGCGACGCTCTTCTATATAAGGAATGGAGCACTCTGTGACGGCCTTTACACACAAAGCGATGTGTGTATTAAAATAGTTAAAATCCCCTTCCCATTCTGTAAGTAAAGACAGCCTAATGGTTAAGGTGCCAGACTGACACCCAAACGATCGGATTTCAATTCCGGCTTACAAAATGTCTAGCCACACTGAAGAGACTTGATAAGTCGAAGCACTTGTCTGTGGATGACCCTATATATATATATATATATATATATATATATATCAGCACTGAAATCACAAAGAAACTAACACATTTTCTACAATATTTTTTAAAATTATTTCTTTTATATTGTTGACATAAACATCACTCGTTTTATGAAACTGTGTTTTTTTTTTAAATTTTTAACTATATTAGATTCTTTCGGATTGACTTCCATTTTTCTCTTCACATATACTAGTGTATATATTTTTGGGATCAGTTTATTCAAGCTATTAGGGTATTCTTCATACTTTTAGAATATAAAGAAAAACTCCTACTTCTCTTTTAGAAACCATTGTTCTCTGTTAATTCTGAGAAAAAAAATGTTAGCTTATTTTTTTCTCTACAAGTTGAATTCATGTGAGATTTCTTGCCGCAAACTACGAGGCAGATGTTAGAATTTTTCTGAATGTTTTTGTTTTCCAATTTCCTTCCCTTTGATTCGTCTCCGAACTTTTTTCCCTATCGGTGTTTTTCTTTTTAATATTATATACACCAAGACAGATATAAGATATTTGAATGCTTCGTTGTCATTATTTTTGCAATGTTAGGGAAATCTTAGAAATGTTCAATGTTTACTCGATATTTTATTGTCTGCACTGTAGTGCATCGTTTACAAGGCTTAAAATCAAAAACTAAAAAAAAAAAAAAAAAATATTCTATATTAGGTTTGGTTTGATTTGTTGGACTTTGCGGCATGACAACCCTTGTTGGGTTATTTTATGCCAAATAGATTTTTTAAATATTTATCCTTGATAGGTATTCAAAATTTTATTTAAAACACAATTGTTTCAAACTCATTTTTAAAACTCATTTCATTGTCATTACTCCCAGGTCCACTCTGACCTGGATCGGTAGTACCTATTAGGGTCCCATCTATGGGCTAAATAGATAAAAGTGAGTTTTTAAAAATTGTTTAAAAGATTGAATACCCGAACAAAATGAATAAAACATTTTTGTCATAAAATAACCCGAGGGTTAACCTGTCGTAAAATCTGACCTACAAAACCAAACCAAACAAAAACATTACATCGTCCGTTTTATACGGACACTGGATGCCTTGTGAACTCATTTGTTAACTCATTTCTTCTATCTAACCCATTGATGGGAGCCTAACAGGCATTAATGCTTCGGATCCTTGTGGACCTGTGAGTAATAGTGACAAAGGGGTACACCACACTTCCCTGAGCTCCAAGGGCGAAGGCCGATAGGAACGCTTGCCGAGGGAGAGTCATGAAAATCTGTGCTACCAGCGTTACCTGATGATGATGATGATGATGATGATGATGAAATAAGTCGTAGTTACAATATCCCATAACACAGGAATATCAAACCGAGTATTGCCGCATAGTTTACATATGTATGTCATGAGGGTCGCAATGACAACATGTATCTGTTATGAGGGCTGCACATGACAACTAAGTCTTTAAATCCTTCTTCTACATTAACAGAACAAAGTGATGATTGCTATCATTATTTTCTTTATCATCAACTAAAAGCCAATTAATACATATCTAAAAAACATTTTTGTTAAAAAGAAAGTAAACAAATATTACTGACCGAGTTCAAATAATAAAACGTATAAGTGTCACTGTCCCTTTCAATTATAGCCATGCATTGATTGAAAGCAGAAGAAGGCAAAAGAGTGTTACATAATCATTAGATACCTAATGATTATGACAATAGTGTAGAAATCATATTAGTGCAGCTGATGGCCTTGAGGGTGAGTGACGGCGCTTGACCTCACTCTGACCTTGCCTTGCGGGATGAACCGTGAGAACCGGGAACCCCAATAGAAGGCCCTTCCGGTTTAAGGAGTAAGCAACTCATTAGTCAGTTAGAAGTTAGAAGCCAAGCTAGCAAGATGTAGGGATCCGCGCGCATTGTCTGGTCTGGGGATCTACGAATAAAGTAACATCATCGTAAATCGAAGTCTTGTGTTTATTACTAAAAGCTAACAATGACACAGGGCTTCCGATAACAAGAAATCCCTAGCAACAGAAACCAGACACGGAATCCTCAATAGAAGACCAGACGAGACCTTAGAAGATATACCAGACCAAGATAGATGATAGACGATCAGAAGCCGGCCAGAAGAATAGACGACAGAGTAAGAAGTAAGAGAAGTATATAACATATAGATATTTAGTGCCGGTAAAGAAGGGCTATGCAACAAGAGGAAAGACTCCCTCCCTTTTATTGACTGAGTTAGCGTCCTCTTTCCACAGCTCAAAGGAAGGGGTGAGAGACAATGTGTTGATAATAGAGTCTTTTTCTTAACAAAATTTTGTCCTAATGAAAATAAACGACGGTTTTCGCCCAGGAAAATTTGAAAATCTAAAAAAAACCCCAAAAAACCCAAAATACTGGGGTACTGTTAAGGTTTCACCATTCATGGCCAGCCTATGAATTATGTAAGTGTTGTAACGGCCGTTCCTACAGTGGAGAATATACACCGGTTCTCACTATAAATAGTGAGACACCGAGTGAAAAGGTTGTACTGTTACCGTACTGTTACTGTTTAGCGGCAAGCTAGCCGTTCTTGTACCTTATTGTAAATACACTTGTCTCTTTTTACCCTACCTCGACTTGACTTCTTTTTTTTACTGTTGAACTAACATCACAACAGTAAGTAATTTTGAATCGAAATCCAGTCTTTGAAAGAGGGCCTCGACATTCTACTTCGACGGCTTTTACCATCATATTCATGGCCAATGAGAACAGAACAGACGATATTGTACAACCAGTTATGATCCCTTTTTCCACTACCTGCCATTTTGATACTGATGATTCCGACCTTACTCTCATCCGGAAATTATAATAATCAATTATCAGGTCACAAACTGTTGTGATGTTAGTTCAACAGTAAAAAGAGAAGTCAAGTCGAGGTAGGGTAAAATGAGACAAGTGTATTTACAATAAGGTACAAGAACGGCTAGCTTGCCGCTAAACGGTAACAGTACAACCTTTTCACTCGGTGTCTCACTATTTATAGTGAGAACCGGTGTATATTCTCCACTGTAGGAACGGCCGGTACAACACAAACTGAAGAAGGCACTAATTTGTGGGCATGGACCAGTAGGCGTTGGCGAGGTCTAACCACAGAACAGTCAGGTCCCCTTTGTTTTCCTTCGCCTCTCTCAGGAGTTGTGTAAAGACACCTGTGTACTCCAGGCAGCCCAACATGTCGGCTATTCCACCTTTCTGGACCGATGTATCCACATAGCCGTTTCTCTGGATGAAATTGTGAATTATGTAAGTAATTTTGAATCGAAGTTCGTTAAAAATTCAAAATCGGAGGGGGTTGAGTGGAAAGTTACCGTTAGTGTTATTGACAGGTAATAACCTTTAGTTGGCCCCTCTGAAACCCGCAAGGCATGTGAAAGGAAATTAGGTTTAGTTAGCAATTGCAGGTAGTAAGCGTACGCAGAGGTCCCTCGCTCTAAGATGCCGACTTCTCACCACGCGGTTCGGGCTGTGGTATTCTAATAAATAATTAAAAAAAACCAACAAAGTCTTGCTTCGTTATTAACAAAGAAATGAACAGAAAAGGGGGGGGAGGAGAAGAAAAAAAGGAGGAAATGAGAAAAAAGGGAAACAAGAGAAAGCGGGGGGGGGAAACAGAAACAGAAATAGAAAACAACAAAAGAGAGTATGTAGGAAGAAAAGAAAAAGAAGAGAGAGAGAGAGAGAGAGAGAGAGAGAGAGAGAGAGAGAGAGAGAGAGAGAGAGAGAGAGAGAGTTGAGATTGTTGTGATATAAGGCGTGTGTTAAAAGCCCATTTCTATTTATAGACTCACCGAGAACCATGTGATCAACCTCTTGGCCAATCACTGGCAGTACTCTGCTGCTGAGACAATACTTAAACTGAGCATACTGAGCATATTGGCCATAATTACTTTGAACTTTCGTGGACGAGGATTAAATGACTGGACCTTTAACACTACGCAGGATAGGAGTTATTCACTTACCAAAGGATTCCATAACTCAGGACTTACTTACTTTAAGTCCTTTTCAACTGGCCAAGGATGGCATTTAAAAACTTAACAGAGAGAGAGAGTTTAGGAAATACGATGAATAAGTGTTACATAATCTATGCATAGATTATTGTCAATCCCCTGTATTTCTGAGGGGATGGCCCTTTTCATATCACGGGCGGGACTTTCCATGGAATATTACAGAAAGCCCGCGAAATACGTGAAGTCACGTGCGACCTGGTTGGGTTTTCAGTTTCAGTTTGGACGTCAGGCAGAGAAGTTGTACTGCCTTAACTGGATCTCACTGCATACGCGCGCTATGTTTAGTTACATGAAATGTTTAGTTAAGTAAATAAAAGCTTACGAAAATAACACGGTTTTGTGGTTGATGGGTGTCTTGGTAACGGGACTGACCTAAAAGACCAGACACGAAGTCCCCAAGACTAGGTCCAGAGGCTGGACGAAGAATGTAAGATAGAAAAGATGAACAGAAGAAAAATAGAAGTAAGAAGGTAAAAAAAGGGTATACAACATAAGTATCTTCCAATAAATCCGTAAACACCAAGTTAGCCCAACAGAAGAGTCCACCTGAGTAGGGATCAGGTCAGAAAAAGAAAGATGGCAACCGAACAAGTAAGAAGAAGAAAAGCAAGAACCCGCATTATCCCTTCATCCTGTCTCCATCTCGCCATTTATATACCCGATATGTAATAGGGGTATATAATATAAAAACGCTTTAAGGGAGCGCGTGTTGTAATGGATAAAGTCATAGGAAATGGACTCATCGCCCCGAGTTCAAATCGTGGACGTTGTAATTGCATTTCACTTAGCGCTAATACCCTTGTGAAAAGTATGAATTCTACTCTCCACCCAACTATGGATAAATAGCAGGGCAGACTGGGCTCTTTAACCTTGGTTAGGCAACCAGTCTAGGAGAAGGAAACCTCTGAATTTAAACCTGTTAAAACTCCGCTTAAGAAATGGACCTTGTGTCGCATTCTGCTCGTGCGGGGGAGTTGGTAAATATATAGAACATAAAAACGCCATGCAGAGGGTGCAGTCTTCGGGTAGGCCGCGCCTGTGCTTGGTGAGGGGAGCATGCGGCCCGAGGGACGCATGTTTGACATGCCTGCCATAAATGTATATTGTTTTCTTCTGATATTTTCAAGCTGACACAGTGCTAAACTCAACTTTCTCCTGACATTTTACCATTTGCTGACAATGAAGAATTATCTACGACAATCTGGAAACAAAGGGAAAAAAAACAAAAAACAAAAACAAAAATAAATAAATAAATAAATAAAAAAACAAGTAAAACAAGAAATAAACATGGTTTTATTTTTACTTAGTGAACCATGTTTCTCCGCTGCAAAATATTGATAGAAAGACACGCTTGAATATCCAGGAAAATTACCCGCCGACGGGGCTAACTCAAACGGAGAAATGATAACCTAATGGAATATGTAGTCAAGCAAATATTTACATTTATCAGAAAAATCAAGTGTGTGAAATGCTGTGATAAAAGGAAAGAAAGAAGAAAAGAAGGAAAGAAAAAAAGAAAAGAAAAGAAGAAGAATTACAATATTTATAAGCAACATGTCTTCCACAGCTCTATACCACGTGACTTTCATTCGAATTAGATTTGCGTGTTATTTAATTACGACTGACAAAAGCAAATTGCTTTCTTTCTTTCATTCTTTTCGTTTTCTCTTTTTTTGATTTCATGGTAAGGAGAGTTCGTCTTGTTATTTCCCGTGTTTTCCTTTGTTTCTCTCTGAAACAGCAACAACAGTTCGTTATATTTTTCAGTTTTCTTCTTCCTAATAATTCCAAAAGCAAACTCATAATGAAAATCTGTTTGTTTTGAAAAGATTTAATTAAAAGGACGTACGGCAGATATATATGTCGAAATGAATATATATATATATATAATATATATATATATATATATATATATATGCTTCTTTGTCGATATTTCCGATGAGTGTATATATATATAAACACACCCACACATATACATATATATATATTCATTCTATATATGTACTATATCGGTTAGCTCAGTTGGTAGAGCGTTCGGCTAGAAACCACAAGGTTCCTAGTTCGATAGCCGCCCTCGCCAACTCAGCGTGTGAGTAGCACAGGGATCTGTGCGGTAAAGTAAGGAGCTGATGGTAGGTGTGGCGCTCCACCTCAGACGCTAAAAACAATCTCCTTGGTCTAGCGCTAGTGTAAAGGGGGTAGACTCCCTCGCTGACTGGCTGATACCGACATTAGGCCGCCCCGACGACTTTAATTTACTTTACATATATATATATATATGCTGAGTCTATTTATATGTATATATATATATATATATCTGATGAGTCTATATATATATATATATATATATATATATATTACTGTATATATCTATATACATATCTCGATTATATATACTAGCAAATATATGCACCCTTCGGGTGCAAGTATTTAAGTTTTAATGTAATAAAATATTGTATTAAATTAGAAAGGCTAATGAAACTAAATAAGAATACAGATAAAAAGATTTGAAACAGAGGGATTATAATAAAAGATTTGAAACAGAGGGAGTATAATAAAAAATGGAACAACTGAAACTTACTCTTCCATCACTCTCGTCTTTCATTGTTATTTTTTTTAATTTAAGTATTTAGTTATAAGAGGAAGTAAAGAATAAAATGAGTTATTTTATCTTGTTAATGGGTTTCATTTCAGATTCATTGAAGAGATTTTTGCTTATATTCATTAAAATAAAATCAAACAGTTAGAAATCTATAATACTAAGCACATATTTATTAAATTCGATCTTTTAATATTAATATGCAAATTAGCCTTCCCGTTTACACTGTAAACCACTATTTTGTTGTATATATAAATATAATTGCATGTTGTTAGTATGTAGACATAGTTAACAGTATTAATAATGTATGGCAATTTTATTAATAAATGAGGTTAAATAAAAATAAAATCATGGAAAATGTAATGTCTATAACTAAGAGAATTGGGACTTCAGTAGGAATATAGTTTCGGTTACGGACAGAAAAACACACAATCTCCATTATAATAAGATACATCTGATGAGTCTATATATATATATATTATATATATATAAAAGATTCAAAATTAATACACACACATACACGCGCACGCACACACACACACACACATATATATATATATATATATATAAACTCATCAGATATATATTTACATACACATAATTTCTAGCTTTGTTTATTTATCTATTTAGTTCTTTATCTCTTTATACACGTGCGTCCTATGTTAGTGATAATTACAATACCGTCTCGTTTTCATTAACACGTAACAACAACAACAAAAATGAAAAAGGAAAAATTTAATGCCCATAACTGAAAAGGATTTAATTTCCTTCCACGATTTTTAAAAATTAAAACTAGTTGCATAACTTTTAAAGGAAAAGAGACTCTTTGCGTGTAGGTATATATATTTGAATCCAGGTCGTATCTATATTAAGAATTGGGATGAGGTTATCTTTATCTTGCTCTTCAAACGCAGGTGAGGTTTAATGTTGTAGCGATTATCATCCATTGTTTGGTTGAGGTCGAGATTAGCAACGGATTATCTTTCCTTACTGCGAGGGTTTGGCGCTAGAGGGCTTTGCAACCAACTATTTTAAACACAGTCCAAGAAGAGTGACTCTCTCTCTCTCTCTCTCTCGGTCTATTCCTTGATCTGGGATTCTCCAGATATCTACTAGACCTTTGTGTCTCCGTCCATTTGAACTTGGGGGTCCTTTAACCCCGCCTACTACAAGCTTACTCTTTCCGAGGCCCCTTTTTATACTAATCTTCATAAAGGTTTGGCTCACTAGCCCCAAAATATCCGCGTAAACACCTCTAGTCCGTCTTACTTTTTTCGATTAGTAACAAAAGATCTATTTGGGGCCCGACCTGTCCGCCGAGGTTGTAGAATACGCCGACTGCACCTCTGTAGAGGAATAAGCCGAGGGGCTACCTGTTGACCGTGGGTGTCGATCCGTGATAACTGAGGACGGAATCCGGGTGACTGAAAGTCTCCACTTTGGCCCAAACTTCGGCATGGCGGGAGGCTCCTTCCGATCAATCGGCTGGTCATGGCAAGCCCTAGCACCTATATAATTGCCCCAACCCTATTTTCCTTTTGTCAAGCCCTAACCCTTTGATCAGCCCGTTTGGATGCCAGCCGCAATCAACGACTGTATTAAAGTTACAGCTTGCCTGTTGTTCTCGTCTGCTAACTCGACGGTAGTTTGAACCCCACTGCGATGGTGAGTATCATATTGTTTCTATATCTGGAGGATAACTTCTACAATATATGTGCTAGAAAGCAATGACTGAGGATCTTAATATCCTGGGAATAACACTAAACTCTAACTGATGGTAAAGTTCCAATAACCGCTCCATCACAATTGCTTTTTTTTGGATGATACAGGATTCAGTGCTGGGTATTTTTGCTTCCTACAGCAAACTGTCGTTTGTTCGTTTATCTCCACATCAGACTCACTGTCTGATGTAGAGATAACAAATTTGCAATACGATTTTGTAATGACATTTGAGAGAGAGAGAGAGAGAGAGAGAGAGAGAGAGAGAGAGAGAGAGAGAGAGAGAAGAGAGGAGGAGGTAGGGATGGAGTCTCTGTGTCATTGCGGCTAACATGTTAGACTCTAACATCACAGTGTTTTTGAACTCCAATCTTGCATTGTGTTTATTTTTGGATTAATACCTGACAAGGTATGAATCCCCTCATCCCCTCAACGATGGGTTTTTACAGCCTCGTTCTCTATGTTTTTGTGTTAGAACCTTATGATTCAAATAAATATGTATTTACTCAATTCCTCCACCATGGACAGAATGTGACACAAGGTTGAATTTAAACAGAGTCAAGTTAGTCTGAATTCAGAGTTTTCCTAATTTAACTATTTAGTTAAAATAGGAAGTAAAGGATAATATTACAGTTCTTTTAAGATTTATCCCCGAGATTTTTGCCTATATTCAATAAGATAAAACCAAACAATTAGAAATCAATATTACTAAGCAAATATTTATTAAAATCAATCTTTTAAGATCAGTATGCAAATTAGCCTTCCCGTTCCCACTGTAAACCGCTATTTTGTTGAATATATAAATACAATTGCATGTTATTAGTATGGTCAACAGTCTTAATGACGTAAAACAATTTTATTAATAATTGAGGTTTAAATAAAAATAAAATCATGGAGAATGTGATGTCAATAACTAAGGGAATTGTGACTTGTATAGTAATATAGTTTCGGTTACAGACAGACAAACCCACAATCTCCATTATAATAAGCTAATCAAGGCTAAAGAGCCTAGTATGTCTTACTATTTACTCACATCTGGAAGGGAGAACAGATGGATTCATGCATGTCCAAAGAGCATTAGCACAAAGGGGAATGCAAACAGTGTTGTTCAGGATTTGAACTTGTGTCTAATAAGTATGCCTTCGAAACTTGATAGTTCTACATTGATATATCCGGGTTAAGGAATATATTCTGAAGTTGATATTTGGTATATTATCGCAGTAGTAATTGGTACGTCGAATAGCAATACGTCTGCTGAAAAGTCGTGGTGTAGTCTAGCGAATAAGTTTAGCTTGTAGGCATTAGGTGCCTGTACCAACTAAGTTCTAAATTACTTTTTGAGTTGAGCTTACCTTTTAAAAGTTCAACGATAATTCTTTTGCTTGTTAAGTATTTGACCGGCATCCTTGGTTCCAGATGTAGTAAGTAAGTAAGCAAGCCAATAAGTATCCTGTGTTATAGTATTCTTTGTAAGTTCGTCGTCCAAGATCGTCCGAGTGTCAATGACATAAGTTTAGAATCAGGCTTCTATTAATACAACAACAGCAGCAGCAGCACTGACAATAGACAATAGGAATCCTCGGTGGTCACGTGGTAGTCAACGAGTCTATATTTAGGAGTAGGCATCTATCACACGCCTTATATCACCAAAACTGCAACACTGCTGCCAGACAATTACAGATACAATTTCATGTACGTATGTCCTTACTTTCCGAACGAACAATTATTTCTATTTCACGCGTGACTTTCGCAGAGGATGGCGAACATGTATAACGTAGCGGGGCTTGATTAAAAGGGACTGATGACGTGTCAACAACAACAACAATCATCATCATCATCATCATCATCATGTCGCGCTAGAAGCACGGATATCCATGACAATCTCTCGACATCAGTCCCCATCATTCAGTGCCCCTAGAAGGTTATCTGCGCAGCATCCAGTATCCGCGCAGTTTTGGTCTATGTACGTCTTTGCTGGTCGACCTACTCTGGCGTGCCCATGTGATGGCTTCCACAGAAGAACGTCACATGAGTCCATCCCTGCTTCTCCAGCAGTGCCCAACGCGTCTTGTTCCCCTCAGAGGGATGGTTTGTCTGATATGGGGCAGTGGGTCGTACTGCTTTTTTCTCGTGGGCTGTTGTTTCCATGTCTTGTTTAAGATTGCACGCAGCATTCTTGTGCAGTTCCCATCTAGCTTATTCTCTAGGCGCTTTGTAAGGGTCCAAGTAGTGCAGCCGTACAATAGCACTGATACAACCACGGCTTAGAAGAATTTTCTCTTTAACTTGTCAGTGCAATATTTATCTCTATTCCTATTGTACTTCAAGAGGCTGGAATGAGGTTGTTGGGCTGATGTTGACTTGGCTGGCATTCTTGTTCTTTTGAGTCTGGAACCAATTTGGGGTTTACTGGAGGATATCTTGCCTTGTGCCATTTATAGCTTTTAATAATAACACAAGGCGGTCTTATTTTCTTCTCATTAGATATTTTTATTTTCCTCCCCGAGTAAAAATGCCTTGGGTGACAGACTTACGTCTCACCCAGCCACCGCTTCGTTCCAAACTGACCTTCCATTCTGTACTCTAACAACCACTCTTCCACACTTCGCCGCGTGACATCTCTTGACCAGTAAGAAATTGACTGTTCATGTTGGCATGGTCCAGCACGTTAGCGTTAGGCACTTTATCCTATCAATGGATGTGCATGATGCGTCGCAGGCACCTGAGCTGGAAACTATCAAGTTTATTCTCGTGGCTTGAGTATGTCTATTACTCGTGTATAACTGATATGTATATGCAAACGATCTATATATACTATTGGACTCGTCAACGCGAGTTCAATTCTTGGACGAAGCCGTTAGCATTTCACATGGCGCTAATACCCTTGGGAAAGGTATGAATCCAATTCTCCCTCCAGCTATGGATAAATAGCAGGGCAGACTGGATTCTTTAACTTTGACTAGGTAACCAGTCTAGGAGAAGGAAAACTCTGAATTCAAACCTGTTAAACTCCGCTTAAGAAATTGACCTTGTGTAGCATCCTGCTCGTGCGGCGGGGGGGGGTAAATATATATATATATATATATACTATTGTTCCTAAATATACCGTCTGTTATCATCCTGCAACACCCTCTAGTTAAGAATGACACCGTCAAAATTGTTCAAGATACAATGCAAACACGTAAATTCAGATTATCTGGTGTCACTTAAACGCAGATTTCTTATTTTCTCATTTTATTTCACCCAATTCTGAAAATGAAACATTCCAAATAGTCTTGCGTCGCTTAAATGTCCAACGTAAACTTTACATATTTGTTTATTTGTAATATTGAAATAGTAAAATTACGAATATATTTTGGTAACTTTGATCTAATGTCATCCCGTCCTTCTGCCTTAATTTATGCTGTATTCTAGCGAGCCAATTTCAAGCGAATTTCCGGCCCAACTTAGATATTTTCCGAATGGTGTTTTTGTCATCTTTTTTTTTTATAAATTAATGCAGATATTTAAAAGCCCCCCCCCCCCCTTCAGATTTTTATCCGCAAATAAATGTAAATATTAAACCCTCTTTTAAGAAAGAATGAGAGAGTTAAATCAAGATTATTATACTTTTTGCAAATTGAACTATTTAGCAATAGCTCTTAAGTAAACATATCAAACGTTGTAATAATTAAATTATCATACTGTGGTATATCCCCTCGTTCTGTCAGTTATTATATAATGTGATAAAAGCTTGGTGGTGCACACCTGATCACAGTGACGAAATGTGAACTGCTGTGTGATCAGGATATTCTCTGACAATAGGACCTTGCTGTTATCAAACTGACCGTCACACATTTCAGCTTTTCAGATTAGAGATCGAATTGCTGATCAGCTTAACTGTACAAGCAGTGTTTAATCTGTTGCCGAGCGAGTATTGGTATATAAATGTTTTATCTTGCTAGGATTTGTCAAATCTTTTTTATGCTTGGGGAAATCTTCTTCAAATTACTAGCAAGAGAAACACCCCCGGGCGTCGTAAAAATCATTTTTGAAAGTCATTGCCTGAGAAGGTGGAGTTAAAAATTCAATGTCAGAGGATTTGTATCATAAGTAAGCAAAATCCTCATATTTATTAAAGGAGTAAAAAAAATAATAAAAAAAATAAAACAATTTGAAATTGAAAACTGAGCCCCGTCCCTCTTAAATAAAATGTTGCGTGCATGTAATAATCAAACAATTATTTGAATATTTTCCACATAAATTTTCCACAAAATCGTAGGTATTTATTATTTGTAAACTTTTTAAACTCTTTTACTATGAAAAAAAAAGGACGAGAGTAAAAAGCAATTTTAAAATTGCTTACTCAAAATTTTGGTGTATATAGCATAAGAATATTGTGACGTAAGCTGTGACTAGAGCTATGACGTAGTTTTTGTTACAGACAGAAATATAGACAATCTCCATTATTAATAGATATGTGTGTGTGTGTTGTTTGAATACCCATTAAGCATAAATTGAATAAAGGATCAATCGAGTGGGCTCTTCAAGCCCTACCTATATTGATTTTCCTTACTGTATTACCCTTATCCGAATAATTATCCAAGCTTGCCTGGTGAGGAGGGTGGCTAGATACCCAGCGGGACGAAAAACAAAACCTGTGAAAGGGCGTATTGAAGTAAGTCAGACAGTCGACAATGGTTTTGAGCAATGTGACTGGCCAAGCCTAACCATGCAGTTACTAGTTCTCCAATAAACCCACTATAAACAGATTAAATAATTACTGCTACTACTGCCAGGAAGAGTCCATTAAGCTGAGGAGGTGTTGACTGTTCCACTGTCCAATAGTTAACAATCTGTAACAGTCATTTCCAGACTGCAGTTCAATCCTGGCTAAGGGTGAAAGTAACACAGAAAACAATTAACAGTATTCTACAGGCGGAGGAAGCTTTCGCCTAACGGCCATCAAGCACATTAACGCGAAAAATATAGAAATCTGGGTTGGTATCCAGGCGCGTAATTGTCTAAGTAACCTCCGCTGCCTTGTGGGTATCAGGAAAAGGCTAAGAGAGAAAACCATGACAAAAATCACGGCTTGGACACGTTAGGCAGTTCAGTGTGTAACACACTATCTGGCAACTCCTGCAGCCAAACTGACGCCGAATGTATTGGTTCACCATTCCTTCAGATCACGCAAGCAAGGCAGAGAGGGGCTCTGTCACTTGGCACCCAGGTCTCTCGTACATCTTGCCCAGCCTGTTTTGTGCCTGGAGCGAACATCAGGGACACAAAAACTATATTATAGTCTTCCGATGCTGAAATACCAATAAATATATTACACTTATGGCAAGCCCCAATCCTTTTTATTTATATGTGCTCGAAGCGGTAGCTAAGGGTCTTAGTGTCATGGTTATGACGTCAAACTCTATCTGACGGTGGAGTACCAATCCAGGAGCTCTGGGAATGTGTAGGACGCCTTAATCTCCATTAATCCCAGATCTCCTCTGACCCGGAGTGATAGTACACGTTACGGTCTCATCTATAGGTTAAATAGAAAAAGGAGTTAAAAATTATTGGTTGTGTGATTGGTTTTGAGTGTAAAGAAAAAATGAGTAACTATGATGCTGTTCGTTTGCCTTTGATTTATTCTTAATATTTCAGGATAAAGATCCCTTCGTCAGAAGATTTCTGAAAGCTAGGATTTATCCATTATTGTATACAATATACATTCCTCCATTAGAAGAAGAATCGTACGGTAAGAACGTGGACACGTAAATCTCTCCAGTCGAAATGAGTGCGAGACGTAACGAGAGTTGACACATCATCATCTAAGCCATTCCGACTAGGAGAAGGTAAAGTAACAAACGTTCTAACATCTCTCCAGTCCGACAGGAGAGTGTAGTGTTACGTAATACCTGTTAGGGTCCATCTATGGGTTAGATGGATTAGAAATGAGTTTTAGAAATGTGTCAAAAATGAGTTTAAAAGATGTTTGGTTCATTATATAATAATCCAGGGCTTTTGGGTGTGTAGAGTACCCTTTCATTTGCCATTACTCCAGGTTCACTCTAACCTGGAGTGTATTACGTGTGTGAAAGAATTGAGTTTAAAATATTGAATACCCATCAAGCATGAATTGAACAAACGTCTTCGACATAAAATATCCAACAAGGGTTGCCCTACAACCCAACCAACCAACCAACCAACAACCAACGGGTTATCAATATATTAAAATTGTATGATGTATTTCGTATATAGCATACGTACATATTATAATATTTATGTTAACATATGTTTGCTTATGAATATTACTTTCTTGCAACTTCTCGTAATAATTCACTGAAAGCCGAAAATGGACTTCCATTATGTTGTTAACCCCCCCCTCTCTCTCTGTGTCAAGCCTCTTTACAGATATTTACAACCAGTGAAGATATACTTTACATTACTTACCTTCCTACACACCTATTATCTATAATACAGGTTGACCTTCCGCCGGGAGAGGTACACATACGACGCAAATCCATGTCATTTATATGAACTGCCGCTTTCATTCAGGGTTTGTTGTTTACACACTGCTTATTTAGAGAAGATAAATGGAAAAACAAAAATATATTTGTATGGATGAAATTTAATTGAACCTATGACTTTTAGGCACCCTTCCGGACACTTTTCTCATTTACAGCGTCAAAGTCCGTTGTTTGTTAGAGTTAGGGTTAGAGGTTAGGTTTAGGGGTAAGTTTTATAATTAAAAAAAAGACTCTAAAAATCGTTTAACAATTAACCGGATTTTGACGGTGTCAATGGAAAAATTTTCCCCACGAATGAGATCGCAAAAGAGGTGCCAAAGGCCATGTGGTCCATTTAATTAACAAATGCTGACACCGTTTGGACCCTTATCAGCTTTCAATGAATTATTACAGAGAAAGCTGCAAGAAAGTAATATTTTTCATAAGCAAACATATGTTAACTAAATATTAGAATATGCACGTATGCTATATACGAAATACATCATCACATTTTAATATATTGATAACCCGTTGGTTGGTTGGTTGGGTTGGTTGGTTGGTTTGTAGGGCAACCTTGTTGGGATATTTTATGTCGAAGACGTTTGTTCAATTCATGCTTGATGGGTATTCAATATTTTAAAACTAATTTCTTTCGCACACACTTAGGATACGACATAATGGAACAAATCCTAGCTTTCAGAAATCTTCTGACGAAGGGATCTTTATCCTGAAATTATTAAGAATAAATCAAGGCAAACAGAACAGCTTTAACTCCTTTTATATTCACATATAATGCCGTTTCAAATAAAATTCATCTTAAATGTAAACATCAGCATCTCTTCCCATGCAGCCAGTGTTTTGTTTTCTCCACTGCAATTTATTTAGAAACTTTAGTTGGGACCCATTAATTTTCCCAGATAAAAATCTGATACTCTCTACTGTAACCTTTTTTTTTCCTGGTTATTCTGAGATATTCTGCCATAGGTTAATGAATAACTTATGAAAGATTGGTGGGTTATACTAGTGAATAGATACTAACTTCATAATGACTGGAACAAATTTATTGAATGGAAAATATTATAGGCAGGGATACTTATAGGTATGCTTTTCCAGCCACAAGCGATGATCTTAAAAGCTGCATCTGCAAGCCAGCCAGATGATAGTTTGACTTCTCTCCCCCCAAAAAAAAACAATAATAAATAGCAATATGTAAACTTGCCATCATATGGTTTTCAATTATTATTTTATTAATTGGAATGAACTATATGTAATCCATTACCGTTGAAACATGTGTGTTACAATTTATGGTGTCATAAATTGTTGACAGAACTGTAGTTGTGTTACATAATTATTAGATTCTTAATATTTATGTAAGTAGTGTAGAAATCAAAATGTCTGTCATAAGTTGCAGCTCACGGTCTTGAAGGATGAGTGACAAGTCTTGACCTCATCCCTGATCCTTTCTGGAGGATACCGTGAGAATCGGTGGAGGAGGACCCTCTTCTGTTTAGATTAGAAATAGATTTTTAGTCAGAAGCCCATGTGTCATGGTAGTTTTTAGATCAATAACCCAAGACGTTTCAGATTTACTTTAGATCGTATTTTATTCGAAAGTTCCCCACCAGACTACCTGCGCAGGTCGAGTCGGCTGCGTGATAACCACGACTTTACACAGTCGTGGTCTTGGCCGATCTGACTAAAAATCTATTTCTAATTCTAAACCAAGAGAGGGTTCCTCCCACCGATTCTCACGGATCTCCAGAAAGGATCAGGATGAGGTCAAGCCTTGTCACTCATCCTTCAAGACCGTGATGCTGAACTTAATGACAGCATTTTATTTCTACACTACTGTACATAAAATATAAGAATCTAATAATTATGTAACACAACTACAGGTTCTGTCAACAATTTATGACACCATAATTGTAACAAACATGTTTCAACGGTAATGGATTACATATAGTTCATTCCAATTAAAATAAAATAATAATTGAAAACCATTATGATGGCAAGTTTAACTATTGCTATTTATTATTGTTTTTTTTGGGGGGGGAGAGAAGTCCAAACTTCATCTGGCTGGCTTGCAGATGCAGCTTTTAAGATCATCGCTTGTGGCTGGAAGAGCATACCTATAGTATCCCTGCCTATAATATTCCATTCAATTAAATTTGTTCCAGTCATATTGAAGTTAGTATCTATTCACTAGTATAACACCACCACAATCTTTTCATAAGTTATTCATTTAACCTATGCAGAAGATCTCAGAAAATAACCAGGAAAAAAAGGTTACAGTAGAGGTATCAGATTTTTATCTGGGAAAATTAATGGGTCCCAACTAAAGTTTCTAAATAAATTTGCATGGAGAAAAACAAAAACACTGGCTCATGGGAAGAGTTGCTGATGTTTACATTTAAGATTGAATTTTATTTGAAACGCTAATGTGAAATTAAAAGGAGTTAAAAGTGTCGTTTGCCTTTGATTATTCTAATATTCCAGGATAAAGATCCCTTCGTCAGAAGATTTCTGAAAGCTAGGATTTGTCCATTATGTCGTATGCCTAAGTGTGTGCGAAAGAATTAAGTTTTAAAATTATTGAATACCCATCAAGCATGAATTGAACAAAACGTCTTCGACATAAAATATCCCAACAAGGGTTGCCCGGTACAAACCAACCAACCACCAAACCAACCAACACGGGTTATCAATATATTAAAATGTGATGATGATTTCGTATATAGCATACGTGCATATTCTAATATTTATGTTAACATATGTTTGCTTATGAAATATTACTTTTCTTGCAGCTTTCTCGTAATAATTCATTGAAAGCTGATAGGTCCAACAGGGTGTCAGCATTTGTTAAATTAAATGGACCACATGGCCTTTGGCGCACCCTCTTTTGCGATCTCCATCGTGGGAAATTTTTCCATTGACACCGTCAAATCGGTTAATTGTTAAACGATTTTAGAGTCTTTTTTTTAATTATATAAACTTACCCCTAACCCTAACCTCTAACCCTAACCTCTTAACAAACAACCGGACTTTGACGCTGTAAATGAGAAAAAGTGTCCGGAAGGGTGTGCCTAAAAGTCATATGGTTCAATTAAATTTCATCCATACAAAAATATTTTGTTTTTCCATTTATCTTCTCTAAATAAGCAGTTGTGTAAACAACAAACCCTGAATGAAAAGCGGCTTCATATATAATGACATGGATTTGCGTCGTATGTGTACCTCTCCCGCGCGGAAGGTCAACCTGTATTATAGATAGATAGGTGTGTAGGAAGGTAAGTAATGTAAAGTATATCTTCACTGGTTGTAAATATCTGTAAAGAGGCTTGACACGGAGAGAGAGGGGGGGGTTAACAACATAATGGAAGTCCATTTTCGGCTTTCAGGAATTATTACGAGGGAAAGTTTGCAAGAAGTAATATTCATAAGCAAACATCATGTTAACATAAATATACATATTGTACGTATGCTATATACGAAATACATCATCACATTTTAATATATTGATAACCCGTTGGTTGGTTGGTTGGTTGGTGGTTTGGTTGTAGGGCAACCCTTGTTGGGATATTTTATGTCGAAGACGTTTTTTCAATTCATGCTTGATGGTATTCAATTTTTAAACTCAATTTCTTTCACACACGTAATACCACTCCAGGTTAGAGTGAACCTGGGAGTAATCGGCAATGAAAGGGTACTCTACACACCAAAAGCCCTGGATTATTATAATAATGAAACCAACATTCTTTTAAACTCATTTTTGACACATTTCTAAACTCATTTCTAATCCATGCTAACCCATAGATGGGACCCTAACAGGTATTTACTGTAACACTACACTCTCCTGTCGGACTGGAAGATGTTAGAACGTTTGTTACTTTACCTTCTCTAGTCGGAATGGCTTAGATGATGATGTTGTCAACTCTCGTTACGTCTCGCACTCATTCCGACTGGAGGATTTACGTGGTCCACGTTCTTTACGTACGATTCTTCTTCTAATGGAGGAATGTATATGTGTATACAACATAATGGATAAATCCTAGCTTTCAGAAATCTTCTTGACGAAGGGATCTATTCCTGAAATATTAAGAATAAATCAAAGGCAAACGAACAGCATCATAGTTACCTCATTTTCTTTACACTCAAAAACCAATCACACAACCAATAATTTTTTAACTCCTTTTTCTATTTAACCTATAATGAGACCGTAACGTGTACTATCACTCCGGGTGCAGAGGAGATCTGGGATTAATGGAGATTAAGGCGTCCTACACATTCCCCGAGCTCCTGGATTGGTACTCCACCGTCAGAAATAGAGTTTGACGTCATAAACCATGACACTAAGACCTTAGCTACCGCTTCGAGCACATATAAGATAAAAAGGGATTGGGGCTTGCCATAAGTGTAATTTATTTTAAAAATTGTATTTCACAGCATCGGGAGAAACCTATAATATAGTTTTTGTGTCCCTGAGTTCGTACCAGGGCACAAAACAGGCTGGGCGAATGTACGAGGACCCTGGGTTGCCCAATGACAGACCCCCCTCGCGGCCTGCTTGACGTGATCTGAAGGAAGGGTGAACCAATACATTCGGCGTCAGTTTGGCCTGCAGAGTTGCCAGATAGCTGTGTTACACACTGAACTTGCCTAACGGTGTCCAAGCGTGACATTTTTTGTCTACTGGTTTTCTCTCTTAGCCTTTTCGCTGATACCCACAAGGGCACGCGGAGGTACTTAGACCAATACGCGCCTGGATACCAACCAGATCATTTCTAAATATTTTCGCGTTAATGGCTTGATGGCCGTTAGGCGAAAGCTTTTCCTCCGCCCTGTAGAATACTGTTAATTTGTATTCTGTGTTACTTTCACCCTAGCCAGGCCCCCCCCCTGGATTGAACCTGCAGTCTGGAAATGACTGCTTACAGATGTTACATTGCGACAGTGGAACCCATTCAAACACCTTCCTTTCAGCTTAATGGACTGCTTCCTGGCAGTAGTAGCAGTAATTATTTAATCTGTTATCGTGGTATGGAGAACTAGTAACGCATGGTTAGGCGTTGCCAATCACATTGCTTCAAACCAATTGTCGACTGCTTGACTTACTTCATACGCCCCTTTCACAGGGTTTGTTTTCGGTCCCGCGGGTATCTAGCCACCCTCCTACACCAGGCAAGCTGGGATAATTATTCGGATAAGGGTAATACAGTAAGGAAATATATAGACAGGCTTGAAGAGCCCCTCGATTGATCCTTTATTCAATTTAATGCTTAATGGGTATCAAACAACACACACACACCATATCTATTAATAATGCGAAATTGTCTATATTTCTGTCGGTAACAAAAAAACTACGTCATAGCTCTAGGGTCACAGCTACGTCCACAATATTCTTATTGCTAATATACACCAAAAATTTGAAGAAAGCAATTTAAAATTGAGCTTACTCCTGTCCACTCTTTGTTTTCATAGTAAGCAAGAAGTAACTAAAAGTTTTACCAAATAATAACTACCTACGATTTTGTGGAAAATTTATGTTGGAAAATATTCAAAATAATTGTTTGATTATTACATGCACGCAACATATTTATTTAAGAGGGAGGGGCTCAGTTTACTTTCAAATTCGTTTTATTTTTTTATTCATTTTTTTAACTCCTTTAATTAAATATGAGGATTTGCTTACTTATGATTACCAAATCCTCTGACATTTGAATTGTAGCTTAACTCCCACCTTCTCAAGGGCAATGACTTTCAAAAAAACTGATTTTTACGACGCCCGGGTTTTTTCTCTTGCTAGGAATCTCCGCTCACGACAAAAGAAGATTTCCCCAACATACAAAAAGATATGACAAATCACTAGCACGATAACACAACATTGTATACTACCAATACTCGATCGGCAACACGATTAACACTGCTTGTAGCAGTTAAGCTGATCAGCAATTCGATCTCTAATCTGAAAAGCTGAATGTGTGCGGTCAGTTTGATACAAGCATATGGTCCCTATTGTCAAGAATATTCCTGATCACACAGCAGTTCCACATTTCGTCACTGTGATTCAGGTTGTTGCACCACGCAAGTTTAGTCAGCACATTATATCATAAAACTGACAGAACGAGTGGGATATACCACCAGTATGATAATTAATTATTACAACCGCTTCATGATATGTTTTACTTAAGAAGCTATTGCTAATAGGGTCAATTGCAAAAAAGTATACATAAATCTTGATTTTAACCTCATCTCATTCTTTCTTAAAAGAGGGGGTTTATATTTACAATTTATTTGCGGATAAAATTGAAGGGGGGGGCTTTAAAAAATATTCTGCATATTATAAAAAAAAAAAGTGACAAAAACACCATTCGAAATATCAAGTTGGGCCGGAAATTCGCTTGAAATTGGCTCGCTACGAATTACAGCATAAATAAGGGCAGAAGGACGGGTGACATTTAGACATCAAAGTTTACCCAAAATATATTCTCGTAATTACTATTTCAATATTACAAATAAAACAAATATGTAAAGTTTACGTTGGACATTTAAGCGACGCAGACTATTTGGAATGTTTCATTTTCAGAATTGGGTTGAAATAAAAATGAGAGAAAATAAGAAATCTGCGTTTAAGTGACACCAGATAATCTGAATTTACGTGTTTGCATTGTATCTTGAACAATTTAACGGTGTCATTCTTAAAACTAGAGGTGGTCGTGCAGGATGATAACAGACGGTATATTTAGGAACAATAGTATATATATATATATTATTTAACCCCCCCCGCCGCACGAGCAGGATGCTACACCAAGGTCAATTATCTTAAGGCGGAGTTTAACAGGTTTGAATTCAGAGTTTTCCTTCTCCTAGACTGTTACCTAGTCAAGTTAAAGAAAGATCCCAGTTCTGCCCTGCTATTTATCCATAGCTGAGGGAAGGAATTGGATTCATACCTTTCCAAGGGTATTAGCGCCATGCTGAAATGCTAACGGCTCGTCAAGAACTCTGAACATTCCGCCGTTGACGAGCCGAATAGTATCATATAGACTCGGTCCTGCATATACATATCAGTTATACCGAGTAATATGACATAACTCAAGCCAGCGAGAATAAACTTTATAGTTCTGCCAGCTCAGGTGCCTGCGACGGCATCATGCAATCCACTTGGATAGGATTAACAGTTGCACCTAACGCTAACGTTGCATGGACCATGCCCAATGAACAGTCCAAATTCTTACTGGTCAAGAATGTCACGCCGGCGAAGTAGGAAGCAGTGGATGGTTAGACTACAGAATTGGAAGGGTTCATTTGGAACGAAAGCGTCGGTGGCGGTGGAACGTAAGTCTGTCACCCCAAAGGGCATTTTTACTCGGGAGGAAAAAAAAATCAATCTAATGAGCAAGAAACAATAAGACCGGCCTTGTAGTTATTATCAAAAGCTATAAAATTGCACAAGGAAGATATCCCTCCAGTAAAACCCAAATTCGGTCCAGAATCCTCACTACAAACAACCGAACAAGGAATTAGCCAAGCCCAAGATACACAACATCACGTCATACCCAGACAACCTCATTCCAAGCCTCATTGCAAGTACCAATAGGAATACGATGCATGAAATATTGCACTGACAGTTTAATTAGAGAAAATTCTTCTAAGGCCGTGTTGTATTCGTTGCTTATTGTACGGCTGCCACTACTTGGACCCTTACAAAGCGCCGTAGAGAATAAGTAGATGGGAAACTGCAACAAGAATCGCTGCGTGCAATCTTAAACAAGACATGGAAACAACAAGCCCACGAGAAAAACAAGCAGTACGACCCTACTGCCCTATATCAGAACAAAACCATCCCTCTGAGGGAACCAACGACGCGTTGGGCACTGCTGAGAAAGCCAGGGGATGGACTTCACTGTGACGTTCTTCTGTGGAAGCCATCAAGCCGCACTACTGTGCGACACGCCACACCGAGTAACGCGCGACCACAGCAAAGACGTACATAGGACCGAAAAACTGCGCGGATAGCTGTGCTGCGCAGCAGATACACCTTCTCAGGGGGCATGATGATGGGAGCTGATGTGCGAGGGCATTTATCGGATATCGTTGCCTTTCTAGCGCGACCATGACGTTGATGATGATGCATTGCATGATAGATTGTTGTTGTTGCTTGACACGTCACTCCCAGTCCCTTTTAATCAAAGCCACCCTACGTCTAATACATGTTCGCATCCTCTGCGAAAGTCCCACCGAGCGTGAAATAGAAAAATAATTGTCGTTCGGAAATAGGACATACGTAATGAAATTGTATCGGTGAATTGTCTGGCAGCAGTGTTGCAGTTTTGGTTTAGATATAAGGCGTGTGATAGATGGCCTACTTCCTAAATATAGACTCGCTGACTACCACGCGACCACCGACGGAATTCCTATTGTCATGTCAGTGCTTCGTGCTGCTGTGTTTGTATTAATAGGAAGCCTGATTTCTAAACTATGTCATTGGCACTCGGACGATCTTGGACGACGAACTTACAAAGATACTATAACACAGCGATACTTATTGCCTTGCTTACTTACTTACTACATCTGGAAACCAGGATTTGCGCGTCAAATACTTACAAGCAAAAGAATTATCGCTTGAACTTTTTAACAGGTAAGCTTAACTTCAAAAAGTAATTTAGGAACCGTTAGATTCGGTACAGGCAACCCCGAGATGCCTACAAGCTAAACTTATTCGCTAGACTACACCACGACTGTTCAGCAGACGTATTGCTATTCGACCGTTACCAATTTACTGACTGCGGATAATATACAATATCAACTTCAGAATATATTCTTAACCCGGATATATCAACTGTTAGAAACGTAATTCACGCGGTTTCGAAGGCCATACTTATAGACACAAGCTTTCAAATCCTTGAACAACCACCGGGTTGCATCCCCTTTGTGACATGCTCTTTGGACATGCATGACTCCATCTGTTCTCCTTCAGATGTGAGTTTAAATAGTAAGACATACTGGCTTCCTTTAGCTGATTGCTTTTATAATGGAATTGTGGGCGTTGGTCTGTCTGTAAACCGGAAATATACTGTACATACAAGTCAACTAATTCCCCTTAGTTATTGACATCACATTTCTCCATGATTTTCATTTTTCATTTAAAACCTAATTATTTAATAAATTGTTTTTACCGTCATTAAGACTGTTGACGCATACTTAATACTGCATGGTATTTATATATTTCAACAAAAGTAGCGGTTTCCGTGGGAACGGGAAGGCTATATTTGCATATGATCTTAAAGATGATTTTAATAACCATATTTGCTTCAGTTTAACATTTATTTCTCTACATGTTGTTCTGGTTTAATTCTTATTGAACTATTAGGCAAAAACTCTCGGGGATAATCTTAAAATACTGTAAATATTATCCTTACTTCCTATTTTAACTAAATAGTTAAAAATTACGGAAAACTCTGGAATTCAGACTAATTGACTCTGTTTAAATTCAACCTCCGTGTCACATTCTGTCCATCGGGTGGAGGAATGAGAAATGACATTATTATTTGATCATAAGGTGTCTAACACACAAAAATAGAGAACGAGCGCGTGCTTAAACAACCCATCTGAGGGATGGAGGGCGATTCATACCTTGTCAGGTATTTAATCCAAAAATGAACACAATGCAAGATTGGAGTTCAAACACTGTGATGTTAGAGTTCTAACTATGCTTAGCCGCAATGACACAGAGACTTCCATCCTACCTTCCCTCCTCTCTCTCTCTCTCCTCTCTTCTCTCTCTCTCTCCTCTCCTCTCTCTCTCTCGTCTCTCTCTCTCTCAATGTCATTACAAATCGTATTGCAAATTTGTTATCTCTACATTCAGACAGTGAGTCTTTCTGATGTGAGATAAACGAACAACCGACAGTTTGCATGTAGGAAGCAAACAATACCCAGGCACTGAATCCTTGTATCTCCAAACAAAAGCAATTGTGATGGATCGGTATTGGCAACTTTTACCATCAGTGAGGTAGCCTTTTAGTGTATTCCAGGATCATTAAGGATCCTCTCATTGCTTTCAGAGCACAGATATTGTAGAAGTATATCCTCAGATATAGAAACAATATGATACTCACATCGCGTGGGCTTCAAAACTACCGTCGAGTTAGCAGACGAGGAACGAAGAAACAGGCAACTTAAACTTTAAATTACAGTCGTTGGATTGCGGCTGGCATCCAAACGGGCTGATCAAAGGGTTAGGCTTGACCAAAAGGCAAAAATAGAGGTTGGGGGCAATATATAGGTGCTAGGGCTTGCCATGACCCAGCCGATTGATCGGAAGGAGCCTCCCGCCATGCCGAGTTTGCGGCGCAAAGTGGAGATTTCAGTCACCCGCATTCCGTCCCTCATGTTCTCACGGATCGACACCCACGGTCAACAGGTTAGCCCCCTCGGCTACTATTCCTCTACAGAGGGTGCAGTCGGCCGCTATTCTACAACCTCGGCGACCAGTCGTGGGCCCCAAAAGATTTTGTACTAATCGAAAAAAAGTTATCAAGGGAGCTAGCAGGTGGTTTACGCGGATATTTTTGGGGCTAGAGCCCAACCTTTATGAGAGATTAGTAAAAAGGGGCTCGGAAAGCAGTAAGCGGTGCGAGTAGGCGGGGTAAAGGACCCCAAGTTCAAATGGACGGAGACACAAAGGGCTAGTAGATATCTGGAGAATCCCAGATCAAGAATAGACCGAGAAGAGAAAGAAGAGCAGAGAGAGAGCGAGAGAGTCACTTCTTCTGTGGACTGTGTTTAAAATAGATTGGTTGCAAGCCCTCTGGTAGCGCCAAACCCTCCGCCAGTTAAGGAAAAAGATAATCGTTGCTAATTCTCGACCTCAACCAACACATGGATCATAATCGCTTACAACATTAAACCTTCACCTGCGTTTGAAAGAGCAAGGATAAAGATAAACTTCATCCCATCTTCAATATAGCATACGACCTGGATTTCAAAATATTTACCTACACGCAAGAGCTCTTTTCCTTAAAGTTATGCAACTAGTTTTAATTTTAAAAAAATCCGTTGGAAGGAAAATAAATCCTTTTCAGTTTATGGGCAATTAAATTTTTCTTTTTTCATTTTGTGTTGCGATTGTTACGTGTTAATGAAAACGAGGGACCGATATTGTAATTATCACTAACATAGGCGCACCGTTGATATAAAGCAAGAAAAGAACTAAATAGATAAATAAAACAAAGCTAGAAATTATTGTGCTATGTATAATATATATCTGATGAGTGATATATATATATATATATATATGTTTGTGTGATGTGGGGTGCGTGCGCTGTGTATGTGTGTGTATTAATTCTTGATTTTTACTATATATCATATAGTATATATATAAGACTTCATCAGATGTATCTTATATATAAATGGAGAAATTGTGTTGTTTTATTCTGTCCGTAACCGAAACAATAGTACCTACTGAAGTCCCAAATTCTCTTAGTTAAGACATTTACTTTTCCATGATTTTATTTTTATTTACCTCATTATTAATAATAAATTCCATTTACATTATAATACTGTTAACTATGTCTACATTACTAAAACAAACATGCAATTATTATATATAACAACAATAATAGTTGGTTTACAGTGTAAAACGGGAAGGCTAATTGCATATTAATATTAAAAGATTCGAATTTAATCAATATGTGCTTAGTATTATAAGATTATAGATTTGCTAACTGTTTGATTTTATTTTAGATGAATTAAGCAAAAAAAATCTTTTCTCAACTGAATTGAAATGAAAACCATTTACAAGATAAAATAACTCATTTTGATTCTTATACTTCCTCTTAAACTAATACTTAAATTAAAAAAAAATAACAATGAAAGACGAGAGGGATGAAGAGAAGTTTAGTTGTTCCATTTTTTATTATACTCCCTCTGTTTCAAATCTTTTATTATCAATCCCTCTGTTTCAAATCTTTTTATCTGTATTTTATTTAGTTCATTAGCCTTTCGTAATTTTCTAATTACAAAATTTTTATTACATTAAAATAACACTACTTTGCACCCGAAGGGTGCATATTTGCTAGTGTATATTAATCGAGAATGTATAGAATATATACCAGTAATATATACATATTATATATATAGATAACTAGACTCATGCACGAATTATATATATATATACTATATACAGTAATAAATAGACTCAGCATATAATATATGATATGCTAAAAGTAAATTAAAGTTCGTCGGGGCGGCGCCCAAATCGGTAATCAGCCAGTCGCAGCATCTACCCCCTTTACACTTTAGCGCTTAGGACCAAGGGAGATTGTCTTTTTAGCGTCTGAGGTGTGAGCGCAACCTACCATTCAGCTCCTTACTTTACCGGCACACAGATCCTGTGCTACTCACACGCTGAGTTGGCGAGGGCGCTATCGAACTAGGAACTTGTGGTTTCTAGCCGACGCTCTACCAACTGAAGCTATCCTCTCTCTTTTTTTTT
>CM042158.1:78899819-78901671 GCA_023376005.1 Doryteuthis pealeii | reverse complement strand
AAAAAAAAAAAAAAAAAAAAAAAAAAACAAAAAGAAAAAAAGAAAAAATAAAGAAAGAAAGGAAAAAAAAGAAAGAAAGAAAGAAAGAAAGAAAGAAAGAAAGAAAAAGAAAGAAAGAAAGAAAGAAAGAAAGAAAGAAAGAAAGAAAGAAAGAAAAGAAAAAAGAAAAAAAAAAAAGAAAGAAAAAGAAAGAAAGAAAGAAAAAGAAAGAAAAAAAAAGGAAAAGAAAGAAAAAGAAGGGAAAGAAAAAAGAAAGAAAGAAAGAAAGAAAGGGAAAGAGAAAAAAAGGAAAGAAAAGAAAAAGGAAAAAAAAAAAAGAAAGAAAGAAAGAAAGAAAAGAAAGAAAGGGAAAGAAAGGAAAGGAAAGAAAGAAAGAAAGGAAAAAGAAAGAAGAAAGAAAGGCAAAGGAAAAAAAGAAAGAAAGGGAAAAAGAAAGAAAGGGCAAAAGGAAAGAAAGAAAGAAAGAAAGAAAGAAAAAAAAAAAAAAAAAAAAAAAAAAAAAAAAAAAAAAAAAAAAAAAGAAAAATAAAAAAGAAAAAAAAAAAAAAAAAAAAGAAAGAAAGAAAGAAAGAAAGAAAAAGCACAAGGAAAAGAAAGAAAGAAAGAAAGAAAGAAAGGAAAGAAAGAAAGAAAGAAAGAAAGAAAGAAAAAAAAGAAAGAAAAGAAAGAAAGAAGACAAAAGGAAGAAAGAAAGAATGAAAGAAAGGCAAAAGAGTGTAAAATGGCAGAAGGAAAGAAGAAAGAAAGAAAGAAAGAAAGAGAGTAATAAAGGCAGAAGGAAAGAAAGAAAGGAAGGAATAAAGAAACAAACAAACAAACAAGGACACCAAGAAAGAAAAAAAGAAAGAAAAAAGAAAGAAAGAAGAAAGAAAGAAAGAAAGAAAGAAAGAAAGAAAGAAAGATTATACAAAAGAAAAATGGAATAAAAAAAGATAGAATGAGACGATAAGAAAGAAAAAAACAATGGACTGAAAAGAGAAACGAATAGGAAAATAAAGAAATTTAAAAAAAAATAAGTAAATGAGAAAAAAAGAAAAAGTTGTTATGCGATATATATATATATATATATATATATACCTTGGTTGGATTTGACGGCATGTCAACCCTTGTTGGATAATTTTTTGCCGAAGACATTTTGTTTTATTCATTCTTGTTGGTTATTCATTTTTATTTCAGATTCATTTTAAACATATTTTTAAAACACATTTTAACCTATCTAATCCATACATGAAACCCTAAAAGCTACAATAGTTCTGGGTCAGAGTGGACCTGGGAGTAATATCGATGAAGGAACACTCCACACTCCCCAGGGCTCCAGAATTGGAGCTTCACCATCAGGACATTTAGACCCTCAGTCACTGCCTTCAAGCACATATATGATAAAAATAGTCGTGGTTTGCCATAAGGATCAATCAAATACCGACCAACCGTAATGTCCTAAATGGAGTGTTGCACGTCATGGACTGCTCAGCTACCAGGGTTTTATCCTCAAGCAATAGGGATCGATACCTACAGCCTGCAGGGGAGGTCTGACCCCTCTGCAGAGGTGCAGTCGGTGTATTCTTTAACAGACTGGGATAGATAGATAGGTAGATGAGCAAAGAGATATAAATGTTATTAGCTATCAATGGGAATAATACAGCTGGCCCCATTGAGGGGTTTTAGCCCCTCTGTAGTGGTGCATTTGGTGTGTGCTAAAGCCCCAGCCCTAAATAGATAGATAGATAGATAGATAGATATAAACTCGCTGAGATAGATAAATAGATATAAACACGCTGAGATAGATATATAGATAAATAGATAGATGAACAAAGATATATATATATATATATATATATATATATATATATAT
>CM042158.1:78847319-78894819 GCA_023376005.1 Doryteuthis pealeii | reverse complement strand
TGTGGGCCCACCCACAAGCCGAAGCTCATGGGTGGTAGGCACAAAAAATGCTTTGATTCCGTTGGCCTTCCTCTTCAAGAGGGGCGCCTCAGGCACTGGGCAATAAACCAAGCCCTGCCCCTTTAAATCAAGGGGGCAGTTTGTTACTTTGGGGGATGCCCTCCCCCTGAGATCCACGATGTTAACTTGTAAGGTCCAGCGGCCGAAGCTCACTGGACCCCCGGTCGAAACCGCAGTTCGATATGTTGGATATATCTATAAGTATTTGCCTCATACCCCACTTGTATGGGCTGGGCACAAGGCCACGTTTTAACGTGGGCCCACCCACAAGCCGAAACTCATGGGTGGGAAAGAACAAAAATTGCGTTGATCCCGTTGGCCTCAGGCGCTGGGCAATAAACCCAGCCCTGCCCCTTTTATCAAGGGGGCAGGTATTGCCTTGGGGGATAGCCCGCTGGGATCGACGCTATTAACTTGTAAAGATCTAGGGTCGAAGCCAATGGACCCCCACCCCGTTGGGCGGATCTACTAATAACACGCAATTGTATTCATATATACAACAGAATAATGGTTTACAGTGTAAACGGGATGGATAATTTTCATAATATTAAAAATTTGATTTCAATAAATATGTGCTTAGTATTATTTGTTTCTAATTTTGTTTTATCTTAATGAATATGAGCAAGAATCTCAATGAATTTTAAAAGAAATCCATTAACAAGAAGAAATAACTTTACTTGTTATTTTAACTAAATTGTTAAATTAGGAAAAGTGAACAATGAAAGACGGGAGTGATGGAAGAGTAAGTTTCAGTTGTTCTATTTTTCCATTATAATCCTCTCTGTTTCAAATCTTTTTATCTGCATTCTTTAGTTTCATCTGCCTTTCTAATTTAATATAATATTTTATTACATTAAAACTGAAATACTTACACCCGGAGGGCGCATATATTTGCTAGTAAAAATAATAATCTTAAACTTTGCTCTATAAACTTGTCCTTAAAATATTTCTCGATCAATTTAACAAAGGAAAACGGAAACTTTGCGGTGGTGGGGATCCTACTCCTCTGAAAAGTATTCAGTTGAGTATTCAAGGCGAAGGGGTTTGGTCGCTAGGCTGCAGCATATGCAGTTGACAAGGGGGAAAAAAGGCGTTAGAGGGTAATTTTTCGCACGGCATGCCGTAGGTAGAAGACTTTAGTTAATCAGTTAATGTGAGACGGCTTTGTTCACTCAAAGCATAATGTTGCATATCCAAAACCTAGGGAGAGTCTGTTGTACATTTTTTAGTTATACTAGCAAATATATGAACCCTCCGGGTGCAAGTATTTAAGTTTTAATAAAATAAAATATCATATTAAATTAGAAAGGCTAATGAAACTGAATAAGAATGCAGATAAAAAGATTTGGAACAGAAGGGGTATGATTGAAAAATAGAACAACTTTGAAAGTAACTCTTCCATCATTTTCCATCACTCCCGTCTTTCATTGGTAAATTTTCCTAATTTAACTATTTAGTTAAAATAGAAAGTAAAGAATAATATTAGTAATTTCTTGTTAATGGATTTCTTTTAAGATTTATCCCCGAGATTTTTGCTTATATTCATTAAGATAAACCTAAAGAATTAGAAATCAATAATACTAAGCATATATTTATTAAAATCAAATTTTTAAGCTCAATATGCAAATTAGCCTTCCCATCCACACTGTAAACCGCTATTTTGTTGTATATATAAATACAATTGCATGTTATTAGTATGTAGATGTGGTCAACAGTATTAATAATGTAAAACAATTTTATTAATAATTGAGGTTTAAATAAAAATAAAATCATGGAGAATGTGATGTAAATAACAAAGGGAATTGTGACTTGAGTAGTGATATAGTTTCGGTTACAGACAGACAAACACACAATCTCCATTATAATAAGAAGATATATTATAATTAATTGAATACAGATTATATTTGGCATTTTAATATGGAGCAACAAGCAGATTAAAACAGTTACTAATTGATCTACAAGACGAGCTTGTTAAACATTACACTGTACGGAGGATCCCAAAATACTCAAATATTATTTTCATTACTAAAGTTTACTTTGTCAATAAGACTCCCAAATTGTTTACAGTACCGTTATTACTAACTGGACATCCATACAAATACTCAGCGGGCTTATCCCTGCTTAACATCAATCTGGTGGTGTTTAAAGCATAACGTGACCGAATATTCTTGCTGTAAACAGTATGGATGAACAACAATGAAGTAATCTTCATGAGATTTGAACTCATATGTCATATTTCCCGGACCGGTGTGATTGTTTTATCGATTTGCTTGTGGTAAGCGCACCAACTGCAGGGATACTAGGTCAAATGTCTTCAAAAATCTCACGGTCACTCGTTCAAATCTTTTGTGTTAATCCAAGTTGTTTATCTGGCGTAAAATATGAAACGACAACTGTGTGTTAAATAAAAAGTGATAAGAATAAGAGGAAAGAAAATCATATATATATATATATATATATATATATATATATATATATATATATATATATATATATATATATGTATGTATATATATATACATATATATGTATGCATATATATATATATGTATATATATATATATGTATGTGTATATATATATATATATATATTATATATATATATATATATATATATATTAATACCGTATTATCTGTCTAACTGGGTAATGTGTCTGTCAAGGTGAAATATTACAATGGATATATATATATATATATATATATATATATATATATATATATATATCTTGCATATAACCTAGGGAGAGTCTGTTGTACATTTTTAGTTATACTAGCAAATATATGCAACCTCCGGGTGCAAGTATTTAAGTTTTGATATAATAAAATATCATTAAATTAGAAAGGCTAATGAAACTGAATAAGAATGCAGATAAAAAGATTTGGAACAGAGGGGGTATAATCGAAAAATAGAACAACTTTGAAACTAACTATTCCATCATTTTCCATTACTCCCGTCTTTCATTGGTAAATTTTACTAATTTAACTCTTTAGTTAAAATAGGAAGTAAAGGATAATATTACAGTTATTTCTTATTGTAAATAAATTTCTTTTAAGATTTATCCACGAGATTTTTGTTTATATTTCTTAAGATAAAACCAAACAATTAGAAATCAATAATACCAAGCACATATTTATTAAAATAAAATTTTAAATATCAATATGCAAATTAGCCTTCTCGTTCAAACTGTAAACCGCTATTTTTTGTATATATAAATACAATTGCATGTTATTAGTACGTAGATATGGTCAACAGTATTAATAATGTAAAACAATTTTTATTAATAACTGAAGGTTTAAAAGAATGAAATCATGGAGAATTTGACGTAAATAATTAAGGGAATTGTGACTTGAGTAGTAATATAGTTTCGGTTACAGACAGAAAAACCCACAATCTCCATTATAATAAGATATGTACTAATAAATCCAACTTAAGTACCTCCCCTTGAATATCTGTCTGCATAAAAGTAACCCTCTGACGACGTCAGATCGTAGTCAGAGTAAAGTGAAATAGAGATTTCTAAAGTCTAAAGAGCATGGTACAAAGTATAAAGGAATTCACCAAAGTAAAAAGACATGGAAAATTGTATAGGATTGTACAAGTATATATATTTACCTACCCCTCTGCACGAGCAGGATGCGACACAAGGTCAATTTCTTAAGCGGGGTCTAACAGGTTTGAATTCAGAGTTTTTTCCTTCTCCTAGACCGGTTGCCTAACCAAGGTTAAAGAGCCCAGTCTGCCCTGCTATTTATCCATAGCTGAAGGAAGAGCAGGATTCATATTTTCCCAAGGATATTAGCGCTAAGTGAAATGCAATTATCACAGCCAGGATTTGAACTCGGGGCGACGAGTCCATTTCCCATGGCTTTAAGCATTACACCACGCATTTCCATAATACTTGTACAAATATAAGGATTTAAAGATTACTCAAACCTTTAGACAAATTTACAGTTTATGATTGAGAATAACTTGTTGAAAAATTGATTAAATGTTCTTTTAACTATATTGGTATTTTCATTTATTTAAATTACAAGTTACAAACAACCTTTTATGATATTTTTGTAACATTTTCTGTGATATTTTCTATAAATATTTTTTAATTCATTTTTAGGGGTGAAAAAAATCCCTACATTGCAAATGTGCTAACAAACGTATTTATTTTTGGTTTGAAATGCTAATTATATTATTGTCAAATAGGTAAATAATTCTATAAGATAAATTTTGTTGCATATGTCTTTGACATTGTAAATTTATATGGTAATCTAAAAATTCTAACAGTTGATATTATAGCAAAGTACTGTATATAATATGTTTATGTTTAAGATAAAGTAAATTAATTACTACACCCTGTTGGCTGTGCTTCTAAAATACATCAACTCCACCTCTGCTGAAATGTAAAATCTCCCAATTTGTTGGTCGTGGGTGGCAAGCCGAGGATACTTAAGGACGGACTTCTGGTGGCTGAGCAGTTCATGATAAGGAACACTCCGTTTTGACTCTTACTTAGTGTAGCCCCCTAGTAAAAGAAGGTGAAAACGGAAATAGGGTCTTCCGGTTGGATCGAGGCAGGGAGAAGACGAAAAGAGTAACAAAGGACTTTTTCCGGGTAAAGCAAACAAAGAAGGATGGATAACAATAAGTTCGGGAATAGATTTTTCTGCTGATAAAAAAAAATAACAAAAGAAAACGCGTAGGCGTTTGATATATATAAAAGGAAGTCAGGGATCCCAGGTCAGGGAGAGTCAGACAGAAGACAGCGAACGGGGAACAAGTGAACGACGGCCGCTTACGGTCCATTGCAGCCAACGGCTGTGGGACCCACCAGCCACCCTCCACCTCACCAACGCTAGTCATCCCAGCAGTAGTAATCATTGTCAACCCTCGGTCATTTCATTGTCAACGCTCGCCGCCCACCATGTACAGCCGATGAGAGAAATAAAGTCAAAGCTCCTACTATACCCATGTGTTGTAGATTTCATTAAACAACAACTACATATATCGTCTAGGGTTAGTGACGATACCCGCTGCGTATGCAGATACACGATTTAGCAGCGTGAATTTGAAGCCGCTATATAACATAATGGAAATTGAGGCCAGTATGCAACACTAGATCAATCTGCTGGTCACGTCAACCCCTAGCACCTCTATGATTGTTCCAAACCTTTTTCCAACATGTTTATTATATATGTGTTAGAAGGCGGTAGCTGAGGGTCTTGGTGTCCTGGGTATGACCTTAAACCGCATCCAATGCTGAAGTTCCAATTCTGGCGCTCTGGGGAGTGTGGAGTACCCCTCTTCACCATTACGCCCTGGTCTGACCCTGAGTTGTAGCACATGTTATCGTCTTATCTATAAGTTAATTAGAAAAAATGAGTTTTAAAAAAATTAACAAAAATTGAATACCCACCAAAAATCAATAAAACAAAACGTCCTCGGCATAAAATAACCCAATAAGGGTTGACATGCCGTAAAATCCAACCAACCAACCAACAAACAAACATTTATTATAATGGAGATTGTGTGTTTTTCTGTCTGTAACCGAAACTATATTACTACTCAAGTCACAATTCCCTTTGTTATTGACATCACATTCTCCATGATTTTTATTATTAATAAAATTGTTTTACATTATTAACACTGTTGGACACTATATCTACATACTAATAACATACACTTGTGTTTATATATACAACAAAATAGCGGATTACAATGTAAATGAAAGGTTAATTTGCATATTGATATTAAAAATGTGATTTTAATAAATATGTGTTTAGTACTATTATTTATAATTGTTTGGTTTTATTTTAATGAATATAAGCAAACATCACTTCAATAAATCTTAAATGAAATCCATTAACAAGAAGAAATAACTGTAATATTATTATTTACTTCCTATTTTAACCAAATAGTTAAATTAGGAAAATTTACCAATGAAAGATGGGAGTAATGGAAAATGATGGAAGAGTTACTTTCAAAGTTGTTCTATTTTTCAATCATACCCCTTCTGTTCCAAATCTTTTTATCTGCATTCTTATTCAGTTTCATTAGCCTTTCTAATTTAAAATGATATTTCATCTTATTAAAACTTAAATACTTGCACCCGGAGGGTGCATATATTTGCTAGTCATATTAATGAATAATATGCATAACCATAAAAAAGATGAAAAATATGAAAGTAATCGTCTGTAGAAAATCGGTTAATATTTCACGACATTCTCGTCTATTTTTGGTTTGGACAGTTACTGTCGGTAAAAAAGAGGGAAAAAAACGAAACGCAACAAAATGTGTCAATCTCTATTGTAAGTTGTCTGACCCCAGTAAAAAAGAATTGTCAGACAGACAAGAGGTCAACTACAGCTCAAGAAAACTTTCGTGGATGATAGAATTCCATTTATGAATTTGACACGATACTCTAACAATCTCCGCAGTGATGTCTGCTGCCACCAACTTCAATATTTAATTACTGTAAACAGTCCTGTCTATAAGTATGTATACAATTCATCATCACACAGTTCCAACCAATCCATTCTAGAGTAGGGTAGGTCGATTTTTCACTTTTTTTAAATATCAAATTGTTCATCTATGCGAAAGTTGTGTGTTAGTATACTGAATACTGATACAAAAATTAGATCTTTTACTTGTACTATTGTTTGAGGAAATAGCATCAAAGATCGTCTACTAAAATGCACTAAAAAATCCTCGTTTTCTAAAGGCTATATTGTGAAAACGGGATGTTTTCCTGTATTTGGCCTTAAACAGGAGCGCTTGTTCAGTGGAATTGGATCCCTGGTAAAAAGTCCTTCGATAATGAACCCTTTTGCCTGCCCCACCCGGGGGGTCCAGTGTGCTTCGGCCACTGGACCGGGTTAATGTACAAATAATAGCGTCGATGCCAGGGGCTTTTCCCCCAGGCAATACCTGCTCCTTTGGGGGCAGGGCTGGGTGTATTGCCCAGCGCCTGAGGCGCCCCTTTTGAGGGGAATTGCCGACGGTATCGACGCAATTTTTGTTCTTTCCCACCCATGAGCTTCGGCTTGTGGGTGGGCCCACGTTAAAATGAGGCCTTGTGCCCAGTCCATACAAGTGGGGTATGCAATAAATACACCCTCGATAATGAATCATTTGGTTCCTCTGGTAAAGAGTTCTCAGTTCCTAGTAAAGAGTCTTTCGATAATGAATCCTTTGGTAATCCTCTCGGTTAGAGAATCCTAAGTTCCTTCGTCAATGGTCGCAAGTATACTCAGAAAGAATCAGTGCTTACGTAATGTATCAGCCACGCAGTATGGCCAGTGATTAGCTAAGGAATAGACCACATGATCTCGCCTAGTTTTTAAATCTAGACGGGGAACTAGAGCACACCTTATATACAAAATTATTCCAACAGATACATTTTTGTATTTTCAGACTGTTTGTTACCAATGTAATAGTTGGTCACTGTCTTGATCTTAAAATTTATGTTACTCTGTTATTGCAATATTTCAGCCGATCAATTCTACAGCCTTTTTTTTCTACGTTTAAAATCCGTATGAATGATACCTTTTTTGGTATTTTTGAAGCAATTTTACCGATCTCAGACTCTGAGTTGTTTTTTGTTGTTGTAGTATATCGGTCGATACATTCTACAGCCTTCTTTTCGTTTACAATCCGTTTAAATGAAACATTTTTTTAATATTTTCAAGGCGATTCGTTACCGATTTAATAGTTGTCCACTGTATTGATCTCAAATTTTGAGTTGCTTTTGTTTTTGAAAAATTTCGGCCGATACATTCTACATCTTTCTTTATGTTTACAATCCGTGGGCATGAAATATTTTTTATATATATATTTTCAAGGAGATTCGTTACTAATTCGATAGTTGTTCATCTCAAAATTGTGCTGCTTCTGTTATTGTAATATTTCGGCCGATACTTTCTACTGTCTTCTCTAGGAGAAGTCCAGTTTGTCCAGGAAGGCATAAACTCTAAAACTGTTCCTAAAGGAAAACAGAACATTTTAAGTGTATTGCTCTAATAAAAGTCTCGCTATCATGTGCGGTTTTTCACTGGAATACCATCACATTCATACATATATAGTAGAAAGGAGAAGTATAATAACTAGCAAAAAAAGAACACCCTCCGGGTGTCGTAAAAATTAATGTTTGAAAGATATTGCCTGAGAGGGTGGGAGTTAAAAATTCAATGTCAGAGGGTTTGTATCATAAGTAAGTAAAATCATCAAATTTATTAAAGGAGTAAAAAAATGAAAATAAAAATAAAACAATTTGAAATGAAAACTGAGCTCCGTCTCTATCAAATAAAATATTGCGTGCATTTAATAATCAAACAATTATTTTTTGTAAACTTTTTAGTAAACTTTTTAGTTAACTTCTTGTTACTGTAAAAAAGGGACGAGAGTAAAAAAAACAATTTTTTAGATTGCTTACTCAAATGTTGGGTGTATATAGCATAAGAATATTGTGACGTAAGCTGTGACGTAGAGCTATGACGTAGTTTTTGTTACAGACAGAAATACAGACAATCTCCATTATTAATAGATAAATAGTTAGTATTATTGTTTAGGTCGATAACGATACTAAGCGTTGGTGAAAAAACCCTTTACGTACCACTGTTATTTTCAATAGCATGGTGACATTTTCGACAAGCTAGTATCGTATCACTGATCCTTTACTAGTGAATAGAAATGTATTCTGTCACGAAGTGTCGTTTATTTTTTTAAAACCCTTCGTCAAGTCATGTGATCCTAAGTGACTAGGCAATTGACTCTCCAAGGAAAGATAGTTCAGGGGAAAAAACACAGAATGTTTTCTTTCAACAAAATATTAAAAGATATTAGTCATTAAGACAATTTGTGAGTGATTAATAATTATTTTATTTTATAAAAAATAATTATTATTTCCTTTGTTTTGTTTTTTTAAAACAAACGGGTGCAAACACATAAAAGTACATAAACAGTAAAAAAAATACCTTCTTTTTCGTTAAAACATAAGTTGCTCTTTTGTTATTATTTCTTTTTTTCTCCTTATTTTTTTTATCAAATATAAGTTCCTCCTTTCTCTTTCTTTTTTTTCAAATCCGTTTCCAAAAACAATTACTTCTTTCGTTTTCTTTCCCTTTCAAATTCATTCAGTTTTTTTTTCTTCAAATATCTTTCTCCGGTTTCTTTAACTTCAATCTACTGTCGTCTGTCTTGTTAACGTTTCAACTCCATATTTCTGTCTAACCCTTCTCGTGTCCGCCCGTCTCTCTATTCTGTCGCCTCTAAACTACCGTCTGTAAACTACCGTCTGCCTCTTTGAATTTTTTTCCCGGGTATTTTTTGAATCAAAACAAACCTAAGGGAATTAACCCCTTTTTTCTGCCAAGGGCGGTAACTCTTAAATTTCTCTTTATTTATTATTTTATATTTTTTTCGTTTCTTTTCTAACAAATAGTCAACCCCCCTTGCTATTATTAAATGATATTCTAAGAAAATCTCAGAATATCATGACAATTCATTTACTTCATTTCTCTTTTTTTTAAAACTCCAAACAAGTTTCTAAGTGCTGACGATCACGGGGGTCTGGCATTTTGATCGTCGGACGGTTTGGGGCACTCTGATATGATAGATAAAGGGTGAAGAAGACTGACTGACTCTTATTGCGAAGTGATGACCAGTAGAAATCTATTTTCCTCGACACGTGCTAAATAAATTTTTAAAAAGCCCAACCAGAACATTATTTCACACATGTTTGATCTATAGATATCAGGTAGTACCGCTATTACTCTTTAGATTTATAACGATACTGAGGTTGGTGAGTTAAGGAGATATGCTGGCACTTGATTCCAAGTAGTGGCCAGAGGAAAGTTCTTTTCCCCTACATGTGCTAAATACAAACTGCAACTATAATATTATTTAAAAAATATTTGACCTATTGTTGTAGGTGACTCATCTATGACACGAACATGGACTTACCCAAAGGGTATATATTTAACAGAGTAAAGTTACTCAAACGAGTTGTCCCACCCACTCGTCCTTCGGGACGGGTGGTCCAGTGAACTGCTAAATTAATAGCGTCGATCCCAGATGCTTGCCTTATTGCACTTAGAGGCTGAGCTCGGATCGACGCAATTTTTTTCCTACCACCCCATGAGTCTCGGCTTGTGGGTGGTGCCCACATAAAACGGCCTTGTGCCATATCGTGTACATGTGGGGTACATGTAAATACCAATAGTCCCAGCTACTCGTCCTTCGGGACGGGTGGTCCAGTGAGCTTCGGCCTCTGGAACGATGGGATACTAAATTAATAGCGTCGATCCCAGATGCCTCATTGCACTTAAAAAGGCAGTGCTGGAATCGACGCAATTTTTCTACCTACCACCCCATGAGCCTCGGCTTGTGGGTGGTGCCCACATAAAACGGCCTTGTGCCATATCGTGTGTAAGTGGGACACATGTAAATACCAGTAGTCCCAGCTACTCGTCCTTCGGGACGGGTGGTCCAGTGAGCCTCGGCCTCTGGACCGATGGGATGCTAAATTAATAGCGTCGATCCCAGCCGGCCTCATTGCACTTAAAGAGGCAGGTCTGGGATTGACGCAATTTTTCTACCTACCACCCCATGAGTCTCGGTTTGTGGGTGGTGCCCACATAAAGCGGCCTTGTGCCATATCGTGTGTAAGTGGGACACATGTAAATAGGAGTAGACCCAGCTACTCGTCCTTCGGGACGGGTGGGATGCTAAATTAATAGCGTCGATCCCAGATGCCTGCCTCATTGCACTTAAAGAGGCTGAGCTCGGATCTACGCAATTTTTCTCCTACCACCCCATGAGTCTCGGCTTGTGGGTGGTGCCCACATAAAGCGGCCTTGTGCCACATCGTGTGTAAGTGGGACACATGTAAATACCAGTAGTCCCAGCTACTCGTCCTTCGGGACGGGTGGTCCAGTGAGCCTCGGCCTCTGGACCGATGGGATGCTAAATTAATAGCGTCGATCCCAGCCGGCCTCATTGCACTTAAAGAGGCAGGTCTGGGATTGACGCAATTTTTCTACCTACCACCCCATGAGTCTCGGCTTGTGGGTGGTCCCCACATAAAACGGCCTTGTGCCATATCGTGTGTAAGTGGGACACATGTAAATAGGAGTAGACCCAGCTACTCGTCCTTCGGGACGGGTGGGATGCTAAATTAATAGCGTCGATCCCAGCCGGCCTCATTGCAAGAGGCAGTGCTGGGATCGACGCAATTTTTCTACCTAACACCCCATGAGTCTCGGCTTGTGGGTGGTGCCCACATAAAACGGCCTTGTGCCATATCATTGTACGTTGATATATATTGCTGAATACAATCTGTTCCCTACATTTTATACCCGTGTTGAGTTATTATCTATTGACCCTTAAACAGGTCATAACACCTATCATAATGGGTAGTACCACTATTACTGTTTTAGCTCGGTATTGATACTGAATGATGGTGGGATAAGGACACTTGCTGTCACTTGATTCTAAGGAGTCCTTTTCCTCTATATGTGAGAAATAAAAACCACAAGAACATTATTTCACACAGTTTGACCCATAGATATCATAACAGGTCGATAACGATACTGAGGTAGGCGAGTTAAGAAGACTTGCTGGAACTTTATTCCAATTGGTGGAAAGAAGAAAGTTCTTTTCCTCTACATGTGCTAAATAAAAACCACTGGTATTACAAAAAAACACACAATGTTTTCTGCCACAAGCAATTCTTTTGTTTGCCATTGTAATCTAATGAAAGAATACCTTGAGCCTGGAAGGAGTGAATTATTTTCTGATCAAATTTTTTTTTTCCAAATTTTTTCTGTGACTCGCGTTTTTTTTTTTTTTTTTTAAATTTGTCCATTGTTAATACCGACGAATAATGAAGTTGGTTTTCACGAGATGTTCTTTGAATTTTCTCTAAATAAAAAAAGAACATGCTTAAAATTTTAGACGTCATTAGGATTGTTGAATTCATTGTTTTTGTTACGTTTTCTGCTTCCAAGAATATTTTTGGCTGATTCATTCTTTCGTTTAACTTTTTTTTTATAGCAACAAATACGAGATGTTTTCAAAAAGTTTGGAAGCTGATGCTGCATCGACGAAAAGAACAACAGAATCACCCCCCCCCATTACCACTAGAAGAATTCGGAAAGATATTAGCTTCCATTCTTCTAATACGAGGGTGAGTCAAAAAGTGGATCATATGAACTTTAGGCACCCCTTTTGCGATCTCGATTCGTGTGGACATTCTTTCCATTTACAGCGTCAAAATCCAGTCAATTGTTAACAGACGATTTTTAGAGTTTTTTAAAATTATAAAACAAACTCCTAACCCTAACACTAACCCTAACCCCTAACCCTAACCCCTAAAAAACAAACCGGAATTTGACGGTATAAATGAGAAAAGTGTCCCCACGAATCGAGATCGCGGAAGGGGTGCCTAAAGGTCATATGGCCCCAAAAATTAATACACTGTTATTTAGGACAGTCATAATTACCATCACAGGAACATGTGTCATACATCAAAATGAAGTTGGTCCTTTGTGAATCCTATCCCTGCAATGTTCCACCATCGAATGAGAGCATGCATGTCTGTCCCATAAAATTCTGGTGACTTTGAGCCATTTCTTCACTAAAGTTCCACGTCACTTTAATAATGTTTGCCTCTCAGACTCTCTTCGGTCCCGTAAAAGAGTGTTTGGGGGGCAAACATTATTCCAGCGTCATTTTGATGCACGATACATGTTCCTATACATTGCCGCTGGGGTCCTGTAGGGAGATACTTTAGCACCATATATCTTATTATAATGGAGATTGTGTGTTTGTCAGTCTGTAACCGAAACTATATTACAACTCAAGTCACAATTCCCTTAGTTATATACGTCATATTCTCCATAGTTTTATTTTTATTTAAACCTCTTAATGATAAAATTGTTTTACATTATTAATACTGTTAAGCATATCTACATACTAATAACATGCAATTATATTTATATATACAACAAAATAGCGGTTTACTGTGCGAATGAGAAGGCTAATTTGCATATTGATATTAAAAATGTGATTTTGATAAATATTTGCTTAGTATTATGATTTCTAACTGTCTGGTTTTATTTTAATAAATATAAGCAAAAATCTCCTCAATGAATCTTAAATGAAATCCATTAACAAGAAAAAATAACTGTCATTTTATTATTTACTTCCTCTTTTAACTAAATACTTAAATTAGAAAAAATAAAAATGAAAGACGAGAGTGATGGAAGAGTAAGTTTCAGTTGTTCTATTTTTCGATTATATCCCCTGTGTTTCAAATCTTTTTATATGCATTTTTATTTAATTTCATTAGCCTTTTTAATCTAATACGATATTTTATTACATTAAAACTTAAATACTTGCACCTGGAGGGTGCATATATTTGCTAGTATTTATAATATGCCTAGACTATGTACTCCGAACATCATTAGATACCATAAAAGAAAAAGGCTTCACACTAAGAAAGGCAAGAAGCAGGCGATACTCCGCATAAACTGTCACAGATGTAGACTATGCTGACGACCTCGCATTTCTTGCAGATACACCGACGCAGACTGAGGCATTTCTACACAGCTTGGAGGAGGCAGCAATGAATGTCGGCCTCTATGTGAACTCTGATAAAACTGAGTTCATGAGCTTCAAAAAGCTAGGAGACATCTCCACACTCGACGGTATGCCTCTTAAATCTGTGGAAAAATTCACATACCTAGGTAGTAATATCTCATCCACAGAAAACGATGTTAACACACGAATAGGAAATGCATGGCTGGCCACGAACAAATTATCAGTCGTATGGAAATCCAACCTCTCTGACAAGCTAAAGAGATGATTCTTCCAGGCTGTGGTTGTATCGGTACTGCTATATGGCTGTACCACCTGGACCCTAACGAAGCGCCTTGAGAATAAGCTGGATGGGAGCTGCACAAGAATGCTGCAAGCGGCCCTGAATAAGTCGTGGAAACAGTATCCCACAAAGAAGCAACTGTATGGCCACCTGCCTCCCATCTCACAAATCATACGAGTAATGAGGGCTAGGTATGCAGGACACTGCTGGAGAAGCAAAGATGAGCTCGTAAGCGACGTACTACCGTGAAGGCCAACACATGGACATGCTAATGTTGGGCCGCCCAGCCAGGACCTACACCGACCAACTATGTAAGGATGCTGGCTGCTGCGCGGAGGAGCTCCCAGAGTCGATGAATGATAGGGAAGGTTGGCGAGAGATCGTCATGGATATCCGTGCAAATTGCGCGACATAATGATGTTTGTAATTATAACTGTCCTAAACAAAACGGCATTATTTTTTGACTCAACCTCGTACATTGGGTTACCTGAAGGAGAGTAACCCAACACTGAATATTCGGTAGGAAAAAAGTCAATTAATAATATATAACATTTAATTTAACACTTACGTACGGAACAAGGTTCAAAGGCTATAAAAGCGTCACAATGCGTTCGAGGACATATAGAAATGTAAGCATTAAGAAGGTACAGCAGAAACGCTCACATTACCACCATAGGAATACGGGGAGATATTACCTGAGGTGGAGTGCCACACCTACCATCAGTTTCTCACTTTGCCGCACAGATCCCTGTGCTACTCATACGCTGAGTTGGCGAGGGTCGGTATCGAACCAGGAACCTTGTGGTTCCTAGGCAGACGCTCTACCTACTGCGCTAATCCGGCCCTGTGTATGTATATGCTCATGTTAAACATCGCCCCCTCTCATGCTTCGCTCTGTGTAAACTAAATAATAATTCGGGGGTCCTTATTTAATTGCCCGGGGATACACAACAACCAATCAAAAACTTACACTTTTGTCATTGCTACAACACCTGCGCATATGTCAAAACTGAGATAATTCTCATCATTCATTTGCAATAAATTATAATATAAATTATAAATAGAATTTCACTATAAACGACCTTAATGGCCACTAGAGGCGGACATTAAGCCAATATATTTAAAATGAATTCATCTTCTTTTTCTTTGAAAAGCAACATAGTTTTATGAATATTTCCAGGGGCCTGCCGATAAATTGATTGTGGTGGCGGACAAACAAGAAAATACGGTTGAACATTGAATTAGCATTCATAGCTTCATTGTAATTTAGTATCTGAGTAAATAGCTGAAGGCAACGTAAAATCCAGTATGAAACATGACAATATAAAGCCATTTGTCCGATAATCCTTTTGTTTGAGACGTCGTTCATATAGATGAAAGGATTCATCTTCCTTGAAACCATTTCTTCTTCACAGCGACAGTTGCGGATAATGTCAATAAATATTGCCGTCAGGTCTTCTTTAAATATTCAATGTAATGCAACGGGAAGGTGATATTAGCATTATTTATATGTTAGCGTTTGTATAGTTGCAAATATTGAAGTTATAAACGCATAAGTTCACCCCATCAACATTTTTCCCGTTGAGAATATGGCTCAATGAAAAAGAAGGGGAGGAGAATATATGAATTAATTTACGCCTTTCGCTGCAATAGGAACGCTGCAATAGGGACCAATCGAATGTTCCCTTTTCTTTAAAACAAAACATTGGTTGTTTGGTTAGATTTTGCGGCATGTCAACCCTTTTGGGGTTACGTTTTGCTGAAAACGCCTTTTTTGATATCTTTCTTGATTGGGTATTAAAATGTTCTGTTTTAACTCAATTTTATCTAAACACATTTCTATTTAAACAATATACAGGACCCTAAAATGTATTACCACTCCGGGTCAGAGTGGGCCCGAGAGGAACAGTGATGAAGGGGTAATCCCCAACCCCAAATCTCCAGGATTTGAACTTTGAGGAAACTAAGACCCTCAGCTACCGCCTTATAGCACATACAGGTACCAACCCATCAGGAATGAATAAAACAAAACGTCTTCACTATAAAGTAACCCAAGAATTGTAGAAGATAATATATGATTAATGGTAATGAAGGACTATTTGCTCGTAAATTCCTACCATAAATAAACTGAACCCCCATTTTATGTCCGTGTTTTTGTATTAAATGTTTTATTTTTCTTGCACACGTTATTTTACAATACAAAATATATTTTATTTATTTATTTTAATATTCATTTCAATGTGCATATTCTAAAAGTTTTTATTTTGTGAGAATGTTTAGTTTTAAAGTGGGGCTCGTTTGACAATTTAGGCATAAATTGGATCCTCGTTTTATGACCGTAATTTTGTTTTTTCGTCGACGATGATTAAAATCTGACGTTTTTTATTTTAGAGTAGCAAAGCCAAAAAGAAAAGAAATAACAACAAAAAGTAATATTCAACTTTTTACTCGTAAATTCCTGCCATAAAATTAGGCTTGGGCATTTTATCGTAGGAATTTACGAGTAAAAAGTTGAAGTGTAAAAACGAACCCCCACTTTAAAACCAAGCATTCTCACAAAATAAAAACTTTTAGAATATACACATTGAAGTGAATATTAAAATAAATAAAGGAAATATATATTTAGTATTGTAACATAACGGGTGCAAGAAAAATAAAACATTTATTGCAAAAACACGGACATAAAATGGGGGTTCAGTTTATTTTATGGTAGGAATTTATGAGCAGATAGTCCTTTATTACTGAATTAATTTGTATCCGCCTCGTGCAAATTCAGAGGAACGTTGCAATAGGGATCAATCGAAATGCTGGTTGGTTGGTTAGTTGGTTGGTTGGTTGGTTGGTTGGATTTTACGGCCTGTCAACCCTTCTTGGATTATTTTGTGCTGAAGACGTTTTGTTTTATTTATTTCTTTATGGGTACTAGCAAATATATGCACCCTCCGGGTGCAAGTATTAATGTCATAAAATATCATATTAAATTAGAAAGTCTAAATAAACTAAATAAGAATGCAGATAAAATGATTTGAAACAGAGAGGGGTATAATCGAAAAATAAAACAGTTGTAGCTTCCTCTTCCATCCCCCCGTCTTTCCTTGCTAAACTTTTCTAATTTAACGATTTAGTTAAATTAGGAAGTAAAGAATAAAATTACAGTTATTTCTTTTTGTTAACTGATTTCTTTTAAGATTTATCTCCGAGATTTTTGCTCATATTCATTAAGATAAAATCAAATAATTAGAAATCAACAATACCAAGCACATATTTATTAAAATCTAATTTTAAATATCAATATGCAAATTAGCCTTCCTGTTCACACAGTAAACCGCTTTTTGTTGTACATATAAATACAATTGCATGTTATTAGTACGTAGATATGGCCAGCAGTATTAATAATGAAAAACAATTTTATTAATAATTGAGGCTTAAATAAAAATGATTCATGGAGAATGTAATGTATAATAACTAAATGGATAGTGACTTGAGTAGTGATATAGTTTCGGTTACAGACAAACAAACACATAATCTCCATTATAATAAGATTTTAAAATTTCTTTAAAAATCAATTTTATTTAAACACATTTTTAAAATCTATATAGCCCATAGATGGGACCCTAAGAGATACTATCACTACGAACCAGAGTAGACCTGGGACTAATGATGATGAAGTGGTACTCCATCACCCCGAATCTCCGGAATTCGAACTTCGCTACTTGATACAGTTTAATGTTATACCCAGGACATTAAGACCCTCAGCCACCGCCTTCTATCACATACTATATATATATATATATATATATTATTATAATGGAGATTGCGTGTTTTTCTGTCTGTAACCGAAACTATATTACTACTCAAGTCACAATTCCCTTAGTTATTTATATAACATTCTCAATGATTTTATTTTTATTTAAACCTCAATTATTAATAAAATTGTTTTACATTATTAATACTGTTAACCATATCTACATACTGACAACATGCAATTATATTTATAAATACAACAAAATAGTGGTTTACAGTGTGAATGGGAAGGCTAATTTACATATTGATATTAAAAATGTGATTTTAATAAATATGTACTTAGTATTATTGATTTCTAATTGTTTGGTTTTATTTTAATGAATATAAGCAAACATTTCTTCAATGAATCTTAAATGAAATCCATTAACAAGAAAAAATAACTGTCATTTTATTCTTCACTTCCTCTTTTAACTAAATACTTAAATTAGAAAAAATAACAATGAAAGACGAGAGTGAAGGAAGAGTAAGTTTCAGTTGTTCTATTTTTCGATTATAACCCCCTCTGTTTCAAATCTTTTTATCTGCATTCATATTTAGTTTCATTAGCCTTTCTAATTTAATATAATATATTATTACATTAAAACTTAAATACTTGCACCCGGAGGGTGCATATATTTGCTAGTATATATATATATATATATATATATATATATATATATATATATATATCGGTCCTCTGCAGTTCAAACAGCGAGCTACAACTGCAGATCCTTGAGTCTTTATTTATTTCTCACACCCAACCTTTCCTGTGCGTCCAAAATCAGTCTCAGCAGTTGCGTCTATTCGGTACCTCAAGCCAAAACTTATCCAACGGAGGGACACGCAATTTTCGATCGCCCCCCCCCCTCATGGTTCGTAATTTTCTTAGTTTTACGAATCCTTCGTCTTATTGAGAAAAAAAATCATTTTCTCGTTTATCTCTCTAACTATTCCATCGTTTACAACAAAACAAGAAAAAAAACATAACCAACAAAAAACACCACTTATCAATGTATTTTTCTCTGATGAGCATTGACGAAAAAAAGATCATTTTATTTTAGTTTTTAAATCTAATAAGGGTACCCTCACTTTTCTTTTTAAGGAAAAAAAATTCTTTTATCAACATGCATATGCTTTTACGCGTCCTTTTTAAATTCAGTACTGTCAATAAACTTTTCATATATATATATATATATATATATATATATATATATATATCTTATTATAATGGAGATTGTGGGTTTGTCTGTCTGTAACCGAAACTATATTACTATACAAGTTACAATTCACATTCACCATGATTTTATTTTCATTTAAACCTCAATTATTAACAAAATTGTTTTACATCATTAAGACTGTTGACCATATCTACATACTAATAACATGCAGTTGTATTTATATATACAACAAAATAGCAGTTTACAGTGTGAATGGGAAGGCTAATTTGAATATTGATCTTAAAAATTTGATTTTAATAAATATATGCTTAGTATTATTGATTTCTAATTGTTTGGTTTTATCTTAATGAATATGAGCAAAAATCTCGGAGATAAATCTTAAAAGAAATCCATTAACAAGAAGAAATAACTGTAATTTTATTTTTTACTTCCTATTTTAACCAACTAGTTAAATTAAGAAAATTTACCAAAGAAAGACGGGAGTAATGGAAAATGATGGAAGAGTTAGTGTCGAAGTTGTTCTATTTTTCAATCATACCCCCTCTGTTCCAAATCTTTTTATCTGAATTTTTATTCAGTTTCATTAGCCTTTCTAATTTGATATATTTCATTATATTAAAACTTAAATACTTGCACCCGGAGGGTGCATATATTTGCTAGTATATATATATATATATATCACCCGAGATGGAATCTCTGTTATATACCCGATGTTGTTAATTTGATCCGCCCCACACCCAACAAAGTACCCTAATTTTTGTTACGTTTTTAAATAACAAACATAACACTGTATTGTGTAAAAATGATACTATAAAATGTAATGAAATATGAACTGTCATTCGTTATAATTTTTATTTCTTATAAATAACATTTTTCTTTTGGGTGATGAATTTGGAAACTTAAATGTTTTTAGTGAACTTATTAACATAAACGTATCTGAAGCTCGCGCCAGAAATTTTAACTCTAAACACAAAACAAAAATTCGACCGAATCGAATTTATTAATATAAGCGTATCTGAAGCTCGCTTGTACCTGAAATTCTAACTCTCAACATAAAGCGAAAAATTCGACCGACTGACAGCTTGTAACTCTGAAAACCCGTGAGTCAAGGTACCACCATGTTACCGGTGTTTTCATTCATTTTTTTGTTGTGTAGTGAACATTTATTTTACATGGGATCGGCGATCTTGGATTTAAAAAGGAAATTCCAACCGGCTTCGTCAAGAAACTTCTTTGGATCTAAAATGAACACAAAATGGGTGAAAGAGATAATTGAGTGTCACCACCGGCTCGGCAACAGAATGGAGACTGATTGGACTGGTTAGCTGATCAGCAAATTGTCCTGTGACTTGTGACCCAAAAGCTGATATGTGTCAATCTAAAGATAAGCAAGATTTAGAGAATATCTTAACTGTTATTAGTTTATTTACTGCTAAATAAAAAAAACACAAGTAACCTTATATTTTAGCTATCAAAACAAAACAGAAAGTGATAACTCGTAACTCGAAAAACTTATAAGTCAAGTCACTCGTAATTTAAGGCGCCAATATAGTAAAAAGTCGACGGGGCGGCCTAAAGTCGGTATCAGCCAGTCAGCGAGGGAGTCTATCCCCTTTTCAATAGCGCTAGACCAAGGAGATTGTTTTAGCATCTGAGATTTATTTAACCATCATAAATAATCAATGTGTAAGCAAAGAAAATGGAAATTAATCCGACATATGTTGAGAAGATAAATGGAAAAACACAAATATATTTGTATGGATGGCATTTAATTTGATAAGTGCTGACACTGTTATATACCCCATTGTCGGGTATACAATAAAGAGAGTTCATAGTGAGTTCTTCGGTGAGAAAGAAAGATATGAGAGTCAGAGAGAGAGAGAGAGAGAGAGAGAGAGATGAGATAGACAGAGACAGAGACTTACTTGGTTGCTTCATATCTGCTTACTGCTTCTGCTGATTCTTGCTATCTTTTCTGGACAATATTTCGTCTAGTTGACTTGACTTCTATCTAAGGGAGTTGAGTTCTTCTAAGGGCTTCTGCTGGGCTTTACTTGTTTTTAATCAAATTAACTACAAGACATTGTTGTTGCCTGGTCAAGCTTCTTTATTTCGTCTAGCCCATATCACCACGCAGGGAGACCGGCCTCACAGCACGTCTAAGCTCTCTGACGGCCGGGCTGAATCTCAAATCTAACTAGTCACGTAGTTCTCATGGCGCGCGAGATTCGTGCCTCTAGGGATCAGGGTTACCAACAATCACATATTTTTCTTCTAGACCCCTTTAATTCAACTGTTGCATACCTCTTTACTTACTTACTTCTTACTTATATTCTTCTTCTGTTCATCTTCTCTCTTACGTCTTCTTCTAGCGTCTGGACTTCGTCTGGGGACTTCGTGTCTGGTCTTCCATTGGGGATTTCTCTTTATCAGAAGCCCTGTGTCATTGGTAGTTTTTAGATAATAACCCAAGACTTCGATTTACTTAGATCGTATTTTATTCGAAATCCCCACCAGACTACCTGCGCAGGTCGAGTCGGCTGCGTGCATAACACGACTTACCACAGTCGTGGTCTTGGCCGATCTGACTAAAAATCTATTTCTAATCTAAACCAGAAGAGGGTCTCCTCCACCGATTCTCACGGTATCCTCCAGAAAGGATCAGGATGAGGTCAAGCCTTGTCACTCATCCTTCAAGACCGTGAGCTGCAACTTATGACAGCCATTTTGATTTCTACACTACTGTACATAAATATTAAGAATCTAATAATTATGTAACACAACTACAGGTTCTGTCAACAATTTATGACACCATAAATTGTAACAACACATGTTTCAACGGTAATGGATTACATATAGTTCATTCCAATTAAAATAAAATAATAATTGAAAACCATATGATGGCAAGTTTACATATTGCTATTTATTATTGTTTTTTTTTGGGGGGGGAGAGAAGTCAAACTATCATCTGGCTGGCTTGCAGATGCAGCTTTTAAGATCATCGCTTGTGGCTGGAAAGAGCATACCTATAAGTATCCCTGCCTATAATATTTTCCATTCAATAAATTTGTTCCAGTCATTATGAAGTTAGTATCTATTCACTAGTATAACCACCACCAATCTTTTCATAAGTTATTCATTTAACCTATGGCAGAATATCTCAGAAAATAACCAGGAAAAAAAAGGTTACAGTAGAGAGTATCAGATTTTTATCTGGGAAAATTAATGGGTCCCAACTAAAGTTTCTAAATAAATTGCAGTGGAGAAAACAAAAACACTGGCTGCATGGGAAGAGATGCTGATGTTTACATTTAAGATGAATTTTATTTGAAACGCATTATATGTGAATATAAAAGGAGTTAAAAGCTGTTCGTTTGCCTTTGATTTATTCTTAATATTTCAGGATAAAGATCCCTTCGTCAGAAGATTTCTGAAAGCTAGGATTTGTCCATTATGTCGTATGCCTAAGTGTGTGCGAAAGAAATTAAGTTTTAAAATATTGAATACCCATCAAGCATGAATTGAACAAACGTCTTCGACATAAAATATCCCAACAAGGGTTGCCCTACAAACCAACCAACCAACCAACCAACCAACCAACGGGTTATCAATATATTAAAATGTGATGATGTATTTCGTATATAGCATACGTGCATATTCTAATATTTATGTTAACATATGTTTGCTTATGAAATATTACTTTCTTGCAGCTTTCTCGTAATAATTCATTGAAAGCTGATAGGGTCCAAACACGTGTCAGCATTTGTTAAATTAAATGGACCACATGGCCTTTGGGCACCTCTTTTGCGATCTCCATTCGTGGGGAAATTTTTTCCATTGACACCGTCAAAATCCGGTTAATTGTTAAACGATTTTTAGAGTCTTTTTTTTAATTATAAAACTTACCCCTAACCCTAACCTCTAACCCTAACCTCTAACAAACAACCGGACTTTGACGCTGTAAATGAGAAAAGTGTCCGGAAGGGGTGCCTAAAAGTCATATGGTTCAATTAAATTTCATCCATACAAATATATTTTTGTTTTTCCATTTATCTTCTCTAAATAAGCAGTGTGTAAACAACAAACCCTGAATGAAAGCGGCAGTTCATATAAATGACATGGATTTGCGTCGTATGTGTACCTCTCCCGCGCGGAAGGTCAACCTGTATTATAGATAGATAGGTGTGTAGGAAGGTAAGTAATGTAAAGTATATCTTCACTGGTTGTAAATATCTGTAAAGAGGCTTGACACAGAGAGAGAGGGGGGGGTTAACAACATAATGGAAGTCCATTTTCGGCTTTCAGTGAATTATTACGAGAAAGTTGCAAGAAAGTAATATTTCATAAGCAAACATATGTTAACATAAATATTATAATATGTACGTATGCTATATACGAAATACATCATCACATTTTAATATATTGATAACCCGTTGGTTGGTTGGTTGGTTGGTTGGGTTGTAGGGCAACCCTTGTTGGGATATTTTATGTCGAAGACGTTTGTTCAATTCATGCTTGATGGGTATTCAATATTTTTAAACTCAATTTCTTTCACACACGTAATACACCTCCAGGTTAGAGTGAACCTGGGAGTAATGGCAATGAAAGGGTACTCTACACACCCAAAAGCCCTGGATTATTATAATAATGAAACCAAACATCTTTTAAACTCATTTTTGACACATTTCTAAAACTCATTTCTAATCCATCTAACCCATAGATGGGACCCTAACAGGTATTACTGTAACACTACACTCTCCTGTCGGACTGGAGAGATGTTAGAACGTTTGTTACTTTACCTTCTCCTAGTCGGAATGGCTTAGATGATGATGTGTCAACTCTCGTTACGTCTCGCACTCATTTCCGACTGGAGAGATTTACGTGTCCACGTTCTTACCGTACGATTCTTCTTCTAATGGAGGAATGTATATGTGTATACAACATAATGGATAAATCCTAGCTTTCAGAAATCTTCTGACGAAGGGATCTTTATCCTGAAATATTAAGAATAAATCAAAGGCAAACGAACAGCATCATAGTTACCTCATTTTTCTTTACACTCAAAACCAATCACACAACCAATAATTTTTTAACTCCTTTTTCTATTTAACCTATAGATGAGACCGTAACGTGTACTATCACTCCGGGTCAGAGGAGATCTGGGATTAATGGAGATTAAGGCGTCCTACACATTCCCCAGAGCTCCTGGATTGGTACTCCACCGTCAGATAGAGTTTGACGTCATAACCATGACACTAAGACCCTTAGCTACCGCCTTCGAGCACATATAAGATAAAAAGGATTGGGGCTTGCCATAAGTGTAATATATTTATTGGTATTTCAGCATCGGAAGACTATAATATAGTTTTTGTGTCCCTGATGTTCGCTCCAGGGCACAAAACAGGCTGGGCAAGATGTACGAGAGACCCTGGGTTGCCCAAGTGACAGAGCCCCCCTCTCTGCCTTGCTTGCGTGATCTGAAGGAATGGTGAACCAATACATTCGGCGTCAGTTTGGCTGCAGGAGTTGCCAGATAGTGTGTTACACACTGAACTGCCTAACGGTGTCCAAGCCGTGATTTTTGTCATGGTTTTCTCTCTTAGCCTTTTCCTGATACCCACAAGGCAGCGGAGGTTACTTAGACAATTACGCGCCTGGATACCAACCCAGATATTTCTATATTTTCGCGTTAATGTGCTTGATGGCCGTTAGGCGAAAGCTTCCTCCGCCCTGTAGAATACTGTTAATTGTTATTCTGTGTTACTTTCACCCTTAGCCAGGATTGAACCTGCAGTCTGGAAATGACTGTTACAGATTGTTAACTATTGGACAGTGGAACAGTCAAACACCTCCTCAGCTTAATGGACTCTTCCTGGCAGTAGTAGCAGTAATTATTTAATCTGTTATAGTGGGTTTATTGGAGAACTAGTAACTGCATGGTTAGGCTTGGCCAGTCACATTGCTCAAACCAATTGTCGACTGTCTGACTTACTTCAATACGCCCTTTCACAGGTTTTGTTTTTCGTCCCGCTGGGTATCTAGCCACCCTCCTCACCAGGCAAGCTTGGATAATTATTCGGATAAGGGTAATACAGTAAGGAAAATCATATAGGTACTAGGGCTTGAAGAGCCCACTCGATTGATCCTTTATTCAATTTATGCTTAATGGGTATTCAAACACACACACACACATATCTATTAATAATGGAGATTGTCTATATTTCTGTCTGTAACAAAAACTACGTCATAGCTCTAGGTCACAGCTTACGTCACAATATTCTTATGCTATATACACCCAAAATTTGAGTAAGCAATTTTAAAAATTGCTTTTTACTCTCGTCCCTTTTTTTTTCATAGTAACAAGAAGTTAACTAAAAAGTTTACAAATAAATAAATACCTACGATTTTGTGGAAAATTTATGTGGAAAATATTCAAAATAATTGTTTGATTATTACATGCACGCAACATTTTATTTAAGAGGGACGGGGCTCAGTTTTCATTTCAAATTGTTTTATTTTTTTATTATTTTTTTTACTCCTTTAATAAATATGAGGATTTTGCTTACTTATGATACAAATCCTCTGACATTGAATTTTTAACTCCCACCTTCTCAGGCAATGACTTTCAAAAAATGATTTTTACGACGCCCGGGGTGTTTTCTCTTGCTAGTAATTTGAAAGAAGATTTCCCCAAGCATAAAAAAAATTTGACAAATCCTAGCAACATAAAACACTTATATACCAATACTCGCTCGGCAACAGATTAACACTGCTTGTACAGTTAAGCTGATCAGCAATTCGATCTCTAATCTGAAAAGCTGAAATGTGTGACGGTCAGTTTGATAACAGCAAGGTCCTATTGTCAGAGAATATCCTGATCACACAGCAGTTCACATTTCGTCACTGTGATCAGGTGTGCACCACCAAGCTTTTATCACATTATATAATAACTGACAGAACGAGGGGATATACCACAGTATGATAATTTAATTATTACAACGTTTGATATGTTTACTTAAGAGCTATTGCTAAATAGTTCAATTTGTAAAAAGTATAATAATCTTGATTTAACTCTCATTCTTTCTTAAAAGAGGGGTTTTGATATTTACATTTATTTGCGGATAAAAATCTGAAGGGGGGCGGGGCTTTTAAAATATCTGCATTAATTTATAAAAAAAAAAAAAAGATAACAAAAACACCATTCGGAAAATATCTAAGTTGGGCCGGAAATTCGCTTAAAATTGGCTCGCTAGAATACAGCGTAAATTAAGGCAGAAGGACGGGATGACATTAGATCAAAGTTACCAAAATATATTCCGTAATTTACAATTTCAATATTACAAATAAAACCAATATGTAAAGTTTACGTTGGACATTTAAGCGACGCAAGACTATTTGGAATGTTTCATTTTCAGAATTGGGTGAAATAAAATGAGAAAATAAGAAATCTGCGTTTAAGTGACACCAGATAATCTGAATTTACGTGTTTGCATTGTATCTTGAACAATTTTGACGGTGTCATTCTTAACCAGAGGGTGTTGCAGGATGATAACAGACGGTATATTTAGGAACAATAGTATATATATATATATTTACCCCCCTCCCCCGCCGCACGAGCAGGATGCGACACAAGGTCAATTTCTTATGCGAAGTTTAACAGGTTTGAATTCAGAGTTTTTCTTCTCCGAGACTGGTTACCTAGTCAAGGTTAAAGAATCCAGTCTGCCCTGCTATTTATCCATAGCTGGAGGGAGAATTGGATTCATACCTTTCCCAAGGGTATTAGCGCCATGTGAAATGCTAACGGCTTCGTCCAAGAATTGAACTCGCGTTGACGAGTCCAATAGTATATATAGATCGTTTGCATATACATATCAGTTATACACGAGTAATAGACATACTCAAGCCACGAGAAGAAACTTGATAGTTTCCAGCTCAGGTGCCTGCAACGCATCCTGCACATCCATTGATAGGATAAAGTGCCTAACGCTAACGTGCTGGACCATGCCAACATGAACAGTCAATTTCTTACTGGTCAAGAGATGTCACGCGGCGAAGTGTGGAAGAGTGGTTGTTAGAGTACAGAATGGAAGGTCAGTTTGGAACGAAGCGGTGGCTGGGTGAGACGTAAGTCTGTCACCCAAGGCATTTTTACTCGGGGAGGAAAATAAAAATATCTCATGAGAAGAAAATAAGACCGCCTTGTGTTATTATTAAAAGCTATAAATGGTACAAGGCAAGATATCCTCCAGTAAACCCCAAATTGGTTCCAGACTCAAAAGAACAAGAATGCCAGCCAAGTCAACATCAGCCCAACAACCTCATTCCAGCCTCTTGAAGTACAATAGGAATAGAGATAAATATTGCACTGACAAGTTAAAGAGAAAATTCTTCTAAGCTGTAGTTGTATCAGTGCTATTGTACGGCTGCACAACTTGGACCCTTACAAAGCGCCTAGAGAATAAGCTAGATGGGAACTGCACAAGAATGCTGCGTGCAATCTTAAACAAGACATGGAAACAACAGCCCACGAGAAAAAAGCAGTACGACCCACTGCCCCATATCAGACAAACCATCCCTCTGAGGGGAACAAGACGCGTTGGGCACTGCTGGAGAAGCAGGGATGGACTCATGTGACGTTCTTCTGTGGAAGCCATCACATGGGCACGCCAGAGTAGGTCGTCCAGCAAAGACGTACATAGACCAAAACTGCGCGGATACTGGATGCTGCGCAGATGACCTTCTAGGGGCAATGAATGATGGGGACGGATATCGAGAGATTTTCATGGATATCAGTGCTGCTAGCGACATGATGATGATGATGATGATGATTGTTGTTGTTGTTGTTGTTGTTGACACGTCCTCAGTCCCTTTTAATCAAGCCCCGCTACGTTATACATGTTCGCCATTCTCTGCGAAAGTCGCGCGTGAAATAGAAATAATTGTTCGTTCGGAAAGTAAGGACATACGTACATGAAATTGTATCTGTAATTGTCTGGCAGCAGTGTTGCAGTTTGGTGATATAGTTATTTACTAAGCTTAGCTTAGATATGGCACAAGGCAGAAGTATGGGGCCCAATGAGAATCGAACTCACTAACAATGGTTTGCGAAGCGAGCTTGCTAACCATTACCACGTGAGTGCCCATAGATTTACTAAGCTTAGCTTAGATATGGCACAAGGCAGAAGTATGGGGCACCCAGTGAGAATCGAACTCACTAACAATGGTTTGCGAAGCGATGAGGTGCCCCAGTTTTGGTGATATAGTTATTTACTAAGCTTAGCTTAGATATGGCACAAGGCCAGAAGTATGGGGCTCCATGAGAATTCACTAACAATGGTTTGCGAAGCGAGCTGCGAACAATACACCACGTGAGTGCCCCAGTTTTGGTGATATCAGGCGTGTGATAGATGCCTACTCCTAAATATAGACTCGTTGACTACCACGTGACCACCGAGGATTCCTATTGTCTCACTGGCAGTGCTGCTGCTGCTGTTGTTGTATTAATAGAAGCCTGATTCTAACTTATGTCATTGACACTCGGACGATCTTGGACGACGGACTTACAAAGAATACTATAACACAGGATACTTATTGGCTTGCTTACTTACTTACTACATCTGGAACCAAGGATGCCGGTCAAATACTTAACAAGCAGAAGAATTATCGTTGAACTTTTAAAAGGTAAGCTCAACTCTAAAATAAATAGAGATCAAAAGTAATTTAGAACTTAGTTGGTACAGGCACCTAATGCCTACAAGCTAAACTTACTCGCTAGACTACACCACGACTTTTCAGCAGACGTATTGCTATTCGACGTACCAATTACTACTGCGATAATATACCAAATATCAACTTCAGAATATATTCATTAACCCGGATATATCAATGTAGAACTATCAAGTTTCGAAAGCATACAAGTGCAAATCATTCCCCTTTGTGCTAATGCCCTTTGGAAAGGCATGAATCCATCTGTTCTCCCTTCCAGATGTGAGTCAATAGTAAGACATACTAGGCTCTTTAGCCTTGATTAGCCAATAAGTCTAGAAGGAAAACTCTGAATTCAGACTAACTTGACTCTGCTTAAATTCAACCTTGTGTCACATCCTGTTGTACCCGTTTGGTATATTTCACGGTACCAAAACATATAATAACTTGTCCTTATTTCCCGGGCGCTACTACGATAAGGTAAGTTATATTATACAGCGGGTCTCGTCCACGTGCCTCAAATTCACAGTGCTATGGTTATAGAATTACACACGAGAAATAGTAGTCACAACTGCTTCTTTATTATGTGCTCGTCTAGTGGGCTCATACCAGAGGGAGGAAGGCAGAGAGAAAGTGAGAGAAAACACTACTTGATACTGGGACCCATGCTAGCCACTAAGGCCCGATCCGTAGTTACGACGGCCGGGGAAAAAGAGACAGATCCATTTCTTGTTCCAGTCACCACGTGACTTCTGTAACACCCGACTTCCGGTGCGGTCAACACCGACTTCCGGTTGCCAAAATTTTCAGTTCGGGGACGCTACGGTCAATCATAAGTTCATCCTGTTTTTGGTCATCACTATTTTTTAAACCTTTATCATATCTTATATTTATTTCTTCCCCCCTTCCATTAGTAGTCCTAGCTCAAAAAGTCCAATAAATACCATCTTGCAACACTGTCCATGATGGAGGAATTAAAAAATTAAAATAAATACATATTTATTTGAATCATAAGGTTCTAACACAAAAACATAGAGAACGAGGCTGTAATAACCCATCGTTGAGGGGATGAGGGGATTCATACCTTGTCAGGTATTAATCCAAAAATAAACACAATGCAAGATTGGAGTTCAAAAACACTGTGATGTTACAGTCTAACATGTTAGCCGCAGTGACACAGAGACTCACTCCCTCCCTCCCTCCCCTCCCTCCCTCCTCTCTCTCAAATTTCATTACAAATCGTATTGCAAATTTGTTATCTCTACATCAGACAGTGAGTCTGATGTGGAGATAAACGAACAAACGACAGTTTGTTGTAGGAAGCAAAAATACCCAGCACTGAATCCTGTATCATTAAAAAAAAACAATTGTGATGGAGCGGTTATTGGAACTTTACCATCAGTTAGAGTTTAGTGTTATTCCCAGGATATTAAGATCCCCAGTCATTGCTTTCTAGCACATATATTGTAGAAGTTATCCTCCAGATATAGAAACAATATGATACTCACCATCGCAGTGGGGTTCAAACTACCGTCGAGTTAGCAGACGAGAACAACAGGCAAGCTGTAACTTTAATACAGTCCTTGATTGCAGCTGGCATCCAAACGGGCTGATCAAAAGGGTTAGGGCTTGACAAAAGGAAAATAGGGTTGGGGCAATTATATAGGTGCTAGGGCTTGCCATGACCAGCCGATTGATCGGAAGGAGCCTCCCGCCATGCCGAAGTTTGGGCCAAAGTGGAGACTTTCAGTCACCCGGATTCCGTCCTCAGTTATCACGGATCGACACCCACGGTCAACAGGTAGCCCCACGGCTTATTCCTCTACAGAGGTGCAGTCGGCGTATTCTACAGCTTCAGCGGACAGGTCGGGCTCCAAATAGATCTTTTGTTACTAATCGAAAAAAGTAAGACGGACTAAAGGTGTTTACGCGGATATTTTGGGGCTAGTGAGCCAACCTTTATGAAGATTAGTATAAAAAGGGGGCCTCGGAAAGACTAAGCTTGTAGTAGGCGGGGTTAAAGGACCCCCAAGTTCAAATGGACGGAGACACAAAGGTCTAGTAAATATCTGGAGAATCCCAGATCAAGGAATAGACCGAGAGAGAGAGAGAGAGAGAGTCACTCTTCTGGACTGTGTTTAAAATAGCTGGTTGCAAAGCCCTCCAGCGCTAAACCCTCGCAGTAAGGAAAGATAATCCGTTGCTAATCTCGACCTCAACCAAACAATGGATGATAATCGCTACAACATTAAACCTCACCTGCGTTTGAAGAGCAAGATAAAGATAACCTCATCCCAATTCTTAATATAGATACGACCTGGATTCAAATATATATACCTACACGCAAAGAGTCTCTTTTCTTTTAAAAGTTATGCAACTAGTTTTAATTAAAAAGAATCGTGGAAGGAAATAAAATCCTTTTCAGTTATGGGCATTAAATTTTTCCTTTTTCATTTTTGTTGTTGTTGTTACGTGTTAATGAAAACGAGACGGTATTGTAATTATCACTAACATAGGACGCACGTGTATAAAGAGATAAAGAACTAAATAGATAAATAAACAAAGCTAGAAATTATGTGTATGTAAATATATATCTGATGAGTTTATATATATATATATATATATGTGTGTGTGTGTGTGTGCGTGCGCGTGTATGTGTGTGTATTAATTTTGAATCTTTTATATATATATATATATATATATATATTAGACTCATCAGATGTATCTTATTATAATGGAGATTGTGTGTTTTTCTGTCGTAACCGAAACTATATTCCTACTGAAGTCCACAATTCTCTAGTTATAGACATTACATTTCCATGATTTTATTTTTATTTAACCTCATTTATTAATAAAATTGCCATACATTATTAATACTGTTAACTATGTCTACATACTAACAAACATGCAATTATATTTATATATACAACAAAATAGTGGTTTACAGTGTAAACGGGAAGGCTAATTTGCATATTAATATTAAAAGATCGATTTAATAAATATGTGCTTAGTATTATAGATTTCTAACTGTTTTGATTTTATTTTAATGAATATAAGCAAAATCTCTTCAATGAATCTGAAATGAAACCCATTAACAAGATAAAATAACTCATTTATTCTTACTTCCTCTTATAAACTAAATACTTAAATTAAAAAAAATAACAATGAAAGACGAGAGTGATGGAAAGAGTAAGTTTCAGTTGTTCCATTTTTTATTATACTCCCTCTGTTTCAATCTTTTATTATAATCCCTCTGTTTCAAATCTTTTTATCTGTTTCTTATTTAGTTTCATTAGCCTTTCTAATTTAATACAATATTTTATTACATTAAACTTAAATACTTGCACCCGAAGGGTGCATATATTTGCTAGTATATAATCGAGATATGTATAAGATATATACAGTAAATTATATAATATATATATAATATATATATAGACTCATCAGATATATTATATATATATATATACATATAAATAGACTCAGCATATATATATATATAATGTAAAGTAAATTAAAGTCGTCGGGGCGGCCTAATGTGGTATCAGCATCAGCGAGGGAGTCTACCCCCTTTACACTAGCGCTAGACCAAGGGATTGTTTTAGCGTCTGAGGTGGAGCGCCACACTACATCAGCTCCTTACTTTACCGCACAGGATCCCTGTGCTACTCACACGCTGAGTTGGCGAGGGCGGCTATCGAACTAGGAACCTTGTGGTTTCTAGCCGAACGCTCTACAACTGGAGCTAAACGATACCGACATATAGAACGATTATAATTAAATTTACATATATATATATATATGCTGAGTCTATTTATATGTATATAATATACTATAATTCTGATGAGTCCTATATATATATATATATATATATATATATCATATACTGTAATTCTAAATACATATCTGATTATATATACTAGCAAATATATGCACCCTCGGGTGGCAAGTATTTAAGTTTTATGTAATAAAATATGTATTAATTAGAAAGGCTAATGAAACAAATAAGATACAGATTAAAAGATTGAACGAGCGATTATAATAAAAGATTTGAAACAGAAGGGAGTATAATAAAAAATGGAACAACTGAAAACTTACTCTTCCATCACTCTCGTCTTTCATTGTTATTTTTTTTAGATTTAAGTATTTATTATAAGAGGAAGTAAAGAATAAAATGAGTTATTTTATCTTGTTAATGGTTCATTTCAGATTCATTGAAGAGATTTTTGCTTATATTCATTAAAATAAATCAAACAGTTTAGAATCTATAATACTAAGCACATATTAATAAATTCCGATCTTTTAATATTATATCAAATTAGCCTTCCCGTTACACTGTTAAACCACTATTTTGTTGTATATATAAATATAATTGCATGTTGTTAGTATGTAGACATAGTTAACAGTATAATAATGTTATGGCAATTTATAAATAATGAGGTGTATAAAAATAAAATCATGGAAATGTAATGTCTAAACTAAGAGAATTGGGACTTCAGTAGGAATATATTTCGGTTACGGACAGAAAAAACACAATCTCGCATTATAATAGATAGCATCTGATGAGCTATATATATATATATATATTATATATATATATAAAAGATTCAAAATTAATACAACACACAACACGCGCACCACACACACACACACACATAATATATATATATATATAAACTCATCAGATATTATTTACATACACATAATTTCAGCTTTGTTTATTTATCTATTAGTTCTTTATTCTTTACACGTGCGTCCTATTATGATAATTACAATACCGTTCGTTTTCATAACAGTAAACACCAACAAAAAAATGAAAGAAAGGAAAAATTTAATGCCCATAACTGAAAAGGATTTTTATTTCCCTTCCCGATTTCTTTTTAATTCAAAACTAGTTGATAAACTTTTAAAAGAAAAGAGACTCCTTTGCGGGTAGGGTATATATATTTGAATCCAGGTCCGATCTATATTAAGAATTGGATGAGGTTATTTTTATCTGCTCTCAAACGCAGGTGAGTTTAATGTTGTAGCGATTATCTCCATTGTTTGGTTGAGGTCGAGATTAGGCAACGGATTATCTTTCCTTCTGCGAGGGTTTAGCGCTGGAGGGCTTGGCAACCTAGCTATGTTTAAACACGAGGTCAAGAAGAGTGACTCTCTCTCTCTCTCTCTCTCGGTCTATCCTGATCTGGGATTCTCCAATATTACTAGCCTTGTGTCTCCGTCCATTTGAACTTGGGGGTTCCTTTAACCCCGCTACTACAAGCTAGTCTTCCGAGCCCCTTTTTATAATAATCTTCATAAGTTTGGCTCATCTGCCCAAATATCCCGTTAACACCTTTGTCCGTCTTACTTTTTCATTAGTAACAAAAGATCTATTGGAGGCCGAACCTGTCCGCTGAAGCTGTAGAAAATACGCCGATGCAGCCTCTGTAGAGGAATAAGCCGTGGGCTACCTGTTGACCGTGGGTGTCGATCCGTGATAACTGAGGACGGATCCGGGTGACTGAAAGTCTCCACTTGGCCAAACTTCGGCATGCGGGAGGCTCCTTCGATCATCGGCTGGTCATGGCAAGCCCTAGCACTATATAAGTTGCCCCAACGCCTATTTTCCTTTTGTCAAGCCCTAACCCTTTTGACAGCCCGTTTGGAAATGCAGCGCACAAGGACTGTATAAAGTTACAGCTTGACTGTTGTCTCGTCTGCTAACTCGACGTAGTTGAACCCCACTGCAGATGGTGAGTTCAATATTGTTTTTCTATATCTGGAGGATACTTCTACAATAATGTGCTAGAAAGCGAATGACTGGGGATCTAATATCCTGGAATAACACTAAACATCTAACTGATGGTAAAGTTCAATAACCGCTCCATCAACAATTGTTTTTTTAGATATACAGGTTCAGTGGCTGGGTATTTTTGGCTTCCTACAACAAACTGTCGTTGTTCTGTTTATTCTCCACATGCAGACTCACTGTCTGATTAGAGATAAACAAATTTGCAATACGAGTTTGAATGAAATTTGATGAGAGAGGAGGGAGGGAGGGAGGGGAGGGAGGAGTGAATCTGTGTCACTGCGGCTAACATGTTAGACTGTAACATCACAGTGTTTTTGAACTCCAATCTTGCATTGTGGTTTATTTTTGGGTTAATCCTGACAAGGTATGAAATCCCCTCATCCCTCAACGATGGGTTATATCTATGTTTGTGTTAGAACCTTATGAACTCAAATAAATAAGTATTTTATTTTATTTTTTTAATTCCTCCATCATGGACAGTGTTGCAAGATGGGAATATTGACTTTTGTGAGCTAGGACTACAATGGAAGGGGGAGGAAGAAATAAATAATAAGAGATGATAAGGTTTAAAAATAGTGTGAGCCAAACAGGATGAACGATGATTTGGACTCGTGCGTGACCCGAACTGAAATTGAGTGGCAACCGGAAGTTCGGTGTTGACCGCATACCGAAGTCGGGTGTTGACAGGAAGTTCACGCTGGTGAACGTGGAACAAACGAAGAAATGGATCTGTCTCTTTTTTGGCCCCCGGCCGTCGTGAGACTACGGAATCGGGCCTCTAGTGTATCCCCCCGCAATGGGGTCCCAGTAATCAAGTAAGTGTTTTTCTCTCACTTCTCTCTGCCTTTCCTCTCTCTGGTATGAGTCCCACTAGACGAGCAACGTAATAAAGCAAGCAGTTGTGACTACATATTTTCTCGTGTTTGTAATTTCTATCAACACCATTTTGCACTGTGAATTTGGAGGCACGTGACGAGACCCGCTGTATAAATAACGCCGCCGCGCACCTTACGTTATCGTAGTAGCGCCCGGGAAAAAGGACAACGTTACTTATATGATTTTGGTACCGTGAAAAATACCACAACGGTAACAGGATTGACACCAAAGGTTGAATTTAAAGCAGAGTCAAGTTAGTCTGAATTCAGATTTTCGCTTCTAAGACTTATTCGGCTAATCAAGGCAAAAGCTAGTATGTCTACTATTGACTCACATCTGGAAGAGAACGAATGGAATTCATGCCTTCCAAAGGGCAATTAGCACAAAGGGGAATGATTTGCACTTGTATGCTTTCGGAACTTGATAGTTCTACTGTGATATTCCGGGTTAATGAATATATTCTGAAGTTGATATTTTGGTATATTATCGAGTAGTAATTGGTACGTCGAATAGCAAATACGTTCTGCTGAAGTCGTGGTGTAGTCTAGCGAGTAGTTTAGCTTGTAGGCATTAGGTGCCTGTACCAACTAAGTTCTAAATTATTTGACTCTATTTAATTTAGAGTTGAGCTTACCTTTTAAAAAGTTCAACGATAATTCTTCTGCTTGTTAAGTATTTGACCGGCATCCTTGTTCCAGATGAGTAAGTAAGTAGCAAGCCAATAAGTATCCTGTGTTATAGTATTCTTTGTAAGTCCGTCGTCCAAGATCGCCGATGTCAATGACATAAGTTTAGAATCAGGCTCTATAATACAACAACAGCAGCACAGCACTGCCAGTGATTGGACAATAACGAATCCTGGTGGTCACGTGGTAGTCAACGAGTCTATATTTAGGAGTAGCATCTATCACACGCCTGATTATCACCAAAAACTGGGGCACCTCACGTGTGTAATTGTTCGCAAGCTCGCTTCGCAAACCATTGTTATGAGTTCGATCTCATTGGAGCCCCATACTTCTGGCCTGTGCCATATCTAAGCCTAAGCTTAGTAAATAACTATATCACCAAAACGGGCACCTCACGTGGTGTAATGGTTTCAAGCCGCTCGCAACCATTGTTAGTGAGTTCGATTCGTCACTGGGTGCCCCATACTTCTGCCTTGTGCCATATCTAAGGCTAAGCTTAGTAAATCTATGGGCACCTCACGTGGTGTAATGGTTAGCAAGCCGCTTCGCAAACCATTGTAGTGAGTTCGATTCTCTATTGGCGGGCCCCATATTCTGGCCCTTGTGCCATATCTAAGCTAAGCTTAGTAAATAACGTATATCACCAAAACTGCAACACTGCTGCCAACAATTACAGATACAATTTCATGTACGTATGTCCTTACTTTCCGACGAAAACAATTATTTCTATTTCACGCGCGACTTTCCGCAGAGAATGGCGAACATGTATAACGTAGCGGGCTTGATTAAAAGGGACTGAGGACGTGTCAACAACAACAACAACAACAACAATCATCATCATCATCATCATGATTCGCTAGCAGCACTGATATCCATAAAATCCTCGATATCCGGTCCCATCATTCATTGCCCCTAGAAGGTCATCTGCGCAGCATCCAGTATCCGCGCAGTTTTGGTCTATGTACGTCTTTGCTGGACGACCTACTCTGGCGTGCCCATGTGATGGCTTCCACAGAAGAACGTCACATGGAGTCCATCCCTGCTTCTCCAGCAGTGCCCAACGCGTCTTGTTCCCCTCAGAGGGGATGGTTTGTCTGATATGGGGCAGTGGGTCGTACTGCTTTTTTTCTCGGGCTGTTGTTTCCATGTCTTGTTTAAGATTGCAAGCAGCATTCTTGTGCAGTTCCCATCTAGCTTATTCTCTAGGCGCTTTGTAAGGTCCAAGTTGTGCAGCCGTACAATAGCACTGATACAACTACAGCTTAGAAAATTTTTCTCCTTTAAACTTGTCAGTGCAATATTTATCTCTATTCCTATTGTACTTTCAAGAGGCTGGAATGAGGTTGTTGGGCTGATGTTGACTTGGCTGGCATTCTTGTTCTTTTGAGTCTGGAACAATTTGGGGTTTACTGGAGGATATCTTGCCTTGTACCATTTATAGCTTTTATAAATAACACAAGGTCTTATTTTCTTCTCATGAGATATTTTTATTTTCCTCCCCGAGTAAAAATGCCTTGGTGACAGACTTACGTCTCACCCAGCCACCGCTTCGTTCCAAACTGACCTTCCTTTCTGTACTCTAACAACCACTCTTCCCACATTCGCCGCGTGACCATCTCTTGACCAGTAAGAAATTGACTGTTCATTGTGGCATGGTCCAGCACGTTAGCGTTAGGCACTTTATCCTATCAATGGATGTGCAGGATGCGTTGCAGGCACCTGAAGCTGGAAACTATCAAGTTCTTCTCGTGGCTTGAGTATGTCTATTACTCGTGGTATAACTGATATGTATATGCAAACGATATATATACTATTGGACTCGTCAACGCGAGTTCAATTCTTGGACGAAGCCGTTAGCATTTCAATGGCGCTAATACCTTGGGAAGGTATGAATCCATTCTCCCTCCAGCTATGGATAAATAGCAGGGCAGACTGGATTCTTTAACCTTGACTAGGTAACCAGTCTCGGAGAAGAAAAACTCTGAATTCAAACCTGTTAAACTTCGCATAAGAAATTGACCTTGTGTCCGCATCCTGCTCGTGCGGCGGGGGAGGGGGTAAATATATATATATATACTATTTGTTCCTAAATATACCGTCTGTTATCATCCTGCAACACCCTCTGGTTAAGAATGACACCGTCAAATTGTTCAAGATACAATGCAAAACACGTAAATTCAGATTATCTGGTGTCACTTAAACGCAGATTCTTATTTTCTCATTTTATTTCACCCAATTCTGAAAATGAAACATTCCAAATAGTCTTGCGTCGCTTAAATGTCCAACGTAAACTTTTACATATTGGTTTTAATTTGTAATATTGAAATTGTAAATTACGGAATATATTTTGGTAACTTTGATCTTATGTCATCCCGTCCTTCTGCCTTAATTTACGCTGTATTCTAGCGAGCCAATTTTAAGCGAATTTCCGGCCCAACTTAGATATTTTCCGAATGGTGTTTTTGTTATCTTTTTTTTTTTTTTATAAATTAATGCAGATATTTTAAAAGCCACCGCCCCCTTCAGATTTTTATCCGCAAATAAATGTAAATATCAAAACCCCTCTTTTAAGAAAGAATGAGAGTTAAATCAAGATTATTATACTTTTTACAAATTGAACTATTTAGCAATAGCTCTAAGTAAACATATCAAACGTTGTAATAATTAAATTATCAACTGTGGTATATCCCCTCGTCTGTCAGTTATTATATAATGTGATAAAAAGCTTGGTGGTGCACACCTGATCACAGTGACGAAATGTGAACTGCTGTGTGATCAGGATATTCTCTGACAATAGGACCTTGCTGTTATCAAACTGACCGTCACACATTTCAGCTTTCAGATTAGAGATCGAATTGCTGATCAGCTTAACTGTACAAGCCGTGTCGAATCTGTTGCCGAGCGAGTATTGGTATATAAGTGTTTTATGTTGCTAGGATTTGTCAAATTTTTTTATGCTTGGGGAAATCTTCTTTCAAATTACTAGGGCAAGAGAAACACCCTCCGGGCGTCGTAAAATCATTTTTGAAAGTCATTGCTGAGAAGGTGGGAGTTAAAAATTCAATGTCAGAGGATTTGTATCATAGTAAGCAAAATCCTCATATTATTAAAGGAGTAAAAAAAAATAATAAAAAATAAAAACAATTTGAAATGAACTGAGGGCCCCGTCCCTCTTAAATAAAATGTTGCGTGCATGTAATAAATCAAACAATTATTTTGAATATTTTCCACATAAATTTCCACAAAATCGTAGGTATTTATTATTTGTAAACTTTTTAGTTAACTTCTGTTACTATGAAAAAAAAGGGACGAGAGTAAAAAGCAATTTTTAAAATTGCTTACTCAAATTTTGGGTGTATATAGCATAAGAATATTGTACGTAAGCTGTGACCTAGAGCTATGACGTAGTTTTTGTTACAGACAGAAATATAGACAATCTCCATTATTAATAGATATTGTGTGTGTGTGTTTGAATACCCATTAAGCATAAATTGAATAAAGGATCAATCGAGTGGGCTCTTCAAGCCCTAGTACCTATATGTTTTCCTATATGTATTACCTTATCCGAATAAAATTATCCAAGCTGCCTGGTTGAGAGGTGGCTAGATACCCAGCGGGACGAAAAACAAAACCTGTGAAAGGGCGTATTGAAGTAAGTCAGACAGTCGACAATTGGTTGAGCAATGGTGACTGGCCAAGCCTAACCATGCAGTACTAGTTTCCAATAAACCCACTATAACAGATTAAATAATTACTGCTACTACTGCCAGAAGAGTCCATTAGCTGAGGAGGTTTTGACTGTTCCTGTCCAATGTAACAATCTGTAACAGTCATTTCCAGACTGCAGGTTCAATCTGGCTAAGGGTGAAAGTAACACAGAATAACAATTAACAGTATCTACAGGGCGGAGGAAGCTTTCGCCTAACGGCCATCAAGCACAATTAACGCGAATATAGAAATATCTGGGTTGGTATCCAGGCGCGTAATTGTCTAAGTAACCTCCGCTGCCTTGTGGGTATCAGGAAAAGGCTAAGAGAGAAAACCATGACAAAAATCACGGCTTGGACACCGTTAGGCAGTTCAGTGTGTAACACACTATCTGGCAACTCCTGCAGCCAAACTGACGCCGAATGTATTGGTTCACCATTCCTTCAGATCACGCAAGCAAGCAGAGAGGGGGGCTCTGTCACTTGGGCAACCCAGGGTCTCTCGTACATCTTGCCCAGCCTGTTTGTGCCCTGGAGCGAACATCAGGGACACAAACTATATTATAGTCTTCCGATGCTGAAATACCAATAAATATATTACACTTATGGCAAGCCCCAATCCTTTTATCTTATATGTGCTCGAGGCGGTAGCTAAGGGTCTTAGTGTCATGGTTATGACGTCAAACTCTATCTGACGTGGAGTACCAATCCAGGAGCTCTGGGGAATGTGTAGGACGCCTTAATCTCCATTAATCCCAGATCTCCTCTGACCCGGATGATAGTACACGTTACGGTCTCATCTATAGGTTAAATAGAAAAAGGAGTTAAAAAATTATTGGTTGTGTGATTGGTTTTGAGTGTAAAAAAAATGAGGTAACTATGATGCTGTTCGTTTGCCTTTGATTTATTCTTAATATTTCAGGATAAAGATCCTTCGTCAGAAGATTTCTGAAAGCTAGGATTTATCCATTATGTTGTATACCATATACATTCCTCCATTAGAAGAAGAATCGTACGGTAAGAACGTGGACACGTAAATCTCTCCAGTCGGAAATGAGTGCGAGACGTAACGAGAGTTGACACATCATCATCTAAGCATTCCGACTAGGAGAAGGTAAAGTAACAAACGTTCTAACATCTCTCCAGTCCGACAGGAGAGTGTAGTGTTACAGTAATACCTGTTAGGGTCCCATCTATGGGTTAATGGATTAGAAATGAGTTTAGAAATGTGTCAAAAATGAGTTTAAAAGATGTTTGGTTTCATTATTATATAATCCAGGGCTTTTGGGTGTGTAGAGTACCCTTTCATTGCCATTACTCCCAGGTTCACTCTAACCTGGAGGTGTATTACGTGTGTGAAAGAATTGGTTTAAAATATTGAATCCCATCAAGCATGAATTGAACAAACGTCTTCGACATAAAAATATCCCAACAAGGGTTGCCCTACAACCCAACCAACCAACCACCAACCAACGGGTTATCAATATATTAAATGTGATGATGTATTTCGTATATAGCATACGTACATATTATAATATTTATGTTAACATATGTTTGCTTATGAAATATTTACTTTCTTGGCAACTTTCCGTAATAATTCACTGAAAGCCGAAAATGGACTTCCATTATGTTGTTAACCCCCCCCTCTCTCCTCTGTGTCAAGCCTCTTTACAGATATTTACAACCAGTGAAGATATACTTTACATTACTTACCTTCCTACACACCTATCTATCTATAATACAGGTTGACCTTCGCGCGGGAGAGGTACACATACGACGCAATCCATGTCATTTATATGAACTGCAGCTTTCATTCAGGGTTTGTTGTTTACACACTGCTTATTTAGAGAAGATAAATGGAAAAACAAAATATATTTGTATGGATAAATTTAATTGAACCATATGACTTTTAGGCACCCCTTCCGGACACTTTTCTCATTTACAGCGTCAAAGTCCGGTTGTTTGTTTAGAGGTTAGGGTTAGAGGTTAGGGGTTAGGGGTAAGTTTTATAATTAAAAAAGACTCTAAAATCGTTTAACAATTAACCGGATTTTGACGGTGTCAATGGAAAAAATTTCCCCACGAATGAGATCGCAAAAGAGGTGCCCAAAGGCCATGTGGTCCATTTAATTTAAAAAATGCTGACCGTGGTTTGGACCCTATCAGCTTTCAATGAATTATTACGAAGAAAGCTGCAAGAAAGTAATATTTCATAAGCAAACATATGTTAACATAAATATTAGAAATATGCCACGTATGCTATATACGAAATACATCATCACATTTTAATATATTGATAACCCGTTGTTGGTTGGTTGGTGGTTGGTTGGTTTGTAGGGCAACCCTTGTTGGGATATTTTATGTCGAAGACGTTTGTTCAATTCATGCTTGATGGGTATTCAATATTTTAAAACTTAATTTCTTTCGCACACACTTAGGCATACGACATAATGGACAAATCCTAGCTTTCAGAAATCTCTGACGAAGGGATCTTTATCCTGAAATATTAAGAATAAATCAAAGCAAAACGAACAGCTTTTAACTCCTTTTATATTCACAATAATGCGTTTCAAATAAAATTCATCTTAATGTAAACACAGCATCTCTTCCCATGCAGCCAGTGTTTTGTTTTCTCCACTGCAATTTATTAGAAAACTTTAGTTGGGACCCATTAATTTTCCCAGGGACTCATTCAAATCAAATCTGTACATCCCAGGATGCACTAAATTAAAAAGGTTTCAGCATCACTGCTCTATGTACTTTTTTTTCCTTTTCTTTTAGTAAATAAAAAGGTCCAGCTGATAAAAATCTGATACTCTCTACTGTAACCTTTTTTCCTGGTTTATTTCTGAGAATATTCTGCCATAGGTTAAATGAATAACTTATGAAAAGATTGGTGGTGGTTATACTAGTGAATAGATACTAACTTCATAATGACTGGAACAAATTTATTGAATGGAAAAATTATAGCAGGGATACTTATAGTATGCTCTTTTCCAGCCACAAGCGATGATCTTAAAAGCTGCATCTGCAAGCCAGCCAGATGATAGTTTGACTTCTCTCCCCCCAAAAAAAAAACAATATAATAGCAATATTAAACTTGCCATCATATGGTTTTCAATTATTATTTTATTTTAATTGGAATGAACTATATGTAATCCATTACCGTTGAAACATGTGTTGTTACAATTTATGGTGTCATAAATTGTTGACAGAACCTGTAGTTGTGTTACATAATTATTAGATTCTTAATATTTATGTACAGTAGTGTAGAAATCAAATGGCTGTCATAAGTTGCAGCTCACGTCTGAAGGATGAGTGACAAGGCTTGACCTCATCCTGATCCTTTCTGGAGGATACCGTGAGAATCGGTGGAGGAGACCCTCTCTGGTTTAGATTAGAAATAGATTTTTAGTCAGATCGGCCAAGACCACGACTGTGGTAAGTCGTGTTATGCACGCAGCCGACTCGACCTGCGCAGGTAGTCTGGTGGGGATTCGAATAAAATACGATCTAAGTAAATCGAAGTCTTGGGTTATTATCTAAAAACTACCAATGACACAGGGCTTCTGATAAAGAGAAATCCCAATGGAAGACCAGACACGAAGTCCCCAGACGAAGTCCAGACGCTAGAAGAAGACGTAAAGAGAAGATGAACAGAAGAAGAATATAAGTAAGAAGTAAGTAAGTAAAGAGGTATGCAACAGTTGAATTAAAGGGGTCTAGAAGAAAATATGTGATTGTTGGTAACCCTGATCCTAGAGGCACGAATCTCGCGCGCCATGAGAACTACTGACTAGTTAGATTTGAGATTCAGCCCGGCGTCAGAGAGCTTAGACTGCTGTGAGGCGGTCTCCTGCGTGGTGATATGGCTAGACGAAATAAAGAAGCTTGACCAGGCACAACAATGTCTTGTAGTTAATTGATTAAAAACAAGTAAAGCCCAGCAGAAGCCCTTAGAAGAATAACTCCTTAGATAGAAGTCAAGTCAACTAGACGAAATATTGTCCAGAAAGATAGCAAGAATCAGCAGAAGCAGTAAGCAGATATAGCAACAAGTACAGTCTCTGTCTCTGTCTATCTCATCTCTCTCTCTCTCTCTCTCTCTTCTCTCTGACTCTCATATCTTTCTTCACCGAAGAACTCACTATGACTCTCTTTATTGTAACCCGACAATGGGGTATATACAGTGTCAGCACTTATCAAATTAAATGCCATCCATACAAATATATTTGTGTTTCCATTTATCTTCTCAACATATGTCGGATTAATTTCCATTTTCTTGCTTACACATTGATTATTTTATGATGTTAAATAATCTCAGATGCCAACAATCTCCTTGGTCTAGCGCTATTGAAAAGGGAATAGACTCCCTCGCTGATGGCTGATACCGACTTTAGGCCGCCCCGTCGACTTTTACTAAAATATTGGCGCCTTAAATTACGAGTGACTTGACTATAAGTTTTTTCGAGTTACGAGTTATCACTTTCTGTTTTGTTTTGATAGCTAAAATATAAGGTTTACTTGTGTTTTTTTATTTAGCAGTAAATAAACTAATAACAGTTAAGATATTCTCTAAATCTTGCTTATCTTTAGATTGACACATAACAGCTTTTGGGTCACAAGTCACAGACAATTTTGCCTGATCAGCTAACCAGTCCAATCAGTCTTCCATTCTGTTGCCGAGCCGGTGTGACACTCAATTATCTCTTTCACCCATTTTTGTGTTCATTTTAGATCCAACGAAGTTTCTTGACGAAGCCGGTTGGAATTTCCTTTTTAAATCCAAGATCGCCGATCCCATTAAAATAAATGTTCACTACACAACAAAAAAATGAATGAAAACACCCGTAACATGGGGTACCTTGACTCACGGTTTTCAGAGTTACAAGCTGTCAGTCGGTCGAATTTTTCGCTTTATGTTGAGAGTTAGAAATTTCAGGTACAAGAGCTTCAGTACGCTTATATTAATAAATTCGAATTCGGTCGAATTTTTGTTTTGTGTTTAGTTAAAATTTCTGGCGCCGCTTCAGATACGTTTATGTTAATAAGTTCACTAAACATTTAAGTTTCCAAATTCATCACCCAAAAGAAAAATGTTATTTTATAAGAAATAAAAATAAAACGAATGACAGTTCATATTCATTACATTTTATAGTATCATTTTTATACAATACAGTGTTAGTTTGTTATTTAAAAACGTAACAAAATGGGTACTTTGTTGGGTGTGGGGCGGATCAAATATAACAACATCGGGTATATAACAGAGATTCCATCTCGGGTGATATATATATATTTATATACTACAATATATGCACCCTCCGGGTGCAAGTATTTGAGTTTTAATATAATGAAATATATCAAATTAAAAGGCTAATGAAACTAATAAAAATTCAGATAAAAAGATTTGGAACAGAGGGGGTATGATTGAAAATAGAACACTTCGACATCTTCTTCCATCATTTTCCATTACTCCCGTCTTTCTTTGGTAAATTTTCTTAATTTAACTAGTTGGTTAAAATAGAAGTAAAAAATAAAATTACAGTTATTTCTTCTTGTTAATGGATTTCTTTTAAGATTTATCTCCGAGATTTTTGCTCATATTCATTAAGATAAAACCAAACAATTAGAATCATAATACTAAGCATATATTATTTAAAATCAAATTTTTAAGATCAATATTCAAATTAGCCTTCCATTCACACTGTAAACTGCTATTTTGTTGTATATATAAATAACAACTGCATGTTATTAGTATGTAGATATGGTCAACAGTCTTAAATGATGTAAAACAATTTTGTTAATAATTGAGGTTTAAATGAAAATAAAATCATGGTGAATGTGAATTGTAACTTGTATAGTAATATAGTTTCGGTTCAGACAGACAAACCCACAATCTCCATTATAATAAGAATATATATATATATATATATATATATATATATATATAATGAAATTTATTGACAGTACTGAATTTAAAAAAGGACGCGTAAAAGCATATGCATGTTGATAAAAGAATTTTTTTTTCCTTAAAAGAAAAGTGAGGGTACCCTTATTAGTCAAAATCTAAAATAAAGATCTTTTTTTTTCGTCAATGCCCATCAGAGAAAGTACATTGATAAGTGGTGTTTTTGTTGTTAATGTTTTTTTTTCTTGTTTTTCTGTAAACGATGGAATAGTTAGAGAGATAAACGAGAAAATGATTTTTTTTCTAATAAGAACGAAGGATTCGTAAAACTAAAAAAATTACGAACAATGAGGGGGGGCGGTCGAAAATTGCGAGTCCCTCCGTTGGATAAGTTAGGCTTGAGGTACCGAATAGACGCAACTGCTGAGACTGATTTTGGACGCACAGGAAAGGTGGGTGTGAGAAATAAATAAAGACTCCAAGGATCTGCAGTTGTAGCTCGCTGTTTGAACTGCAGAGGACGATATTATATTATATATATATATATATATATATATATAATATATATATATATATATACTACAAATATAGCACCTCCGGGTGCAAAGTATTTAAAGTTTTAATGTAATAATATATTATATTAAATTAGAAAGGCTAATGAACTAAATATGAATGCAGATAAAAGATTTGAAACAGAGGGGGTTTATAATCGAAAAAATAGAACAACTGAACTTACTCTTCCTTCACTCTCGTCTCATTGTTAATTTTTTCTAAAATTTTAAGTATTTAGATAAAAGAGGAATGAAGAAAAAATGACAGTTATTTTTCTTGTTAATGGAATTTCATTAAGATTCATTGAAGAAATGTTTGCTTATATTCATTAAAATAAATCCAAACAATTAGAAATCATAATACAAAGTACATATTTATAAAATCACATTTTTAATATCAATATGCAGTTAGCCTTCCCCATTCACACTGTAAACCACTATTTTGTTGTATATTAAATATAATTGCATGTTGTCAGTATGAGAATATGGTTAACAGTAATTAATAATGTAAAACAATTTTTATTAATAAGAGGTTTAAATAAAAAAAAAATCATGAGAATGTATAATAAATAACTATAAGGGAATTGTGACTTGAGTAGTGATATAGTTTCGGGTACAGACAGAAAAAACACGCAATCTCCATTATAATAAGATATATATAGTATAATATATATATATATATATAAATATAATATAGTATGTGATAGAGGCGTGGTGAGGGTCTAATGTCCTGGGTATAAATTAACTATATCAAGTAGCGAAGTTCGAATTCCAGAGATTTGTGGGGATGGAGTTACCCCTTCTCTCATTAGTCCCAGGTCACTCTGGTTCGTAGTGATAGTATCTCTTAGGTCCCATCTATGGCTAATAGATTTATAGTTAAATGTGTTTAAATAAAATTGATTTAAAAAAATTTTTTAAATCTTTTATAAGGAGATTATGTGGTTGTTTGTCTGTAAACCGAAACTAATCACTACTCAAGTCGACTACCATTTAGTTATTATACATTACATTCTCCATGAATCATTTTCATTAAGCCTCAAACTATTAATAAATATTGGCTTTCATTATAATACCTGCTGGCCATATCTACGTGACTAATAACAGCAATTGTATTTATTGTACAACAAAAAGCGGTTTAATGTGTGAACGGGAAGGCTAATTTGCATATTGATATTTAAAATTAGATTTAAATAAATATGTGCGTGGTATGTTGATTTCTAAATTATTTGATTTTATCTTTAATGAATATGAGCCAAAAATCTCGGAGATAAATCTAAAAGAATTCAGTTAACAAAAAGAATAACTGTAATTTTCATCTTCTTCCAATTTAACTAAATGTTAATGAAAGTTGCAAGGAAAGACGGGGGATGGA
>CM042158.1:78764592-78847309 GCA_023376005.1 Doryteuthis pealeii | reverse complement strand
AAATCTCAAGGTCGGTACGTTTCGATACCGCGCCATACATCACTCAGTGGTAATGAGCAACACAAGGATCTGTGCAAGTTAAGTAGGGAATGCTTAGATGGGGCGTCCGTCCTTCAGACCCCAAAACCAAATCTCCGTTGGTCTAGCGCTAATGAAAAGGGAATAGACTCCCTGCGCTGTCCGGCTTGATATCAACTTTAGGCCACCCCCGACAAACTACTTTACTTATACATACATTACATCTAGTAACTGTGATGGTAATCGATATATATATAATACTAATATTTATATATATAATATATTATACCTATATAATGACCTCTCTCGTCGTTGTTCACTCGATGAGGGTTCACACAACACAATGAACACCCACCACACACAGAATTTGTCTCTACTAGATCGTGAAAGCTTGTTAGCTTGGCCAACCATCCCACACTTTTGTGGCACAGAATCGAAGGAAAGAATTGGTCATCAAAGTGTACACAAACAAACCCAATCAACGACTGACCTCAGGAATTTTGAATCCAGAGTATCCCTCTCACTAGCACTGCTTACCTACCCAAGGCTGAAGGGCCCAGTCTGCCCTACTATTTAACCATAGCTGCGAAGGAACTTTTGAAGTTTCACGAGTTATCCCTCTCCACGACTGGTACCTACCCAAGGCTGAAGGCCCAGTCTGGCCCTATATTAACCCATAGCTGGAGGGAATTTTGAATTCAGAGTTCTCCCTCTCCTAGACTGGTTACCTACCCCAACGCTAAGTGGGCCCAATCTGCCCTACTAATTAACCCATAGCTGCAGAGGGAATTTTGAATTCAGAGTTATCCCTCTCCTAGACTGGTTACCTTACCCAAGGTGAAGGGCCCAGTCTGCCCCTACTATTATAACCCATAGACTGGAGGGGAGAATTATGGATCATACCTTTCCCAAGGGTATGTTAGCGCTATGTGAATCTATATTATTATATATTTCTAAACCCTACCTGGTTGTGAAAAAAACAAGATAACTCAGTTTTGTGTCCGTGACGTTCATTGTGGTGACGTGTTTGCGTTCCCTGGCAGGCAGACACACAATCTCCATTCTAATAAGCATGTATATTTACACGAGGTTTTTTGTTAAAGATCTGGTGAATCTTGTTTCACGTTATCCTGTATTTAGAATGTTTAATGCCACCGTGATTAAATTAATCAAGTTCCTTCTTGATTAATTTAAACTTGGTATTGGTTTTCGAAATGAGAGAGATTCACTTACGTTATTTTTCTGGCGGAATGGTTCGCTTATTTCTCTTCTTGTGGAATCACGGATCCTGCTTCTTGTTAGAAATGGAGGAAACATGTCTGGATTTTAGAACACATTAGAGGATTTTACTGGCATTTCTACCTTCCGACGCAGCAACATGAAGACATGCCACATTAACACCAACACATGCGGAGGCTGTGCAAAGACCGTGCACTTGGCGACTCCTCGTCAGAAAAGGATACGAAAAGGAGTGAAAAAGAGAGGAAGGACAGAGTCGTTCACGGAAAAGAAGACGCCAAAAGGAAGGAGAGACAACAGAACTTCAGCAAGCCATCACTGTTTGTTTTCAGTTCACTCGCTCAGAGACTGCCATTCAAAAATTGGTCTGTTCAGCCCTCACGCAAGTTTGAAAGTTAAAAAATGGACACTTACTCCGTCCTCTTTAGTAGACAGAAGGAAACAGAACAAACCCCCGACGTGATTTACAGCCACCAAACAGCAGTATCGGTCCTTTTTCATGGGATACACTCTCTATTTTCTCTTATAATTACTACAATTAAATGGTAACCGGATATATATATATATTATAATATATAACTATAATATAATAATATATAATTAAAGTTTGTTCTTTATAGTATCTTGAAGCATTGCTGTGTATGTGTAATATAAGATTTTGAGGCATTTACAATGCAATATGTGTTGATTTATTTAACTTTTGTTATTTTTTTCAAAACTAAAATATTTTCGAAGTAAAATTCCATCTTCAGATTATTGAAAGTACTAGGTGTTTTATTTTTATAGATACTATTCCCCGACGATTATTGTTGATCATCTGTTGTTTAAAAAGTTGAGGAACGCCGTATATTGAAATTTTTTCCCTGACTGTTAAATCGGCTAATTCCGTGATGTTAACCACGGCTTCGGCTGCTCCCGCACGTGGAAATTTCGAAATTCTTTTAATTTTACATTTTACACATATTGCATGTGTAAATTGCCTTCAAAAATCTATCTATCTACACTTACACACAATGCTTCACAGATTAATATTAAAAAAAACAACTTTATTTCACTATGCCGAGCAAGGCTATATTTATGTAAAAATTAAAAGATTCTCGAACAATTTCCCACGCGCAACAGGAGCGCGGAGCGGACATTAACATCACGGAAAAAGCCCACGACTTAACTTCACGGAAAAAAATTTCAAATATACGCGCGTTCCTCAACTTCTTAACAAACAGAGATTACATTTCGCCGTGGGATAAGTACATAAAAAAAAAAACACCTAGTCTATTCAATAACACGTGAAGAGGAATTTACTTCGAAAATACTTTATCTTTGCAAAAAAAAAACCCAGAAGTTAAATAAATTCAAACACATATTGCATTGTCAAATTCCTATCAAACATCTCTATATATATATTACATATATACTATAATATATATATATAATATTATAATTAGGTGTAGGAGGCGTGATTTAGAGGCTATTCCAATGCAGTTGTAAAAGCAAATAATAATAATACGAGTCAAACAATGATGTTTGTGTATAACCTGGATTTATTTCTTGAATTTCGAGGATAATATCTTTTTTTCAAAAGATCCACTGGAATAGAAGCCAGTCTAAGTTTATGACATTTCTTTTTAATGAATTTTTTTGTTTCGTCTAAATATCGGTCATTTTTATATACTGTATTCTCGTGTTTGGTCATGTTTACACGTGAATGCGGTTTATTTCTCAAGAATTAAATTACAGGTTAACACCAACACACCATTACCGTTATTATCATTATTTTCTTTACACCTGCATTGTATAGCCTTCAAATCAACACCAAACCAGTCAACTACACAAATGCTTAAGCAAATATAAAACCTCTCCTCTTTATAATACATATACTATATCACATATATATATATATATATACAATATATATACTATATATATATATATATATTTGCATATAAAAGTTAATGGTAAAATGAATAGATACTTGATGAAATAAAAATGAATGAAATCGGGGGATAAATGAAAAATCCCTTTCCAAAGGGACCCTTCTCAAAAGAATTAAGACTTTGGATAGAAAGTTATTTATCTCATCTATTAGTATCGACTCCCTCAAAAAGTGATCTTTAATACCTTTTGAGAAGGTCCCTTGAAAGGATTTTCATCGCTATCCCCATCAATTCATTCATTTTTATTTCACCATTTCATTCCATTTTGCCACATTATTAATATAACTTCAACATATTAATATATACAATAATTAATATATATATTATATATATAGTATATATATATATATATATATATCATGTGCTGTGTGTGTGTAGAATTAAACAAAAGACAACAGCTCCTGGTTTAACCAATTTTATTTCTTATCTTTATCGAGTTTTCTGAGCCAACTTATTTATTTTTGAATAATTTTTTGGTGGAAATTTTCGTTCGAAGTCACCAGATAGTTCAAGGTCCCGGTACTGTCGGCACTTCGAAAGTGCTATCATTCAGAAGGTGATGTGTCCAGTCTTTTAAATTAAATTAATGTGGAGGGCTGGAAGGAGAAGAATTGGGAGAAAGGTGCTATAGGCATTTTAGAAGTGTTGTACTGCATGAAATTAATTTTGTTTAAGGATGGTATTATTGTTTTATGTATAAAGCTGTCTATATTTGAGAGTGCGTTTATTTTTTTCTATATGTGCAGACACACAAGCTCGTCGGATATCCTATCTATCGTCCCTGACAAAATAATACAGGTAATCAGAGTGAGGCCAATGCAATGCTAATTTAGGTCGTTGGTGAAATAGAGCTAATACTGTTACATGGCCAGGGTTAGACGAAACGTGAACAATGTGGCATTGCAGGTAAGCCGCATGTTATTGTATTTTCATTTTCTGCGAGACTGCCAATCTCCAGGGCGCATTTTAAATCTGTATACTACATTGGCTCAGTTAAGCCGAACTTTATGGCGGAGATAATTGTTAACCGAACGCACGAGAGTTGTTATAATAATCATAATAAATGAAGGACAAAAACATCTAAATTGTGCTTCATACAATAATTTATTTCAATACGATTACTGCAGCATCTTCAGGTAATTGCAAAACACATACACCTTACCCGTGAGAATCCAAACGAAACATACGCCTATACTCTCACGTTTTTTTGGCGGGTATCTTTAATTTGAGATGAGCGAGGTTTTAGTTCATATTGAATGACAGTGGAGGATAACTATGCTCTAGGTTGCGGTGTGCTTCTTAGATAGGAAATGATCTTGCGCGAAATTAGTTGAAGCGGTATCACATACAAAATGAGCAAGAGTAAAAAGTAAAAAATTAAAAAACTAAAAACTTAATAATCATACAATAAATATAATAATAATTAAAAAAGATTGACATAAAAAATAAAAAAAAAATAAAAATTACAAATTAAAGATAAAATAATGAAATTAAAACTAAAATAATAAAAAAATATAAAGAATTAGAATATAAACTATTAAAATATAAAAAAACTAGTAAGAGTTCATGTTGTTGCAATCACCTGAAGATACTGCAGTAATGCGGTTTGAAATAAAATTATTGTAATTAAGAAATTTAAATATTATTCTTCATTTATTAATACTGGTGCGTCTGCCTGTCCACTCACAGCACTAGGCACAGTTGAGCTCTCCAACACAGTTTACTTTGCATAAGCTTGGTTAAAAAACGTACACGGAGCAAGGATCCCTACACTTACCAGGAAATATAAATTACATTAACATATATAATATATAATATATTATATATATATTATAAAGTTTTTTTTATAGATGTTTAAAATTGTGCGTATGTGTAATTATAAAGATTTTTAAGGCATAGACAATGCAATATGGGTTGAAAATTATATTATTTAACTCTTTTTTTTTAATTACAAATATTTCGGAAATAAAATCCTCATCAGAGTTATGAAAGTACTAGGTGTTTTTTATGTACTATCCCACGGCGATTGGTGTAATATATTGTTGTTTAAGAAGATTGGAGGAAAGCCGTATATTTGAAATAAAATTTCTCTCTCGGTTAATTCCTGAAATGTAAAGTCGGCTATTTCCGTGATGTAAGTTGGTTCGGCTGCTCCTTGGATAAGTACTATAAAAAAAAAACCTAACTACTTGTTACATAACTCTGATAGAATTTATTTCCGTAAAAATATCTAAGAATTTAAAAAAAAAAAGTTAAAATAATGTATTTTCACAACCACATATTGCATTGTCTATTTTCCTTCAAAATCTTTATATTATATATATATATATATTATATATACTTAGAAGAAAATATTTCACAAAATACAAACAAACACAGGATGTTAATGATCAGAGGAAACAATTTTATGTGTTTTATACTTAAGTTATTTCCGTATTAAACCATCATCAGGCACACGTTACAGAAATTTTGTTGAGGGAGAAACATGCAAAATATTAAGTGTATAGCTGAATCTGTGATGTAATGTTCTTAACCGTTAATTTTTATATTCGTTTGTTTAGGAAGCTGATGACGTTATCAATGCACGTGAGAAGACAAACGCACATGAAAATTGTATCCTTTGACCATAACATCCTGTGTTTGTTATATTTTTTGAAAAATATTTTTCACATTATTGTCGGATTAATTTTCTTTCATCGTATTTCATATATATTTTAATATATATATATATATATAAAATATTGAGTATATATACTGTGTGTGTGTGTGTGTGTGTGTGTTAGTTTTTTTCAAGTTGGGCGTTATTAAGAAGCATCTAAAATAAATGATATGAACTCGATTGTTATGGTATTGGATTCACTTTTATTTTAATTATTATTTTTATCATAATTTTTCTGCGATTCGTTTTCAAATGAATTGTTGCCGTTCAAACGTATCTTTTGTCTTTGTTGTTAATGACAGCGGCAGCGTCTGTAAATCATTTATTAATAACGGGAGTCATTCCGATGTCAGCGTTCAGTCCCCTCACATGAGTTTGTAAGTTTAGATCCATTTAGTTTCTGCTTGTTTTCGAGATTGCGTTGTTGGAAATGCTTGTTCTATCAGAATGCAATTTGAGGGTGATGTAAGGTTGTGTGCGTAGGAGGTTAAAATGAAGTGCTAATTGTAATATGCGGGGATTTCGAGTTTTATTGTGGATTTGTGGTTATTTTAATCTTAGTCTAAAAGATGTTGATGTTTCTCCCACATATCCGCTATTTGTTGCATTGTGTCCAGTTATTTGTAGTTATGATGTTAGCGCTATCGTTGTTAGGTGTGGCGGATAGATGTATGTTATTCGTGTGGGTATTTTTAATTTCGCGTTTCCGTGTGTACTATGGCTGCTAATTTGGCATCTAGGCGTTGTTGCATCTTTTGTTACCCTTCTGTACGGTATTATGTAAATGTTTTCTGGAGTGCAGTGAGGATGTTACGAAGGTTAGTGGTTGTTTTCTTTTGCGTTGATGGCGGAGTTTTGAAGATGGCACTTTGTTGTGGGGTCTAATATATCATTATAATGGAGATTGTGTGCTTTTTGTCTGTTAACCGAAAATAACTACTAGTCACTACTACAAGTCACAATTCCCTTTGTTATTTGACGTCACATTCTCCATGATTTTATTTCTATTTAACCTCAATTTCTAATAAATTGTTTACACTATTAATACTGTTAATACACTTATCTACAAATGAATAATATGCAATTGTATTTATATATACACTAAAATAGCAGTTTACAGTGTGAACAGGAAGACTAATTTGCATATTGAATTAAAGATTTATTTGAATAAATATGTGCTTAGTCATTATTAGATTTTTAATCGTATGGTTTTACTTAATGAATAATGATAAAAACTCTTCAATAAATCTTAAAAGAAATCGATTAACGAGAAAGAAATAATTTCTGATTTTATTCTTTACTTCCTATTTTAACTAAGTTATCCAATTAGGAAATTTAGCGCAATGGAAAGACGAGAGTGATAGAAGAGTAAGTTTCAGTTGTTCTATTTTCGATTATACACCCCCTCTGTTTCAAATCATTTTATCTGCATTCTTATTTTAGTTTCATTAGCGCTTTCTAATTTGATATAATATTCTATTACATTAAAACTTAAATACTTGCACCGGAGGTGCATATATTAGCTAGTATAATATTATATAATTATATAATATATATATATATATTAGGATAATATATATATATAACAAAAAATGTATCCTTTCATTTAAATATCTACCCATCTATCTCAGTTCGTTTACTCTATATATATTTGTCCCCCCTCTCTGTCTCTCTCTCTCTCTCTGCATATCTACATGTGCATCTTACAAATACCAATATAGCAACCCCCCCTTCCCAGAGAAACCACCGTCCAGAACAATTAGAACCAAGTCATTTGATTCGCTGATTCCCAGACAAAATTACGAAGCAAATCAATGATCAACTTTGAAACGCATAGAAAAACTATTAATATTGCCGTAACAATGTTAGTTATTAATTGTACATGGACAAAAAACAAACAAAAAAAGTATTGTTCAAATTTACATTCTACACAGAATCTACAGTGAGTGTTCAAGTTTATAACAAAAGAGAAGGTGTACTACGCTTAGTTTTAAGTATAATGCCGACTATACTTTATCTTTTTGTGTGGTGTGTGTTGTGTGTGTGTGAGGGGGGGGGTAATAGATACTTAAACTTTTCCCTGTAGATATTTTGAAATCGCTTTCATTTTGCTTTGGTTTTATTTAACCCCTTATCCACAACCGATATATTATTTAACCAGGTAATTTGTTAATTTGGAAATGTGTTGGTTTTAATCATGACTATTTATATTTTTTAATTTAGATACTGACAGCCGAGGGGGGCATATTCTCCGACTGTAAGTATTTAAGTTTTAATGTATCAAAATATATTAGCAGGAACTGTGTATATACCACAGTATGATGGTTTTAATTATTACAACGTTTGATATTGTTTACTTAAATTCTTGACTTAACTGTCTTATTCCCACCCACCCTCGCTCTCTCTCTATTCTTTTTCTTTCTTTATTTATTTTCTGCATCTATCTTTATTCTCATCTCTATCATCTATCTATCTTATCTACTATCTATCTATCTATCTATCTGTTTAGTTCTTTTCTATCTATCTATCTATCTATCTATCTATCTATCTATCATCTCTTTATTCTCATTCTCTGTCTATCTATCATCTATCTATCTATCTATCATCTATATATATATATATATATTATCTATATAATCTATCTGTGTTATTCTTTCTATCTATCATTATCTAGTCTATCTATCTATCATGCTATCCAGTATCTAGCTTTATTCTCATTCTCTATCATCTATCTATCTATCATCTATCTATTCTATCTATCTATCTATATCTCATTCTCTCATCTATCTATCTATCTATCTCTTTATTTCATTCTCTGTCTATCTATCTATCTATCTATCCTATCTATCTATCTGTTTATCTTTTCTATTATCTTCTATCTATCGATCTACTATCTATCTTATCATTATCTATCTATTTCTATTATCATCTATCTATCTATCTATCTAGCTTTATTCTCATTCTCTATTTATCTATCTATCTATCATCTATCTCTTTATTCTCATTCTCTGTCTATCTATCTATCTATATCTATCTATCTATCTATCTATCTATCTACTCATCCATTATCTATCTGTTTATTCTTTCTATTTCTATCTATCTAGTCTATCTATCTATCTATCTATCTAATCTATCATTCTCATTATCTATCTATCTATCTATCTATCTATCTAGCTTTATTCTCATTCTCTATCTATCTATCTATCTATCTATCTATCTATCTTCTATCTATCTATCTATTCTCTTTATTCTCATTCTCTGTCTATCTATCTATCTATCTATCTATCATCTATCTATCTATCTATATATCTTTTTATTCTTTTCTATCTATTCTATTCTATCTATCTATCATATCTATCTATCTATATTCTCTATTCTCTATCTATCTATCATCTACTATCTATCTATCTATCTATCTTTATTCTCATTCTCTATTACTATCTATCTATCTATCTTATCTATCTATCTATCAATCTATTTATCTATCTATCTCTTTATTCTCATTCTCTGTCTATCTATCTATCTATCCATCTATCTATCTATATATCTGTTTATTCTTTTCTATCCATCCATCTATCTATCTATCTTATCTACTGTTATTCTCAATCTCTATCTATCTATCTATTTATCTATCTATCTCTTTATTCTCATTCTCTATCTATCTATTTATCTATCTATCTCTTATTTCTAATTCTCTATCTATTCTATCTATCTATCTATCTTTATTTTTCCATTCTCTAACTTATCTATCTATCTATCTATCTATCTATCTTTATTCTCATTCTCTATCTATCTATCTATCTATCTATCTATCTATCTTATTCTCATTCTCTATCATCTATCTATCTATCTATCTATCTACTTTATCTCATTCTCTATCTATCTATCTACTATCTATCTTTATCTCATTCTCTATTCTATCTATCTATCTATCTTTATTCTCATTCTGTATATATTTCTTTTATTCCCTATGTATCTATCTATCTTATCTATCTATCTATCTATCTATCTATTCTATCTATCTATCTTCTTCTATCTCATTCTCTATCTATCTATTATTATGTATCTATCTATCTATTCTCATTCTCTAGTCTATCTATCTCTATCTTATTCTCATTCTGATATATTTCTTCATTCCCATTATTGATCTATCTAAATCTGATCTCTTTATTTCCACTATTCTATCTAATCTATCTATTATCTTCTAGCTTTATTCTCATTTCTATCTATCTACCTATTCTATCTATCTATTCTCATTCGCTCCATCTATCATCTATTCTATCTGTCTTCTCATTCTGACGTGTTCAAAGCGATAATGTTTATTTCCCTCACGTACCTGCACCCCACGCCGCACCAGTTTTTGGTGATCACCTCTTATTACTTTGGCGAGTGTGTCAGATCGGTCAAAAGCACAAATTAATCGTCTCCTGGTAGTTCAAATACGTGCCAACACATTTCAATCACACGAAAACCAGAGCATCGAGGGTCACAATGAAATTTGCGGGACGTGCTGTGGCTAGTGAACATTGCCCACATTCACGCGTGAGTAGTCTCACAATAACTCGGATAATTTCTTGTGTGGTTAAATCGAAATTAACAGACCAAAATTCCACAATCGTATGTCACCCCACCGAAAGAAAAAAAGAACAAAAAAATCAGGGAATTAACGAATTTAATGAAATTTTCAGTGTTGATATATTAATGAATAAGAGATATAATGCACCAGTTATTTCATTAAAAACTTTTACATTTTTTTCAAGTCAGTAAACTTTGAACTACGCATCTTTGAGAATGTGTGTTAAGCGTCAAAGAGGCTATTATATATACCAAACTATCTGTTGCGTACTGGCATCAAATTCTATATTTATATAGCAGCTTCAAAATCAAGGCCATAGTTCGTGTATCTGCATACGTAGCGGGTATCGTCACTAACCCTAGACGATATATGTAGTGGTCGCTTAATGAAATCTACAACACATAAGTTAAAAAATGGAAATGAATCCGATAATATGTTGAAAGGATAAATAAATAAAGGAAAGATAATGTTGAATGGATAAAAATGGTTTAATGAAATGCCAACACGTGTTTCGACCGAGAGTTTGTCCATAATGTATACATGAACAAACTCTCGACCGAAACACGTGTTGGCATTTCATTAAACCAGTTTTATCCATTCAACATTTTCGTTTTATCCTTTCAACGTATAATATATATATATATATATATATATATATAATTTGGAGGATATGTGCTTAATTGAAGTCGTACCTAATTTTGAAAATTAATTAGTTAATAATTCATGAATTTTAGGCGGGCATATATGTTCAAATGTAAGGCTAAACGGATCGAGAAAATGTCAATCCCCTGAATTTACATTTCGACAGATTGACATTTTCTCGATTCGTTTAGCCTTACATTTGAACATATATGCCCGCCTTAAAATTCATTAATTATTAACTAATTAATTTTCACGAATTAGGTATGACTTCAATTAAGCACATATCCTCCAAAAATTGTCGGCTTAAGGCCATTTAAAAAAATAAACACATTTGTTTACTTAACCTCATATATATATAATATATATATATATATATAATAATTTGGGAGAATATGTGCTTAATGAAGTCGAAACCTAATTTTTTGAAAGTTAATTCCTTAATAATTAATTAGTCGGGATTTAACTATTTAATGTAAGGCTAAACAAATCGAGAAAAATCAATCTCTGTATGTACATTTCGGCCTATTAGCCTCATCAGCAGAGCTATTGAGCATTCTATTTATAAATATGGCAAACTAAATTATAAATATATACATATATTAGTCATCCACAGACACAGTATTTTGACGTTTACGTCTCATCAGTACAGCTCGATTTTAACAACTACTTCTATACGGGAGCGAAACCCGACGGATTTTTGTCTGTCAAGCTCCTTACCCTCTCAGCAGACGGCAATTGTCAGTAAAGGGCGAATAATAAATGGTAAATACTTAAGTAGATGTATGTTTACACACACACACACACACACACACACATATATATATATATATATATATATATATATGTATACACATAAAGTAACATATCATAAAATGTGCTCTTAATTGTGCTTATGCATTATTTGAAATGAACTTAATTGTTATTAAGAACACATTTTATGAATATTTTCGTGTTAAAACATACAGTTGTATTGATTACGGTAAAATGAAAATGGCCGAACAAAACATATGGCTTCCTCAAGCGAAAGAAACAAGGGAATGTTATTACTCTCATTATGTAGCTAATAATAGGGCCGGTTTAGCTCAGTCGGTAGAGTGTTCGGCTAGGAATCACAAGGTGTCTTGGTTCAATATCGGCCATCGCCAACTCAGCGTATGAGTAGCACAGGATCTGAGCGGTAAAGTGAGGAGCTGATGGTAGGTTGTGGCGTTCCACCTCAGATGCTAAAATAATCTCCTTGGTCTAGCCCTAGTGAAAAGGGCATAGACTCCCTCGTTGATTGGCTGATACCGATATTAGGCCACCCCGACGACTTTACCTTTTTTTATGTAGCTAATATTCAGTTTACCACTTAATGTTCACCAAAGACGGCCATTAGAGTATGCCAGTAGGAAACGAATAATAAATTGGGATGTTCTTAGATTTAAAAAGAATATTTTCAAGTAGGAATTATTAATAATTAAAATATTGGTTGCTGGAGATTTTTATTGGATTTAGTTCACTGTAAAATTTATGATTAGAAATGTTTATTGCTTCAGGAAATTAATTGCTTATAGTTTTTTTTTAAAACTGACTATACTTTCTTCAAGAAAATAATCTATATTTATGTAAAACGAGCAGTGTATCTGAATTATTCTTTGTTCATTCTGTTACGTGGCGCCTTCTTTACCGGCACTAAATATCTATATGTTATATAGTGGCCTCAAATTCACGGCCCTACTTCGGGTATCTGCATACGTAGCGGCTATCGTCACTAACCCTAGACGATATATGTAGTCGTCGCTTAATGAAATCACAACACATGCTTTATATAGTAGGATTTTTTACTTTATTTCTCTTCTCCTTCGTGATGGGCAGCGAGCGTTGACAATGAAATGACCGAGGGTTAACGATGACTACTACTACTATTGCTGGGATGGTCTGGCCATGTTGAGGTAAAGGGGTGGACGAACCTCACTGCCCGCTGGCAGCGATCGACCGCGTCGACAGTCGCTCGTTGTGCTCTGTTCGCCGTCTCCTATCTGACTCTCTAACTGACTCGACCCTCTGGCTTTTGTATTGACGACACGCCTACCGGAAAGCCTCGCTTCCGTTTTTTAACTTCTTTTTTCATTTTACCGGGAAAAAGTCCTTTGTTATTTTTCTTGTCTTTTCTTTGTTTCGCTCGTACAATATACAACAATTCGTCTTGTATCCCAATAAAAATATTAGCTACTTCGTGTGGGCTGATGAGCTGAAATAGAATTTCATTTTTATTTTTTCTAATTTAACTATTTAGTTAAAAGAGGAAGTAAATAATAAAATGACAGTTATTTTTTCTTGTTAAATGATTTCATTTAAGATTTATTGAAGAGATTTTTGCTCATATTCATTAAAATAAAACCAAACAGTTAGAAATCAATAATACTAAGCACATATCTATTAAAATCACATTTTTAATATCAATATGCAAATTAGCCTTCCCGTTCACACTGTAAACTGCTATTTTGTTGTATATATAAATATAATTGCATGTCATCAGTATGTAGATAAGGTCAACAGTGGCTTCGGCCTCTGGACCATTGATATAATTAACGGCGTCGATCCCAGGGGGCTATCCCCCAGGCAACACCTGCCCCCTTGATTTAAAGGGGCAGGGCTGGGTTTATTGCCCAGGGGGAATGCCGACGGGATCGACGCAATTTTTCACCCGCCACCCCATGAGCTTCGGTTTGTGGGTGGTCCCACATAAATAGGGCCTTGTGCCTGACCCGTACAAGTGGGGTACGTGGAAAATATCATGTAGATAAGGTCAACAGTATTAATAATGTAAAACAATTTTATTAATAATTGAGGTTTAAATAAAAATAAAATCATGGAGAATGTGATGTCAATAACTAAGGGAATTGTGACTTGAGTAGTAATATAGTTTCGGTTACAGACAGAAAAACACACAATCTCCATTATAATAAGATTTATATATAGATTAATAAAAATTCTATTTCTTCAAGAAAATAATCTATATTTATGTACAACTAGCTGTGCTATCCAGCATTGCCCAGATTTAAAATACTTAAAAATAAATCTCTTTATCTATATTTATATCGAGATTAAGGGCCGGGTTTGCTCAGTTGGTAGAGCATCCGGCTAGGAATCACAAGGTTTCTGGTTCGATATGGGCTCTCACCAACTCAGCGTATTAGTAGCACAGAGATCTGTGATATAAAGTGAGGTGCTGATGGTAGGCGTGGCGCCCCACCTCATTCACTAAAATAATCTCCTTGGTCTAGCGCTAGTGAAAAGAGGATATACTCCCTTGCTGTATGGCTCATACCGACATTAGGCCGCCCCGACGACTTATATATATTAGTAAAAGTTCGTAAAATAAAGCTCAAAATCATTTTTTGGGCATTTAAAATGTTTTATGAAGTCTTTTTTTGGTCACCTGTTCGTCAAGAGAGGATAAACTCTGATACAGCTTAGGATAGATCAGCGGACAAGGATTAAAATTATGCTACAAGAGATCTCCATTGTAAAACTGCTTTCAACTACAGTCCTAAAATGGACACACAAAGACAGATTAACAGACAAGGATTAAAACTGACACTACATCTTTCTAATTCAATAAAGGATCAAACTTTATGCCACAAAGAATCTCCATTGTAAAACTGCATTCAACTACAACCCTGAAATGGACACGCAAAGACAGATCAACAGACAAGGATTAAAACTGATACTACATCTTTCTACTGCAAGAAAAGATCAAACTTTACGCCACATGGTGTTAGAATCTTTTGGGCCATCGTGGGGCCCTTAAGAAAGAGCGCTTATCCAGTGGAATTGGATCCTTGATAAAGAGTCCTGGGTATTGGTAAAGATCTGGTAATCCTGTAAGTCCGTCATCAACGAGTGCAGTTAGAATTATGTCCAATGTGGGAGGGGTGGTTTAAGTAGTGTTTCAGCCACGCAGTATGGCTTGTTGATTGGCCGGAGTAAACCACGTGACCTTGGCTAGTCTATAAATCCAGGTGGGGAATTAAAATCTCTCTCTCTCTCTATGGGTTAAATAGATTAAAAACGTGTCTTAAAGAAATATGTTGAAAAGGAAATTGAGTTTTTAAAATAATTTTGAATGCCCATCAAACATGAATAAAACAAAATAACTTCAGCATAAAGTAACCCAACAAGTTTTGACATGCCATAAAACCTAACAAACCAAACCAAACTAACTCCGATTCTAGTGAATCTATGAGATTTTATTTCTGATTAAACTGAAGAACTTTCAAAATAATATAAAATGAGTTTGACCACTATTCCCAGGTCTACTCTGACTCGGAATGGTAGTACCTGTTAGGGTCTCATCTATGGATTAAATACATTAAACATGATTTTTTAAAAAGAAATAGGATTAAAAATTGATTTGAAAAATTGAATAAATCAAACAAAATATCTTCGGCATAAAATAACCCAAAGGTTGACATGCCGCAAAGTCCAACCAGCCAACTAACCAACCAGCCAACGTAACTCAAATGATTTTCATACAGTTAAATAAATGATTAATAATTCTATTTAATAAAAATCATTTGTTAATACAGTTTCACATATTCCTATTTAATACAAATAATTTTTGAACATATCCAATTGACCCATTGATGGGACCCTAACCGGTACTACCATTCCATGTCAGGGTGGGCCTGGGAGTAATAGCAACAAAAGGTTACTCCACACATCCCAGTTACAGAACTGGAGCCTCACCATCGGATGCAATTTCATAAAGTCTTTAAATAAATTCTAATATCTCTCTCTCTCTCTCTCTCTCTCTCTCTCTCTCTCTCTCATATATATATATATATATATATATAATATATATATAATATATATATATATAGAGAGAGAGAGAGAGAGATTATATACAAAAAACTTCAACACATGGGATCTCCAGTAAAACTGCTTTGAACTACTTTCCTAAAATGGCCACACGAATCGTAACAGTATTTACGCAAAAGCAAGGAATAAACTACTACGTCATTTTTGTTCAATGAGTTTGGTCAAGAGAATGTTTATGTCAGTGACATGATTCTCATAATGAAATGTGGGAGGATTATTTTGTTTAATATTTATTACAGATCGATATAACTATCACTGAAAATTTCATAAAAGCTCATAATTAATAATTATCTAAACCCTGCTTAAGAAATTGACCTTGTGTCACATCCTGATCGTGTGAAGGTGTTGGTAAATATATGTAAATGTGATCGGTTTACCTTGTTTTATATTTAGAAAATTGATATAACTATCACTGAAAAGTTCATAAAATAAAGCTCAATCATTTTTTTGCATTTAAAATTCTTAACATTATATATATATATATATATATATATATATATATATATATATATATATATATATATAAATATGTTAAGAAATAAAATAAAATAAAATCTTGCTTAGAGGCGAATCAAATCTGGAATAGTAATAAAATAAAATAAAAAGAAATGATCAGACACACAAACATAAGCACCACGCACACACACATACGCTTACATTTACACACACAAGCACGCGCACACACACACTTACACACACAAACACACACATAAACAAGCACCCCAACCATACACATACACACACAGAATTTGGAAGACCAAGGCAGAACGAATGTAGCAGCCGCTAAGACAACTTCAGTTCCAGTATTCTTCTGAGGATGGGAATCTCTTCCCGAAATATTGAGAAAATAATGACAGGTTAACAAAAAACATCATAGTTACCTTCTTTTTTTCTTTACACTCGCATTGTGACAGCCTTCAAAACCAACCAACAAACATATATATATATATATTTATATTATATATATATATATATATAATATTATATAATATATTAAATGTAAGAGGTTTATTTGTTTGATATCTATTACAGGTCGATAAGACTATTCATAAAATAAAGCTCATAATTAATAATTAACTTTTTTATCATTTAAAATCTTTCATGCTTTCTCTTGGTCACCGATTCAAGGCGCACAAATTAGGCTGGGTTCGTTGGCTGATTGGTTGATTGATTGATTTTAACGGCATATCAACCCATCTGGGGTTATGTCATGCCTAGCGATTAGGAAGTAATATATGTTGCGTATCTATATTTACACTTTTGTAGTTATTTCTTTTAACGATGTGCTAGCACCATTGGGGATCATGTTGTATGGTATTGGTTAGGTACATATCTATATTCTATGGTATAATCTTATTTCTTTCAAGAAGGACAGAATGTTGACTTTTTCAAATAGATCTTTCATAATGTTTGCATTAAAAATAACGGTTTCTGATGTGAGCATAAACCCTTTAGTCTATGATATATCTTAAGATATCCTTAAAAGCGTATGGTTTGCAAAGAAGAATAATGGACAAGATGAATTTAAAATCATTAAGATTATTAAAATAAACAAGTGTGGAAACGTTGTTGTTGTCGTCGTAGATAATAGTAGTAATTCTCTGGAATGGCCATGGGTCGTGAGGTGTGGGTATCGTATGATAATACGTCAGGAATGACCCAGTGCCTCGTGGTGGCCAGGGAAGGTTATAGTGGCCGAGGGAGCTGAGTTCGGTACCGTTGTAAGTGGATACGGGGCAACTTGAGTTGGCGGGGCTCGTTGGCAAAGGCTGATGATGATACTATTCATTCAGGTTTCGCCCGGAGTGTTCGGGTAAGAGGAGGTAAGGGGTGTCGGCGTAAGTGATACGTTCACTTAGTGTAGGAACCAAGTCAGGAATGACCCAGTGGAATAGTGATGGTCAGGGAAGGTTTAGTGGCCAAGCGAGTTTTCGCGTCGGGGTAGGTGCGGGCGCGACGAGGTAGTGGGAAATAGCGGCCTTTTGATCCTGCCTGTCTGGTGATGTTCTCGGCGTCGAGGCCGTCCGTCAACTGCCGATTATCAAAATGACCGAGTTTATATACTTCGATGTAGGCTCCAGAATGCCTTTGAGGTGTTTTAGCAGGGAGAGTTTTTATTGGCTGAAAATCCGGATTCCTCACAATATTATTTTTTGTTGTTTTGGAATTCCTTTCAAGCGTAACTCAATCCGAGCCTATGCGCAGAACTGCGTCGAATTGGTCACTTCGTGAAATGGTACCATTGAGTTCACTTCCGCTTGTTGCCTCCGATTTGAGTTTTAATGTTTTGCTAGCGAGGTGTATTTTGTGAGTAAGAATTGTGAATCATAAGAGATATATATAGGTTCTTGTTCTTGTTTGAGTATATAGGAGTGCGTTAGTCTTGTGTGACCAATGCGTAATCGGGACACAATGACTTGTTCCTTTCTGGACTTCCTTAATGCTGGTCTCCTAATCTCCCAGAGTTGGTTTGAAAAGGAAAAGTTTATTGTGGATGTCGTTATTCCAGCGTTGTTGCCATTTTGTATGAAGGAATCTTTTAATTTTGGAATCTTGAACTTGTTGGGGATAAAATCGAAAGTCGATTTAGCTGCAGAGTCAGCTCTTTTATTCTTTCATACAGAATTCGATAAAGACCAAATAAATTGCATTTTGAATTCAATTCATTAAAATTTTATCATCACTTTAGAAAAATTTGGAGCCGAGGGAAAAAATTGACTGATTACTTCCGAATATAAAATGTCATGTGCATTTTTAGAGTTGGAAGTGAACTGAAATATTTTCATTTTTTTAAACATTTTAATTCATGACTATTATTTGTTGTTTTTATTACACATCAAAAGGGGGTCGGTTTAGCTCAGTCCGTAGGTTCTGGGTTCGATACCTGTCCCCGCCAACCCAGCGTACTGGAAATTAAGTACGTTTTTCAATAAGTATTTAATCTATAGTCAAAATCATTAATATATAGAATAAAGAACAACCCTCTATTATATATACTCAGAAATTTAGCATGCAACATTAAACAGTCCATATTGTTTGTTAAAACAAGTTTTGATACATACATGCTCAGTATTGCTGATTTACTAGCAAGACCTGTGGATATACCACAATATGATAAATTATTACAACATTTGATATGTTTACTAAAGAGCTATTGCTAAAATAGTCCAATATAAGTTTAATGATCATAATTTAACCCTCTCTCACTCATGTGTGTCTTTTCACGCCGCTGTATTCAGATTAGACGTTCAGATAATCGCCAAGAATATGATTAGACTGTAAGTAGAACCGAGAGAATATATGCGTGTGCTCGATTCGCGCGTGTTCCCAGCCCTCGTGTACATCAGTGCATAAATACTTGCACCGATATGAGTCATAGTGATCATGTTAAGTGATATATTAATCTGAAGTGTAATGTCCATTGTTTACATTAGCAACGTGTTCTTTACTTAGTACGCGAGATAAAAAACTGGCGCAGCGGAGTGGTCCATATGTTTTAAGAAACGTGAATGGGTGACACATCATAGAAAGATAAGAAGTCAGGAATAGACGCGAGAACAAGAGAATCAGGGATGTACATATAGCGTTAATGAAGTAAGACAATGCTTCATGCATATGGGCGTGCAGAGTTAGGTAGAGAGACGGTACATCAGTTATATATATAGACCAGGAAGGAGGATGTATGACAAAGAGATAGAAGGTCAATACAAGTTAAAAGAAAACCAACGAGATATTATGCCGTCATGCGATGCACATGAAGAGAAGTCAGAGAATCTGTGCGCGCGAAGTAAGAAGTTAAGTGCTAGTTACTGATCATAGTATGAGACCAGCGTGACATGTACACGATAACAAGGATAAATTCTCAGCGATTCAGCCTCGTAGGTGAATAGTGAAGTGAGTGGACTTACGAGAAGTCATTATTTGCGCAATGATGTAGGAAGCGCCAGCAGCATACGACCAAGCGTCAGATATTACATTGTACACGCAGATGCGCCATGTGAACTAGCGTCAAAAGGAAGAAGAAGAAAGAAGAAGTACAGACTGAGATGTGCGGAGGCGGTACGAGACAGCCGTGAACATATAGATGAGGTGGAGAAGAAGACGAAAGAGTGAGTAAGAAGTGATAGATAATACTAGAAATTTAGTGAAGGTAGTATAAAGCGGAATATGAAAAAAATAGAAGAATACGATAGTAGAAAAAAGTAATAAAATATAAGTATCTCTCACGACTCCCCAAAAAACTCTATAGTGCTATTATACCACATTTACGTGCTAAATATCTTAAGAAGTCTTCGGTATATGGTTACACGTGGCATACATCTAACTTCTCCGGTTGAGTCGTGCTCCTATTGCCTTACACTTGTTTTCTCGTTAGCTAGTATTGCTACCTTCATCATTTTCATACGCTTAACGCGTTCAAGCGTCAATTCATACTGTTATATTCTATACACTCATGGCTGAAGAACCTGGTAACAACAGAAAAAAACAGATGATGTCATTGTATCTTACGCATATTGTTTTGTCTATCATTCGCTCTCAACCAGTCATGAGATCTGCTTCAAATTAGTCAGCCTCAGGCAGATTATACCAATACTCCACTTACATATATTTCTCTATCAGCGTATCAGCTAAATACATGTGTAATCTCTATACAAAACATCCAATCGTTCTTCTTTAATACATATCATGTACGCTTCCATCATCATTCTAATTTTCCTCGTTTCTTCTTGCTTCTTCTTCTTACTTACATTCTTCTTCTATCACCCGCATGCGCATTATCTTCTTCTTCTTCTTCTTCTTCTTCTTCAATCTTCTTCTTCTTTTCTTCTTCTTCTTCTTCTTCTCTTCTTCTTCTTCACCCGCTGCTGCATTCTTCTTCTTCTTCTCTTCTTCTTCTTCTTCTTCTTCTTCTTCTTCTTCTTCTCCCCGCTGCAGCATTTCTTCTTCTTCTTCTTCTTTTCTTCTTCTTCTTCTTCTTCTTCTTTCTTCTTCACCCGCTGCGCATTCTTCTTCTTCTTCTTCTTCTTCTTCTTCTTCTTCCTTTCTTCTTCTTCACCCGACTGCGCATTTCTTCTTCTTCTTCTCTCTTCTTCTTCTTTCTTCTTCTTCTTCTCTTCTTCTTCTTCACCCGCTGCGCATTTCTTTCTCTTCTTCTTCTCTTCTTCATTCTTCTTCTCTTCACCCGGTGCGCATTTTTCTTCTCTTCTTCTTCTTTCTTCTTCTTCTTCTTCTCTCTTCTTCTTCTTCTCCTTCTCTTCCTATCTTCTTCACCCCGCTTGACGTCACTTGTCTTCTCTCTTCTATACTTCTCTTCTCTTCTTCTTCTTCTTCTTCTTCTTCTTCTTTCTTCTTCTTTCTTCACCCGCTGCGCATTCTCTTCCTTCTTCTTCTTCTTCTTCTTCTTTTCTTCTTCTTCACCCGGCGCATTTCTTCTTCTTCTTCTTCTTCTTTCTTCTTCTTCTTCTTCTTCTTCTCTTCTTCTTCACCACGCTGCGCATTTATTCTTCTCTTTTCTCTTCACCGCTTGCGCCATTTCTTCTTCTTCTTCTTCTTCTTCTTCTTCTTCTTCTTCTTCTTCTTCACCGGTGCGCATCTTTCTTCTCTTCTTCTTCTTTCTTCTTCTTCTTCTCTTCACCCGCTGCGCATTTCTCTTCTTCTTCTTCTCAACCACATCTTTTCTTCTTCTTCTTCTTCTTATCACCCGCCTTCGCATTTCTTCTTCTTCTTCTTCTTCTTCTTCTTCTTCTTCTTCTTCTTCTCTTTCACCCGCCTGCGCATTTCTTCTTCTTCTCTTTCTTCTTCTTCTTTCTTCTTCTTACCCGCTGCGCATTTCTTCTTCTTCTTCTTCTTCTTCTTCTTCTTCTTCTTCTTTTCTTCTTCTTCTTTCTTCACCGGTGGCATTTCTTCTTCTTTCTTCTTCTTCTTCTTCTTCTTCTTCTTCTTCTTTTCTTCTTCTTCTTTATACTTGAATATTGTTGACTCTCAAACCCTTGTCGTCGGGCTAAAGTGATGCAGACATATATTCCAGTGACGAGGAAGTGAAATCTGTCTGAAGAAGTGGCTCAAAGAACATAATTTTACGGGGCAGGGATACATGCTCTATTCGAAGGAGGAACATTGCTATTGAGAGAAACGGTGACTATATGGAGAAATAGGGATGTGATTCAACAGAGGACCAGCTTCATTTTGATGTATGATACATGTTCCTGTGTTCGTAATTATACCTGTCCCTAAACAAAATGCGTATTACCTTTTGACTCCCCTATATGGAGAAATAGGGATGTGATCAACAGAGGACCAGCTTCATTTTGATGTATGATACATGTTCCTGTGTTGGTAATTATACCTGTCCTAAACAAAATGTATTACCATTTGACTCCCCCTATATGGGGAAGTAGGGATGTGATCAACAGAGGACCTGCTTCATTTTAATGATGATAAAATGTTCCTGTGTTGGTAATAATACCTGTCTTAAACAAAATGGTATTACCTTTTGACTCCCCTATATGGGGAAGTAGGGATGTGATCAACAAAGGACCAGCTTCATTTTGATGTATAATACATGTTCCTGTGTTGGTAATTATACCTGTCCTAAACAAAATGGTATTACTTTTTGAATCATCGTCGTAGATTCATCATGTTCATTTTCGAATTTCTGGGAGGAAACATTTTGTTATTGCGCAAATTTAAAAAAAGTATTTTCCTTTTTTAAGAATGTCAAAAATTAATGTCTTTTCATTTCGAATTGCACTTAAGAAACGTTCCCACTTAAAATAATTACATTTTAAATGAGAGTCGAAGACGTTCTTCAGAAAACTATTGAGTACTAATACAGAATAGCACGCAAGAGAAAATATCATTAGATTACGTATAAAAAGTATTACATTTAATTAAATTTCACAGAAATACCCGAAACCTTTGATACAGCTTGGGTAAGGGTCACTTCGGGAGTAACTTCCGTAATCGAATGATATTTACACGTAAAATGCGATTCTAATGATATTATATCTTGCGCGCTATTTTGCATTTGTACCAGAGAAAGAAAGAAAAATAAATGAAATCTTATTATAAGGGAGATTGTGTGTTTTTCTGTCTGTAACCGAAACTATATTACTACTCAAGTCACAATTCCCTTCGTTATTTACATCACATTCTCCATGATTTTATTTATATTTAAACCTCAATTATTAATAAAATTGCTTCACCTTTTTATTAGTGTTGTCCATATCTACATACAAATAACATGCAATTGTATTTATATATACAAATTATAGCGGTTTACAGTGTGAATGGGAAGGCTAATTTGCATATTGATATTTAAAAATGTGATTTTATTAAATATGTGCTTAGTATTATTGATTTCTAATTGTTTGGTTTTATTTTAATGAATATAAGCAAAAATCTCTTCAATGAATCTTAAATGAAATCCATTAACAAAAAAAATAACTATCATTTTATTCTTTATTTCCTAATTTAACTAAATAGTTAAATAAGTAAAATTCAGCAATGAAAGACGGCAGTGATGGAAGAGTAAGTTTCATTTCTATTTTTCTATTATACCCCCACTCTGTTACATATCTTTTTATCTACCTTCTTATTAGACTTTCTAATTTAATACGATTTTCATTACATTAAAACTTAAATACTTGCACCCGGAGGGTGCATATATTTGCTAGTAAAAATAAAAGACATTCAAATTGAACTTAATAAATAGATAGATTTGGTTGTACTAATGCATTAAATTACATATAAAAACTTTACATTTCACGGAAATACCCGAAATAAACGCTAGGTTAGGGTATGTGTAAGGTAAGTATTAGCGTTTCGTGTTAGGGTTAGGGTTAGGTTTAGGTTAACTTGGGATATTTTGTAATCTAATGCTATTTCTACATAAAATGCAATTCTAATGTTATTATTACTTGCGCGCTATTCTGCATTTGTACCATCTATAGTACTATATAGTCTGAAAGGGAGAGATAGCCAATTTCTATTGGCTATCTCTATTTCACATAAAATGCAATTCTAATGTTATTATTACTTGCGCGCTATTCTGCATTACCATCTATATACTATAGTCTGAAAGGAGATAGATAGCCAATCTATGGCTATCTCTATTTCTACATAAAATGCAATTCTAATTTATTATACTTGCGCGCTATTCTGCATTTGTACCATCTATAATACTACGTTTTAAAGGGAAAGATAGTCCAATATCAAGTGTTATGATTAATGAAGGTGGTACTAATAAACAGAGCCCTGGCTGTGAGGTTTTCGAATACACCGACTGCACCTCTGTAGAGTGTTACTCCCTACCCCCCGCATTGGGGCCACTTTGCTGTGTGTAGCGACCCGTGATTCTTAAGAATAGAACCTAGGTGGCGTAGCAGTCAATAACATGTAACTCTCCACTTTGACCGTACTTAGGTTAGACGGGCGCTCGGAGAGGTCTCCATTGCCCTTATGGCAAGCCCCAACCCTTTTATTATATGTGCTACAAGGCCGTATGTGAGGGTCTTGGTGTTCTGGGTATCGTTGCATAGCCTTCTTTACCGGCACTAAATATCTATATGTTATATACTTCTCCCACTTCCCACTCTGGCCGCATCCCCTCTGGCCGGCTTTGCTATTCTGATCGTCTATCATCTATCTTGGTCTGGTATATCTTCTAAGGTCTCGTCTGGTCTTCTATTAAGGATTCCGGGTCTGGTTTCTGTTGCAAGGGATTTCTTGTTATCAGAAGCCCTGTGTCATTGTTAGCTTTTAGTAATAAACACAAGACTTCGATTTACGATGATGTTACTTTATTCGTAGATCCCCAGACCAGACAATCACGCAGTGAGACTCACATCTTGCTAGCTTCGCTTCTAAGTTCTAACTCTAACTAACTGAGTTGCTTACTCCTTAAACCGGAAGGTGGCTTCTATCGGGGTTCCGTTTCTCACGGTCTATCCCGCAAGGCAAGGTCAGAGTGAGGTCAAGCATTGTCACTCACCCTCAAGGCCATCAGCTGCACTAATATGATTTCTACACTATTGTCATAATCATTAGGTATCTAATGATTATGTAACAGTATGACCTTAAACTGCATTGTTATGTTCCAATTGGAGCTCAGGGGAATGTGGAGTACCCTTTCATCACCATTACTCCCAGGTCCACTCTGACCTGGTAGTACCTGTTAGGGTCCCATCTATGACCTAAATAGAAAAATGAGTTTAAAAATGTGTTTGAAAATTGAATTTGAAAAAATATTGAATTCCCAACAAAAATGAATAAAACAAAACATCTTCGGCATAAAATAACCCAACAAGGGTTGACATGCCGTAAAATCCAACCAATAAACCCACCAACAGACCGATAGACAAATACAAACACCTCAAATGTAGAATAAGATTTGCGTTGTATTCATAGAAATGTCTGGATTATTTGTGCATAGATTAATTATAGAAATATCGGTTCAAATGCAGAATAGCGCGCATATCATTAGAACCGCATTTTACGTATAAATAACATTAGATTACGGAAGCTCAACTCAGACATTAACACTAAACCTAACCCTAACATTGACCCTAACTAACGTTAACTCTAACCCTAGCCCTAACCCTAGCCCTAGCATATCAAAGGTTTAGGGTATTTCCATGAAATGTAATGAAATATAATGCATTTTATTCGCAATCTAATCATATTATCTCTTGTGCGCTATTCTGCATTAGTATATAGCAAATCATGAAAGCATAATTGAAGAAATCAAAATTTGAACCGCCCTGTCGGCTGAGGCGTTAGAATGCAACGACTGCACCTCTGCAGAGAGGTAAGACTCCTCCAATGGGACCACCTGTTGGCCGTGGGTGCCGACCCGTGATGTTTAAGGATAGAGCCCAGGTGGACGAGCAGTTCATGACATGCAATACTCCACTTTGGCCCTATCTTGGGCTAGACGGGCGGTCGGAGAGGCCCCCCCGATCAATCGGTTGGTCACGTCAAGCCCTAGCACCTATATGATTTTCCCAACCCTATTGCCCTTATGGCAAGCCCCAACCCGTTTTTATCATATGGGTGCTAGAAGGCGGTGGCTGCGGGTCTACATGTCCTGGGAATGACGTTAAACTCTATCTGATGGTGAGGTTCCAGTTTTGGATGTTTGGGGAATGTGGAGCACCCCTTCATCACCATTGCTCCCTGGTCCACTCTAACCCGGAGTGGTAGTACCTGTTAGGGTCCCATCTGTGGGTTAAATAGAAAAATGTATTTATAAAAAATTGTATTATCCATTAAGAATTGATTTATTTCAAAACTTTATCGGCATTAAATGACCCACTGAGGTTGATATGCCGTAAAACAAACAAAACCAAACCAAAGCAAAATTTGAAAGCTGAAATGAAAATCCATTTGTGGGGAGACTCTAAGACAGTTGCATCATGGCATCATCTAAATGGACAGAGATACACAAACATATCGGCCAGCGGCTAAAGTAGGCAGTTATGTCAGCATATCTTTTCGGCCTGTTCATATTCACAGGGCCACAATATGGTCTTATCGAGAGTATGTTACGAGAAAATGGCTCGCTGTTCATTGACATGGTAAAGAAAACAGTGTTACACAGCAGCTCGATTGTAGACTGGGTAAATACGGATCGTGTTGGTCAGCTCCAATCCCAGAGGCTAGAGGGAAAGTAAACATTGACCCTGGAAAATACCAGCAAATTGCAAAAGAAACGCTTACTCGGTTGGTTTGTTGGTTGGAATTTTACAACTGTTGGATATTGTACAAACGGAAATATGAATTTCCGTTTAAATTAAACAAAGCGAAGAAAAGACGACAAAAAGGACAAAGGACTTTTTTCCGGTAAAGCGAACATAAGAAGGATGGGTAACAATAAGTTCGGAAATAGTTATCAGATCAAAAAGATAAAGATGCGTAGGCGGTCGTCAATACAAAAGCCAGAGGGTCGAGTCGTTAGTTGGACAGTCAGAGGGAGACAGCCGACGGGAACGTGTGTGACCGGCCCGGTCACGCACCATCGCTGCCAGTGGACAGTGAGGTTCGTCCCCCACCTTCCACCTCACCAACGCATTGTCAACCCTTGGGCAGATTCCCATTGTCAAGCTCGCCATCCACACGCACCACGAGGGAATTAAAGAAATAAAGGTTCAAAGTCTCCTACTACATACAGCATGTCTTGTGTCTTCGTTAAGCGACCCCTACATATATCGTCTAAGGGTTAGAGACGATACCCGCAGTATACCAGCAACGTATACGATTCAGAGTAGCGAAGAAGGTGATACGCAACAACATGTCAACCATTAGTGTTAGTTGGATTATAAAATAAAGTATTACATTTTTAATCTCAAATAAATTTTGTATTATTTGGATTATTCGGACTATTGTCCTCATCTCTATTGTTAATTGTACAATGTTTCGACCGATGTGCCCTCCGGCCTTCTTCAGGTATTTCTTGTCGGATTCGTAAGCCTTCTCGAACAAAAATTCACACTGAATTGTTCAACTGGATACATAGCGTAGTGGATAAAGGCGTTAAGTTAAGACAGTTCTAAGTGACAGTTATCTCTAGGTAGCAGGTTCCATCCTGGTCAAGGGCGACAGTAACATAGACTACTAATTAACACAGCTTAACACCTGTACTCCAGAAGTCATTTTGATAAACTAAGGACTCGAGTTACTTTCAGTGTTACTTAAGTGGTCACCCAATTAACTACTGGACAGGGACATCGCTGCTTAACTTCGGTGATCTAGCGGGAACCGTTGGCTTCAGCGTGACTTGACCGCAATCATCATAGATAATAGATATGGAATTTTTGGTTGAATACCGTTCATTATTCCGTATATTCTTCGGATTTGTAGCCTCAAAATATTCTTTGAATTTCTGAGCAAATATTCTTTTTTTTTCCGCTATTCCACACGTCATTTAGACGAATATTTCTATGTGAATTATTTTTACAACAATCTTGAAAATCTTTTACTTTTCTTTGTTATTCTCCAGACGTTATCTGATTTCTTTTTATAGAATATTATCTTATTGGTACATTTAAAGACTCACAATGATTATTTGTGGCATTTCCGGGTAAAAATAAGCGTCTCAAAGTTGGTAATCTCTTCTCTGATCATGTTAAAAAGTAAAGCGTTATTGAAGGGAGAAAGGGAAAAAAGAAAACGTAAAAATGAATACGAAAAAAGAAAAATAATTGACTAATATAGACAATGGGATGCATTGGTATATATATATATATATATATATATATATATATATATATATATATATGTATGTATGTATGTATATGGACTCTCTCATCGATTTTCGACGCATGAGGGTTCACACACACAAGGAACTCCCACACAGGGATTTGTTTATAGTGGTGAACGCTTGTGTTGGACCATCCACACTTTTTGGCACAGTCGATAGGAAAGAATTGCTGCATCAAGTGTTGCCACAAACCCAATTAACGACCGACCTCAGGAATTTTGAATTCAGAGTTATCCCTCTCCTAGACTGATTACCTACACAAGGCTGAAGAGCCCAGTCTGCCCTACTATTTAACCCATAGCTGGAGGGAGAATATATGGATTCATACCTTTCCCAAGGGTATTAGCGCTATGTGAAATGCCAACAGCTTCGTCTAGAAATTGAACTCGAATCGACGAGTCCATTTTCCACGACTCTAACCACTAGCCCACGCTATATATATAAAGTAATGCCATTTTCTTTATTTCATATGAAGTTTTATTTTATAAATCTAAGGCCCACATTGAGACCCTAATATTGGAGATACTATTTAATTAATTCTCTTTTTGATTATTTGATTGGGTGCCGACCCTCTCCGACTGGGAAGCCAGTGCCACGGAATAGCGGTAGCGTAGGGTCGATGGGGGCAATATGAGACACCTCTATATTTTCGCACCGGATGACTGTAGCGTTATGAAACCAATGTCAGACGTCACCATGGACCAAAGGCCAACTGAATGGGTGCCGACCCTCTCCGACTGGGAAGCCAGTGCCACGGAATAGCGGTAGCATAGCGTCACGGGGGGGGGGCATATGAGACACCTCTATATCTTTGCACTGTTATTTATGATAAAAATGCTTAAACATTTTTAAAATAAAATTTATTTTATTTTTAGCAACAAATATGTATTTTTTTTTTTTTTTTTTTAAATTCCGGTACTGATCGTGAGCGTTCTGTGCCTTGTAATTACTGATATATTCATTTCGTTTTTCCGCTTACAATGTTGCTTTGAAAAAGACATATTCATAATGTCGAAACAGATATCTGTCAGCAAAAATGTTTAACATCTTGTTGTTTTTCTATAAAACTTTCTTACATAATTTACAATATATATATAATTACCAACAGAGGAACATGTATGTCCACAAAGTCACCGTTTCTCTCAATAGCAATGTTCCACATTTGAATGAGAGCATGTATCCCTGTCCCGTAAAATTCTGTTGACTGTTCTTTGAACCACTTCTTCACGACAGTTTTCACTCCTTCACTGAGATAATGTTTGCCCCTCAAACGCTCTTTCATGGGGCCGAAGAGATAATAGTCTGAAGATTTTCTCCCTTGTCCTGAGACTTGTGTGTGGGCGAGCAGTGTTATGCAGGATGAGGACATTGTCGATTGGCGAGTTGGGTCTTACTCGTCGGATACTTGCTCTGAGTCTCGTTAGGGTCTCAATGTAGGCCTTAGTTTTATAAATAAAAAAACAACTTCACGTAAAATAAAGAAAAGTACCCTTACTCACCCTCGTATATCTTAAGTCGTTTGACTAGCAGCGTTCTGTTTTTACTAACGGTCTTTTTTCCCGTCTTGTTTTTGTTGATAACCGACCCACGTGCGGTTGATACATTATAATGCAATAGGGTCCTCATATTAGTTGAGGATGGGCCGAGTGTTGCTTTTTAAAACCGTCAAGAGAATTGGCCCCGAAACGGTTTGCACACTTTCTCTTCTGATGAGCCTATTTCAGTTGTAAACATCGTTTGTTTTTTCATTATATCTTATTCATACTGTCGGATTAATTTCCATTTTATTTTCACACACACACACACACACACATATATATATATATATATATATATATATATATATATATATATATATATAAAAAGGTACGACTGTTATCATCGAATATTCTCTGGTTAGATATGAGACTCTCCAAATTGTCCAAGATGAAATGCAAAAATGTAAAAACCTGATTATTTGTATTGCTTATCCACCAAATTTTTATTTCTTATGGGTGTCGTCACCTCAGCTAAAAATGGACCATTCCCTCTTTATCATTTTATTATAAAGAAAGAAAGGGAAGAAAATGGTCCTTAGAGGCCTGTGGTTTCCGGCGGCTTCGGTCACTGGACTATTAATGAAATTACCGGCGTGATCCCAGGGGGCCATCCACCCGAGTAATAAAGGTGATTTAAAAGGGCAGGGCTGGGTTTATTGACAAGTGCCGGAGGCACCTCTTTAAGAGGGAATGCCGAGGGGATCCACGCATTTTTGTGCCTAACATCCCATGTGTTTCGGTTCGTAATAATATTATATTAATATGACCTTTTGTCTGACCCGTTCAAATAATGATAATTTATTAACCATTGAGAATATGACGTAAATAACTAAGGGAATGGTGGCATTTGTGGTGACGTAGTTTTGGTTGTGACAGACCTTAATGGAGACATTATTATTAAATACGATACCATTTAGGATCAAATAAAGATAATTTATTAACCATTGCGAATATGACGTAAATAACTAAGGGAATTGTGGCATTTGTGGTGACGTAGTTTTAGTTGAGATAGTTAGACTTTAATGGAGACATTATTAATAAAAAAGATACTAATTAAGATCAAATAATGATAATTTATTAACCATTGCGAATATGAGGTAAATAACTAAGGGAATTGTGGCATTTGTGGTGACGTAGTTTTAGTTGAGATAGTTAGACCTTAATGGAGACATTATTATTAAATAAGATACTAATTAAGATCAAATAATGATAATATAGTAACCATTGCGAATATGGCGTAAATAACTAAGGGAATTGTAGCATTTGTCGTGACGTAGTTTCGATTACAGACAGACAGACAGACAATCAATAATGATAATTTTGTAACCACTGGGAATATAACGTAAATAACTAAGGGAATTATGGCGTTTGGTTTGTGGTGACGTAGTTTTGGTTCGCTGACAGGCAGACACACAATCTCCATTCTAATAAGATGTATATTTATCACGAGGTTTTTATGTTAAAGATCTGTGAATCTTTGTTTCATGATTATCTGAATTTAGAATGTTAATGCCCGTAGATTAAATTAATCAATTTCCTTTGATTATTTAAATCTGGTATTGAATTTTGAAATGAGGAGGAATAGTTCTTTATTTCCTTTTTTGGTAGAATCACGTGATCTGCTTCTTGTTGAAATGTGAGGAACATCTGGATATACTGGATTCTACTTCCGGCGTTATTTGCAGCACCCAACAGCAGTATCAGTCCTTTATCATGGGAATACACTCTCTAGTTTCTCTTATACATACATACATCAAATTGTAAACGATATATATATATATATAATATATATACATATATATATATATATATACACACACACACATATATATATATATATATATATATATATATATATATATATATATATATATAGAGGAATAAAATATATATATATAAAAGGAATAAAAACCTACTTCTAAACAAAACGAAACATCTAAGAAAGTCCGGTTGGTGTAGGGGTTACGGTGCTCGCCTGTCAGCTTGACAGTCAGGGTTCGAATCACGCTCAAGGCAGTCTTCCTATCTATAGCTCTGCTGATGAGGCTTAATAGGCCGAAATGTACATACAGAGATTGATTTTTCTCGATTTGTTTAGCCTTACATTTAAATAGGTATGCCCGCCTAATTAATTTACTAACTTTCAAAATTAGGTATGACTTCAATTAAGCACATATTCTCCCAAAAATTGTCGGCTAAAAAAAAGCCATATCAAAACACATCGCTTGTGTATTTACTTCTCATATATATATATATTGCTTTTTTGTGTATGTTGCCATTGAGAATGAATGTTGACGATTATAATACCTATGTTTCCAGCTAATAACGTATATCCCTATATAGCATGTTGGGCTATTCCACCATGTGCCTTAGCCAAGCTCATTCCCAGGAATCTAATTGGCTGCTAGTTTTAGTGTGGATACTTTGATCCGTACATACCCAACACATGATTGTGCTATGATAGTACAGGGTCTGTACTGGGTTACAGTCCCCCTTTTTTTCTTAGTTATTGCCTATTTGTGAAGGTGAGTATGAAATGTTGATTCTATATATAGCACTGAAACTCTGTTAGTAAAAAAAATGAAATAGTAAAATTTTTTTAACCAAAAATAAAATTGCATAAATATATTTAAGAGGAGAGCTTCTTTTTGGATTGTTACATATTCATATTTTTGTTTGTTACGCTTTCTGTGGTGTGGATGGTAGCTTGGTTTATTATTGCCTTTCTCGGTAGAATCACGTGATCTGTTTCTTGTAGAATTGTGAGGAACATCTGGATTAGAAACATCTAGAGGATTTACTGGATTCTACCTTTATAGCTCCCAACAGCAATAGCACTATTTTATTGGAAGCCACACTCTCTCTCTCCTTTCTTTTATACATACATACAATAGTTGATACTTAACCGTAATCGGTATATATATATATATATATATTAACGGTTTTTATTCATTTTGTTCACTTTTGTTTTTGAAATTATGACATGCTCACACCGTTGCTACACATTGCAACACATTGCAACATCTTACGGATGTCAGCCTTGTTCTCATTTACAGTTATTCGCCCATTCATAAAGGAGAGAAGAAGAAAAGATGAAAAAAGGAGAGGAAAAGGAAATAAGAAGAGAAATTATAACCACACAAATAAAAAAAAACATAAGCACGTCATTTCTGAAATCAGTCTCTGACGATAAAGCTTCGCTTTGAAATCGATTAGACATATAAACATCTTTTGTCTTTATTTTTTACGCATTGTATTGCCTTCGAATTTTATTATTTTATAACATACTTAACAATGCTTCAAGCAAATTACCAATTGGAGGATATGTGCTAAATTGAAGTCATACCTAATTTTGAAAATTAATTAGTTAATAATTAATGAATTTCGGCGGGCATATATGTTCAATAAAAAGTGGAATATAAATAAGTTTCAAAACGAACGAAGAATGTGGGAATGGCAAGCTAGTGAAACGGTTAGAGACTTCGCCTGTCAGCTTGACAGTCGAGGTTTCGAATCACACACGGAGCAGTCTCCCATGTCTATAACCTTGCTGATGAGACCTGATAGGTCGAAATGTACATTCAGGGATTGATATTTTCTCGATTTGTTTAGCCTTACATTTGAACATATATGCCCGCTTTAATTCATCAATTATTAACTGATTAGTTTTCAAAATTAGGTTTGACTTCAATTAAGCACATATTCTCCAAAAATTGTCGGCTTAAAGCCATATAAAAATTAAACACATTTGTTTGTTTACTTAACCTCATATATATATATATATATATATATATATATATATATATATATATATATATATATATATAAAGTTAAACCTAATGAAAGATTGCCATTCAAAAATTGTTCAGTTCAACCACTCGCGCAGTTGCAGATAAAAATGGACACTACGCCGTAGACGGACGGATGTCAACAATTTAGTTTCAAAGTATATATCACCCCCCCGATAATTTTGTGCCCCCCAAATAAAACAAAGGGGGGAAAAGTTAAGTAACCTGAAAAAAATCAAAAGGTTTTGAAATAAAATAACTGTCATAGCAACTGAGACGTATCACATCCTTCTTTTTAATCACATCTGAACTGAAGTAGAGAAAATCCTTAGAAAAAAATCAGAATGTCTTACGGATCATCCACAACGATCGCGTGGTGTAATGGTTAAAGTCATATGGAAATGGACTCCTCGTCCCGAGTTCAAATCCTGGACGTGGTAATTGTATTTCACTTAGCGCTAATACCCTTGGGAAATGTATGAATCCTACTCTACATGCAGCTATGGATAAACAGTAGGGTATACCGGGCTCTTTAACCTTGGTTAGGCAACCGGTCTAGGAGAAGGAAAACTCTGAATTCAAGCCTGTTGAACTCCGCTTAAGAAATTGACCTTGTGTCACATCCTGCTCATGCGGAGGGGTTGGTAAATATATATATATATTCAATATAACATCTCAGATTTTGACTATATGTTCAAATCCTGAACGTGGTAATTGCATTTCACTTAGCGCTAATACCCTTGGGAAAGGTATGAATCCTACTCTCCCTCCAGCTATGGATAAATAGTAGAGCAGACTGGGCTCTTTAACCTTGGTTAGGCAACTGGTCTAGGAGAAGGAAAACTCTGAATTCAAACCTATTGAACTCCGCTTAAGAAATTGACCTTGTGTCACATCCTGCTTATGCGGAGGGGTTGGTAAATATATATATTCATCCATAACATCTCAGATTTTGAATATTTGTAATAATTAGTTAAAGACCAGCAATACTGTTCTTCTATGAGAATGGGTTTGGTATTAAATAACCTAGGAATGTTGATATGCCATTAAATAAAGAAACTAAACGAAAGAAACTGTTATTTTTGTTGGCCTTGTACCAGACACAGCAATGCTTGAATGAATAGTTAATTGACACAATATTAGATAATGTAATAATAACGAATTGCGTTTGAAATTTCTTTTTTCCTTGTGGCTTTTTTTTTCGTTTATACAAATAGAAAAAATGCTAAGTTTATTATGTGATAGATTTAGCGGGAAAAATAAGTGAGGAAAATTAATAGAATAAATATTTTCTTTACTGAAATACTCTAAAGTGATGGAAAACAATATCAGACAAAACCACAGATAGAGACGAATTCTTAATATATATATATATATATATATAAATATATATATATATATATATATATATATATGATGTTTGTTATGGAGTACATGTTTGCTTCTTTGCCGGTATATCGGATGAAGTATATATGTATTATTCTATTGTACATATGTACACACACACACGCACACACACACACACACACACACACACACACACACACACACATATATATATATATATATATATATATATATATAATATATAAAGTTAAATCGAATAACAATTTTATTTGCCGGGGATTTTTTCATGCTGCAAGGGTTTACTAAAATAGTTAGTATATAATAATATATATAATATAATATATATAATATATATATATATATATATATATATATTAATGTTGATATTATGATTTTCACACTCATAACTTCAAGTTTCTTGGTAGTCCAATCATCAGATGAGAAGTGGTTGAGATGTAAAAAACCAGTCGTGAAATGGTAAAAATCAAATTTTGTAGCGTTTATATGCAGCGTTTTTCACGCGATGGGAAATGCAAAGCTAAAAATTGTTTTTTTAAACTGTGGCTTGTTTAACGTTTATGTGACGTGGATTGTATTCACGTGATGTAATGTCATGACGTTAAATTTGTATTTAAAAAACATTATAATCAAACAAACTTGCATTGGTGTTAATGCACGCGGTGTTCAGATGAATTTTTTTTTTTTTTTTTTAAATAAATAAATAAATAAATAAATAAATAAAAAAAAAAAAAAAAAAAGGAGAGCGAAAATTCAGGGATCAATTAGGGTCAGGTGGTAAGTGACACAGTAAAAATTTGTTTAAATGCCTACATTTCGAAACGAGTTCACTTCTCTTATTCAACAAGTTATTGCTTGCATTTTGTAGTATGCACAACTTTTCTTCTAAGCAAAGATCGCAACGTTGTCCGCCTTTGTATGCCTGGGCTTTTTTTATTATTTCCCATTTTACTGTAGGTGTTCTGCCCGTTTTTTCCTTGATCTGCCATATATATTTTGATAAGGTGGTACTATTTTCATATCTTTGTTGTTGAAACTTAAATTGTGGTTGTACCACCGACTTTTCCAATTGTTTTCAGTGGCACCAATGTATGTTTTTTCCTCGTTGTTATTTACATTGTCCTTTATTGTGGCTTTGTAAATGATGTTGTTAGCCAAACAATTGCCACTTAATGGGCATTCATTTTAAGGCGACAGTTGCATCTATTAATCTGGTTGTTGTTGTTACGATTTAATATTTTAAAGTTGTGTTTATCGATAATGTTTTAATGTTGTTCATGCAGCAATAACTTATTTTGAGATTGTTTTTGTTAAATAGTTTGTTTAATGTAGGCGATTTGTCTAGGTGTTTTTTCCTTAATTGGAAAAATATTTTACCCACATTCGTTATCACGGTTTTGCTGAAAGGGGGTTGAACCAAATGATGTTTCTCTTTCTTGATTTGTCATTATTATTATTTTCATAGTTGTTATTATTTTTGTATACTAGTTTGGAGTATAATCCACTGTTTTTTAGGGCGTTTTCATATATCGTTTTTGATTTGTTGAATATATCGGCATTGGTGGAATTAGTGGCGAGTCTATGTTCTATAGACTTGTGAATGTGTTTAGTAATTGTTGGAGGATGGTCTGATTTTATGTTAATATATAATGGTGTATTATTTTCTTTCCTGTACGGTTTCCACGTCCCTTTGTTTAGGTCGAAAGTTACGTCCAGGAAATTAACTGTTTTCAAATTAGACTTTATGTCTAATTTTAAATTATAATTTTTGAAAGTTTTTATTAATTTTTTCCTTGCACAATCTATATTACGGTTATTATTGTCATTTAAATATAGCAAACCGTCATCACGATAAATTCCAAAATTTTCTTTATTGAAATCTTGAGCTATTTCCGAAAGTAGGAATATACCTACAATTTCGCAAGTCTCAGCGCCACAAAAACTTCCCATACTAACATCAAAAAATTGCATCATTTGGTTCACCCCCTTTCAGCAAACCGTGATAACGAATGTGGGTAAAATATTTTTCCAATTAAGGAAAAAACACCTAGACAAATCGCCTACATTAAACAAACTATTTAACAAAACAATCTCAAAATAAGTTATTGCTGCATGAACAACATTAAAAACATTATCGATAAACACAACTTTAAAATATTAAATCGTAACAACAACAACCAGATTAATAGATGCAACTGTCGCCTTAAAAATGAATGCCCATTAAGTGGCAATTGTTTGGCTAACAACATCATTTACAAAGCCACAATAAAGGACAATGTAAATAACAACGAGGAAAAAACATACATTGGTGCCACTGAAAACAATTGGAAAAGTCGGTGGTACAACCACAATTTAAGTTTCAACAACAAAAGATATGAAAATAGTACCACCTTATCAAAATATATATGGCAGATCAAGGAAAAAAACGGGCAGAACACCTACAGTAAAATGGGAAATAATAAAAAAAGCCCAGGCATACAAAGGCGGACAACGTTGCGATCTTTGCTTAGAAGAAAAGTTGTGCATACTACAAAATGCAAGCAATAACTTGTTGAATAAGAGAAGTGAACTCGTTTCGAAATGTAGGCATTTAAACAAATTTTTACTGTGTCACTTACCACCTGACCCTAATTGATCCCTGAATTTTCGCTCTCCTTTTTTTTTTTTTTTTTATTTATTTATTTATTTATTTATTTAAAAAAAAAAAAAAAAAAAAAAAAAATTCATCTGAACACCGCGTGCATTAACACCAATGCAAGTTTGTTTGATTATAATGTTTTTTAAATACAAATTTAACGTCATGACATTACATCACGTGAATACAATCCACGTCACATAAACGTTAAACAAGCCACAGTTTAAAAAAACAATTTTTAGCTTTGCATTTCCCATCGCGTGAAAAACGCTGCATATAAACGCTACAAAATTTGATTTTTACCATTTCACGACTGGTTTTTTACATCTCAACCACTTCTCATCTGATGATTGGACTACCAAGAAACTTGAAGTTATGAGTGTGAAATCATAATATCAACATTAATTATAAAACTGCTCTGCTTTATTAGCATTGAGCACCTTTCCATGCAAATACTTTTCTCATTTTTTCATTCACTATTCATTATATATATTATATATATATATATATATATATATATATATATATATATATATATAAATGTTTTGTTTGTTTTAGAAGTCCTGAAAAAGATGAACATTTTGTTTCTGATTTTCATTTTTTCATGCCTCTAAAACAAAGGAAAACTGTTCCCATATATATATATATATATATATATATATATATATATATATATATATATATATATATATATGAGAGGTATCCAAATCTTGGTTGTAATGGATGATTCTAAATGTGATTTCTAAGACACACTGTATTATTATTGTATGATCCAGTATGTATAAATACAGTGAATCTTTAAATCACTACAGAGAGCTCAATGTATAATAATCTTTTTTGATTATATACAGAGCAATATTTATCTTAGAAAGGAAGGAAAAACTCAACACCGTAATTCCATAATAAATTTATTTCGACCAAAATTGGTCCTTTTTTCTCATTTGACTTCCTGTCACAATGGTGACAGTCTTACAATGTAAAAAAAAATTGTATTCTTTTTTTAAAATTTATTTTTTAAATTTATTTTTTTGAGAAGTAAAATTTTTCAGTTATGCAATTCAAATAACCTGATCTTTCATCTGATGAGACTGAATTTTGGGGAGCTATATTAAATCAACTTAGATTTATATAGGCCCCAATTTTGTTCGAAATAAATTTATTATGGAATTACGGTGTTGAGTTTTTTCTTCCTTTCTAAGATATATATATATATATATATATATATATATATATATATATATTACTCTGTTTTTTTCTGTTAAAAAAAAAAAAATTTTTTATTATTTTTTTTGTTTTTGTTTGAATTTATATATATTCAGCTCTTTGGGTTTTTTTGTGATATGCTTGTCCATAAGTGAATTGAGACCCATCTGATGAGACGAAAATTTGGGGAGCCGGTTTAAATCAACTTAGATTTATATGGGCCCCAATTTTCGTCGAAATAAATTTATTATGGGATTACTGTATTGTGTTCTTCCTTCCTTTATTGATAAATATTGCTCTGTATATAATCTAAAAGGTTATTTTACATTGAGCTCTCTTCAGTGATTTAAAGATTCGCTGTATTTATACACACTGGATCATCAATATTAATACAGTGTATCTTAGAAATCACATATAGAATCATCCCTTACTACCAAGTTTTGGATAAATCTCTTATATATATATATATATATATATATATATATGGTGAGTCTAGTTGTCAATGTACATATTTGTATTTATGTTTATATATATTTATATATGAATACATATATATGTGAATGTGTGTTAAGTTTCATTCTATTTTATTCAATATTTCGGGGAGGTGATTCCTCTTTTTGAAGCATTTTTAGTCTGGCTGACTGGGGCGGTTGCTGGCGCTCAGCCAGTCTAGAAATGCTTGTAAAAGAGTTTGTAAAAATGTTTACCAAGGATGCATCCTTCATTTTGAAATCACATGAACTCATTTTTATCTGAGTTTACGTATAGGCTGATGTTCCGTGCTGCCTTTTCTAGGTTGTGAAACAAGGATTCGGCTTATATAGGTATATTTACAAGCAGTGCCGGATCATCCGCGTAGTCCGCCCCCGTTATAGTCTGTGCAAGATATCGCCTGCTTCTTGCCTTTTTAGTGTGAGGCCTTATTCTCTTATGAGATCTAATGATATTTGAAGTACGTAGTCTCTGCATATTATGAATATATATGGGGCTAAAATATGTCCTTGCAGGACTCCAGCGGCTATATCAAAGAAATGTGTGTCACTATCAGGTGAAATGCAATGATACATTTAACTGTGGCTTAAGCCCTTATAATTTTGAAGAGAAATGAATTTATTCCATTTTGATGCAAATTTTATTATTTCGGCTTGGTACAAAACTTGTTCTTATAGGATTCCCGATCTATCTGAATATTTATAAAAACAAATTGGAAAGATATGGACTTTTCTTTGAAACATTTTATTGCATCTATTTATGAATAATCTTGTATCGAACTATATAATTCGGATAGAAGAAGAAGAAGAATGAAGAAGAAGAATAATAAAGAAGAAGAAGGAAGAAGAAGAAGAAGGAAGAAGAAGAAGAAGAAGAAGAAGAAGAAGAATGAAAATGAAGAAGAAGAAGAAGAAGAAGAAGAAGAAGAAGAAGAAGAAGAAGAAAGACGTTTAACAAAGAAGAAAAGAAGAAGAAGTAGAAGAAGAAGAAGAAGAAGTAGAATAACCAATGAATGAGGAAGAACGAAGAAGAAGAAACATTGAAGGAAGAAGAAGAAGAAGAAGAAGAAGAAGAAACAGTGAAAGAAGAAACAGTGAAAGCATTAAAGAAGAAGAAGAATAAAAGGATTTTTAAAAGTAGGATGAAGGAAAGAGAAAAAGAAAAAGAAGAAGAGGAAGAAGAGGAAAATGTAAGAAGAATAAGACGTTTAACGACGACGACGACGACGACGAAGAAGAAGAAGAAGAAGAAGGAAATTTTGAAGAAGAAGAATAAGAAGAAAGAAAAAGAAGGAAATTTTGAAGAAGAAGAAGAAAGAAAAAGAGGGAAATTTTGAAGAAGAAGAAGAAGAAGAAGAAGAAGAAGAAGAAGAAGGAAATTTTGAAGAAGAAGAAAAAGAAGAAAGAAAAAGAAGGACATTTTGAAGAAGAAGAAGAAGAATAAGAAAGAAAAAGAAGGAAATTTTAAAGAAGAAGAAGAAGAAGAAGAAGAAGACCACATTTTTCTAAGCAGGAGGTTGTCTATGTTACCTAGATTGCATCTGGCAAAATCAATTTTATTCTTTTTCTTTCTTTTATTTTAGGTAATTCGGCGGCTTTCAAAACGACCTACCTTAAATCTGTTGTAGCACACCTCAACTATAATAGTGGTTACTTGTTATAGCACAGTAGAATAGACATTTAAAAATAATAGTAATTCTGCATTCACAGGACTTTGAATTTTCATAAACCTTATAGTTCTGCTCTGGTTTGGTAAGTTCGATTCCTAGAAGCGGGAGAATTTGGAATTTGAAGAGTTCTAGCTTAGGTTTTGTGTCTTAACTATGTTGTGTCTTAACTGGCATTAATCTATTTACTGCTAAATTAAAAACAAACAAAATATCGCCTGGGTAGTTCAGTCGGTAGAGTTTTCGGCTAGAAACCACAAGGTTCCTAGTTCGATACCGGCCCTCGACAACTCAGCGTATAAGTAGCACACACAGGGATCTGTGCGGTAAAGTAAGGAGCTGATGGTAGGTTTGGCGCTCTACCTCAGATGCAAAAATAATTTCCTTGGTCTAGCGCTATGAAAAGGGATAGATCCCTCGCTGTCTGGCTGATACCGAGCATTATGAAGAGGTGGCACGCCAGTTGTTTGAGTGTGTGGAGTGAAGAGGTCGCCCCGAGCGATCTTACTTTTTTGTTAGAGGGGGGAGGAACCTGTGGAGTAATTAATTTGTTTACTATTTTGAAATTATTGTTCAGAAATACTGGAACATTTTTTTAAGTTAAAGAAATGTTGCAATGTAGACCATATATGATGCGTTGTGTTGATTTTAAGAACTATGGCTGTATGTAGGTAATTGATGGGAGGTGGATATCGCTTGTACTATGTACCGCGTTGTTTTTTGTCTGTACAAAAGTTTACGGTGATCGTGCCTTATGGTCAGTCATAAAGATGCGCAAATAATATCGTCTAAGCAATACGAATAAATAGCAACTCAGAGTGTGAAGCATAGGCAACATTAAGACAGTTTCCTCATTGTTGTTTTAAACAGAGTTTAATAAATACATGACGTTGGTAGTTATATATCGTATAGTAGAGTAAGGTCGTTGGGCGGTTATTATTTAAATACATATTTAACGGTGAGAGTGTATAGATTACATTTGAAATGCTAGTTTTGATTGTTTCGAATTCCTTGTATGAATCTTGATGATTATTAGCTTTACTTAGGAAGTGTACAAAACTCGCGTTGGGCATAGGATAATTTCTTAATACTGAAGGTGCGCTGCCGACTCCTACAGGCCAATAGAGTGATTCAAAGTCTATTTGTTGTACAGAGTCGCGGGTGAGTGATTCGGTTTTATTTTTTGATACGTGCTTCATAATTATTTCTTAATAAAGGGCTTTAGGTATATGTTTTGTGAGCAGTGAAAACAGAGACTGTATGCGGTAATATTTTTATGTATTGTGCATTGGTTATTTCTTTAAGGGATCGTCTCGTAAGTAGTTCATCCGCTAAGCATACGATACATACATGATTGTACATGTGATTATGTGGGTGAGTATGCAGAACTCGTGTCAGTATGGAGGCCGATGTATTTGTGCCTTCGGATAATAGAATTAAAAAACAAAAATAACAATAAAAAAGAAAGTTCAACGGTGAGCTGTGCGAATGTGGGCTTTTTTAGTCCAGCTATATCTTCCCACTTCACAACAAGTTATTCCAGGGTAGCACAGGGTAGTTTATGCTGGCAGCCATTTCGCCGATGCACAGTTGTTGGTACTCATCAGGACCAAACTTCTGCTTCAGACAAGGCTTCCGAACTGTTACAAATTGTTGCATCTATGCGAGAAGTTGTGTTGTTAGTAATCAGTGAATAACTGATACCCAAAAATGAGATCTTTTACATAATCATTGTTTGAGAAATGCATCAAAGACTCGTCTAAAATTTGAAAAAATTGAATAGGAAAGAACAAAAAGGAAATGAGTTTGCTCGAAGGAAAGACGAGAAAAAAGAAAAGAAAGACCTAATGAAGACCTAAGGAAGCATATATTTACAAATGAAAATATATCTAAAAGTGCTGGTCAATAGATGTAGGTGCGAATTTTTCACTTTTTTTAAATATCAAATTGTCCATCTAAATGGCGAAAGTGTGTGTTAGTATGAATACTGATAGCCAAAAAAATAGATCTTTTACATACATGCATTGATTTTATTTTTTTTTTTTTTTTTTTTTTTTTTTTTTTTTTTTTTTTTTTTTTTTTTTTTTTTTTTTTTTTTTTTTTGAGGAAATAGCATCACAAGACCGTCTAAATTTGAAAAGAAAGAAAGAAAGAAGCGAAAGGAAGAGTTTGATCGAAGGAAAGACAGAAAAAAAAAGAAAGAAGCCTAATGAATCTACAATGTTAAACGAAAGAAAGAAAAAGAACATTGAAGAAAGAAGAAAGAAAGAAAGAGAGATTAGAAACGAAGAAATAATGATAGGTAACGAATAAAGAGATGAAGCAAAACGAAAGAACAGAAAATAGCGAATGATCAAGAGAGGGTTTAATAAAAAAAAAAAAAGAAAGAAAGACGAACTAACAGAAGAAACGATGGTTGAAGAAGAAAGGAAGTAAAGAAAGAAGAAGAAGAAAGAAAGAGAAAGAAAGATGCGTTTGTTGATATATTGACTGAATCTGGTATTGTATTGTATATTAGAGATGTCAGTGGATCGATGAGTTGGTAATTTTATAGGGTGATTTGAGGCAGAATTAAGAGGATATAGTTTTTTGAGAAGTTGTTTTACTGATGTGTGGTTAGGTGTACGTGAGGGATCGTTGTATAAGATCTAGCACTACAATAGAGGGGATAATTGAAGTTAATGAGGTGGTGCTGTTAGGGAAAGAGTGGAAAATGAGTAATAGTGAGCTGTTTCAGGTGTAGAAATTCAAGAATTAAGAGTGATGGCCACATGTATGCCATGAACACTTTTTTACTGGGGTAGTTTGATAGGAAGTGTGGCAGTGAGTTTGAATTAAGCTTAAGGAAATTGATAATCATGTTCAATGAATGTCTAGGCAGGAAAGAATGGAATAGGAAAGAAAGAAATGTAAAAAATGAAGAGAAAAATGAAGGATTTAGACCCGAAAAAAAGAAAGAACAGATGATTGGCTCGTGCTCGCGAAAGAATTGGCTCGAAGAAAAGGTAAGAAAGAATGAGAGTGAATTGGGATGACCGCATAAAAGAAGTGTAAGAAAGAAAGAATTGGCACGTTGGCCGGAACTATTGCACATAGTGAGGTAGGGCAAAATTTGATAACCAGGTGCACTTGGCTCAGATCTCTACTGCCGGTTTTGAGACGTTTCCCTTTGTGAGAAGCACTTGTCTGTCAGGATTAGATAAGATGCCGTTATTGTGTGGCGCTGTTTGTGTGGTTGTAGGGGTGTTTTCCACGGTACGACGACAGGATCGTATATAATCGATTGTATAGCGTTTGCTTGATATTAGCTGTCTTTACTAGATCTTTACTTGCTTCTATATCTTGGACATGGCATATTCTGCTGGCCGGCTGCTGATTCTGATCGATTTTGCGCTTGGTCTGTCAAGAATCTTCTGATAGTGTCGGTCTTCTATGGGTAATTCGGGTCTGGGTTTCGTGTTAGGGATTTCTTCCTTATGCAGAAGTCCCGTATGTGGTCATTGTAGTTTTTAGTAATGAATACACATAGACATTTAGGCGATTTACTTTGGATGGTGATACTGCTGAGTGTTATTTGTGTAATTCCGCGCAAGACCGAGACATTCTGCGACATCCTAGTCGTGACATCGGCTCACTACAGTTCTATTAAGGCTGCTGTGAAGTTGACTTTTACTATAGCTGTAAGCTCAGGAACCAGGGTCGTTCTAGTGGACCTTCCGGTTTCACGATTTATAGCGGTCCCGAAAGAAGGGGACAAGCAAGAAAAAAAAAAGGTGGTGAAAGTAAGGAGGTCAGAGCGTTGGTACAGCGTCATCATATGCAGCTCGATTCAAGGCTCGTGACGTCTTCGCACTAATGATATAGCCGCCATTATATTGTCGGTATCCTAACCGTGTATAGTCCGGGTAACTGATATGAAGTATCAGAAGGATCCATAACGTTATCGTAACACTGCATACGATTGGTCCTCAATTTCTTAACTACATACATAAACCAATTGCCGTTTATAATGATCTGCCGCCGAGTGGGAAATGTGTTCGCGCGCTGAGAAAAGTTACGATGGAACGAAGCCAGGCAATTTCGCACTATGCACAACGCCACGCTGGTTGATTGGTCAGCGCGGGTGGTGTAGTGATGGTGTAGGCGTCCCCCGCAGAAAGGGCACCTATATTGATGCATGATATGAGTGAATGGATAGATGGTTGTGTAGGAAGGTAAAGTAATGTGGGAAATGAAATGTGAGTCGTATGGTGTCTTCACTTTGGTTGCTGAAGAGAGTTAACGTCGGAGGTCAGCACAGGGGTTGATCAGAGAGAAGAGAGAGAGAGAGAAGAGAGAGAGAGAGAGAAGAGAGAGAGATTTAGAGAGGAGAGAGAGAGAGAGAGAGAGAGAGGGGGAGGGGGTGTATCAACGTAAATGGAGTTTTTTTTTTTTTTTTTTTTCCATGTTGTCGGGCTGTTTCAGGGAGGTTATTTGCGAGTAAGAAGCTACAGGAAAGCTAAGTATGTTCATGGCGAATACAATAATGATGACATGAATATTATAATAGTGGCAGCCGGTAATTGCTAATATATGTGCAAATGTAATATTCGAGGATGTTTAGGTGATATCGAACATGCAAGTCGAGCTGTTGTTAGGTCTTTTGTAGGTATGGAGGCGTCTGAGCCAGGACATAGCTTTTGTGAGTAATGGCAGTCTAATCACTATTGGTGTCTTTTCTTTTTGTAAGTCTAGTCTGTCGGTCTACGATTAGTTGTTTCTATTTTGTAGTATGTAGTGTGGAGCTAGAGCCACATAACTTTCTGTGAGTATGCATCTATCTGTTCGACATTGTTTCTTTTGTAGTATGCGATGAGCACAGTCTACATATGTGATTTCTTTTGATAGTACGATTTGTTAGTTTTAGGCTACTACTAAGCATTAGCTTTTGTAGTAAGTGCAAGTCTTACGCACAATTACTGTTGTGTAATATGCATTCTATGACAGCATTGTTTTCGCGTTAGCTAATATGAGAGTCTATAGCCCCATTGTTTCTTTTGTAAGTAATCAGTATAAGTACCAGCGTATACTGTTTGTAGTTGCATGAGTGTATCCGACATTGGGTTTCGTTTTGTAGTAGCCAGTCTACCATGGGATTGTGCATGTGATAGTTTTTGTAGTGATTGCAGGTGCCTACGCAGCATTGTTTTTTTTTGTAGGGTGCAGTAATACTACTATACTGTAGTATGGGGCATCTACAATATTGTGTGTCCGTTGTAAGTCATGCAGTCTACCACGATTGCTTCGTGTTTGTAAGGTGAAGCAGATAATCGTATTCCTAGATTAATTACGTTTTGTAGTTGCAAGTGCTACAACATGTGTTTTTCGTTTGTAGTGGTAATGCAGTGCTACGATATATGTTTGTTTTGTAGTAGATGGTGAGGCGCAGGTCGTATCATAGTAATGTGTTATCGTTTTTGTAGTAATGCAGTCTACTACATTGTTTTTCGTTTGTTAGTATCAGTCTACACCATATTATTGTGTTTTGTAGTATGCAGTCTACCACATTATTTGTTTTGTAGTATGAGTCTTCACATTATTTCTTTTGTAGTATGGCAGTCTAACACATTATTGTGTTTTGTAGTATGCAGTCTACAACATTGTTTCGTTTGTAGTTATGCACTCTACAGATACTTTTTGTAGTATGCAGTCTACCACATTGTTCAAATTGCCTACCACATTTGTCTATTATTGTATGTAGTTTACCACATTATTTTTAACGTAGTGTACAGTCTACCACTTTGTTTCTATTGTAGTACACATTCTACCAGATTGTTTATATTATAGTATGTAGCATACCATATGATTTCAATCGTAGTATGTAGCATACCGCATTTTCTCTATCGTTCTGTAGAGTCTACCCCATTGCTTTTATTGAAGAATACCACGCTGTTTCCATTGTAGTATGCAGACGTCCGCATTTAATCTAAATATCGGGGCGATTTCTGAAAATATTTGATGTCATTCAGCTTTTCTGAAATCAGGTTATCGAACAAATAGTATGAATTTCTGTGTAGAAAATGTCTGATAATAATCTACTTTATACGCTTTTGGGACACTCGTATATAAAAGACATATGATAAATTCTTTGACGGGGACGTTTGAAACATTGATGCTCATATGGCGTTATTTATTTATTGTTGGTCTTCTCAAACTTACTTATTCATTCATTTCTCTATTCAAAAGATGTAAAAATATATTTTATATATTATCACAGGGGCGGCCGGCTTTGTTTAGAAGCCAAATATATCAAAAGAGTTTTGTTTTGATTCACATGAAAAGAAATGGAATTTTCCAGTCTGCGACCCAGTTGTATTTCAAGTTGAATTATAAAACAAACGGAAACGCACTGGAAGATTATTTAGCGGGAAATATAAACGTGTATTGATTCGAGCCTCGTTTTCAAAGTGATAAATGATATCTAACATGAAATGATGTCGAATATCAAATGATATTTATTTCCAAATTAATTGCCTTTGATTCCTCGTGGATTAGATGTTTATTTATGATAGATTTGTTCTCTTGGATTGAAACTGATGTTTCGTTTTTATTAATTCAGGGAATACATTTTATCTTATCTGTCATCTTGTCTGATATTTTTTCTTTTTTAAAACATCATAGAAATAGATGAGGACAAAAACAAACAAAACAAAGAACAAACAAAACAAAAACAATAGAAAGAAAGTAAGCATATATTTACAAAATGAAAATATATGTAAAAGTGCGGGTCAATAGAGTAGGTCGATTTTTTTACTTTTTAAAAATATCAAATTGTCCATCTATGCGAAAGTTGTGTGTTAGTATATTGAATACTGATACGAAAAATGAGATCTTTTACATACATCATTGTTTGAGGAAATAGCATCAAAGACCGTCTAGAATTTGAAAGAAAGAAAGAAAGAACGAAAGGAAGAGTTTGATTGAAGGACAGACAGAAAAAAAATGTTAAAAACAGAAAGACCTAATGAATCTACTAATGGTTAAATGAAAGAAAGAAAAAGAAAAATTGAAAGAAAGAAAGAAAGAAAGAGAGATTAGAAACGAAGAAATATAATAGGTAACGAAGAAAGAGAATGAAGCAAAAACGAAAGAAAGAAAATAGGAATTGATAAAGAGAGGGTTAATAAAAGAAAAGAAAGAAAGAAAGAAGAAAGAACTAACAAAGACACGAATGGTTAGAAAGAAAGAAAGAAAGAAAGAAAGAAAGAAAGAAAAGAATGAATGAATTAATGAATTTGATACCTAAAGAAAGAAAAAGAATTAGCTACAAAAGAAAGAAAGAAGAAAGAAAGGTGCGTTCAAATATATTGACTGAATCTGTATTTATTAAGTCATATCTTATTATAATGGAGATTGTAGGTTTGTATGTCTGTAACCGAAACTATATTACTATTCAAGTCACAATTCCCTTAGTTATTTACATCACATTCTCCATGATTTTATTTTTATTTAAACCTCAATTATTAATAAAATTGTTTTACATTACTTACACTGTTGACCATATCTACATACTAATAACATGCAATTGTATTTATATATACAACAAAATAGGGGATTACAGTGTGAATTGGAAGGCTAATTTGCATATTGATCTTAAAAAATTGATTTTAATAAATATATGCTTAGTATTATTGATTTCTAATTGTTTGGTTTTATATTAATGAATATGAGCAAAAATCTCGGGGATAAATCATAAAAGAAATCCATTAACAAGAAGAAATAACTGTAATATTATTCTTTACTTCCTATTTTAACTAAATAGTTAAATTAGGAAAATTTACCAATGAAAGACGGGAGTAAGGGAAAATGATGGAATAGTTAGTTTCAAAGTTGTTCTATTTTTCAATCATACCCCCTCTGTTCCAAATCTTTTTATCTGCATTCTTATTCAGTTTCATTAGCTTTTCTAATTTAACATGATATTTTATTATATTAAAACTTAAATACTTGCACCCGGAGGGTGCATATATTTGCTAGTATTAATAAAGTGTTGACAAATCTTATTATAATGGAGATTGTGTGCTTGTCTATCTGTAACCGAAACTAAATCACTACTCAAATCACAATTCCCTTAGTTATTGACGTCATGTTCACCATGAATTTATTTTTTATTTAAACCTGAATTAGTCATAAAATTGTTATACTTAATTGATAGTGTTGGATTACTCTACATACTTATAACATGCAAGTATATTTATATATTCAACAAAATAGCAGTTTACAGTGTGAACGAGAAGGCTAATTTGCATATTGATATTAAGAATTTGATTTTAATAAATATATGCTTAGTATTATTGATTTCTAATTGTTTGATTTTTCTCTTAACGAATCTGAGCAAAAATCTCTGGGATAAATCTTAAAAGAAATCCATAAACAAGACGAAAGAACTGTAATTTTATTAAATACTTCATAATCTAACTAAATAGATAAATTAGGAAAACTGAAAGATGGGAGTGATGGAAAATGATGGAAGAGTTAGATTTAAAGCTGTTCTATTTTTCGATTATACCCCCTCAGTTTATAATTTTCTAAATAGTTTCCAATTTGATACACTATTTTATTACATCAAAACCTAAATACTTGCACCCGAAGGGTGTGTATATTTACTAGTTAAAATAATAGAATTTTACTATTTAACTGGGATCTTTATAATTTCAACAAAAGAATATTTTTAGTGGCTGAATAATTTCAAGAAATTCAGAATTAAAATGGCCTGCTTGTATGCTTGCATACTTTGTACGGGGTTATTTTAAGGAGTGTGTATATTTGAATAAGCTTAAGAAATTGATACAGTTCAATATCACAGAAAGAAAGAAAGAAAGAAAGAAAGAAAGAAAGAAAGAATTGGCTTGAAAGAAAGAAAGCAAAAAAGAAAGAAAGAAAGAAAGAAAGAACGAAAAAAGATTTAGACCGAAAGAAAGAAAGAAAGAAAGAAAGAATTGGCTCGAAAGAAAGAAAACAAGTAAGTAAGAAAGAAAGAAGAAAACAAAGGAAAAGAAAGAAAGAAAGAAAGAAAGAAAGGAAGATTTAGCCCGAAAGAAAGAAAGAAAAGAAAGAAAGAAAGAAAGAAAGAAGAAAAAGAATTGGCTCGAAAGAAAAAAAGAAAGAAAGAAAGAAAAAAGAAAGAAAGGAAGAAAAAAGAAAGAAAAAAAAAGAATTGGCTCGAAAGAAAAAAATTTAGACCGAAAGAAAGAAAGAAAGAATTGGCTCGAAAGAAAGAAAACAAGTAAGTAAGAAAGAAAGAAAGGAAGGAAAAAAGAAAGAAAGAAAGGAAGGAAGAGTTAGCCCAAAAGAAAGAAAGAAGGAAAGAAAGAAAGAATTGGCTTGAAAGAAAGAAAGCAAGAACGAAAGAAAGAAAGAAAGAAAGAAAGAAAGATGCGTTTAAATGTATAGATCGGATCTGTATTTACTATACCATATATGAATAAAATGTCACTGCCGACACTTGAGTTAGAACATTGATCTCCAGAATATAAAAAAATGCTCCCCCTCCATTTCGTGTTAATAGAGGTAATGTGCTGCTTGGATTGAAGTACTTATAAGCATAGATTGGCTGGGTGTAATTTTTTGCAATCAGATCCATTACTCCTGAATAACGAGTTCTAACCTCACTTGGTACCCAATACTTGCGTAACGGACATGTTGGGTAAAAAGGTTTTCCTGGGACTCACAAAAGTGACATTATCCTATGAAAACCAGCAAATTCGAACCTCACTTGATACCCAATACTTGCGTGACGGTAAAATGGGCTCGTGGGGGCTCACAAAAAGTGACGCCTTCCTATGGAAACCAGCACATGGGTATGCAAGTACGGGTCGACCAGCAAATATCTACATAGACCAGTTCTGTGCAGTAAGATTATTTACGGGGTTCGAAGGAGCTCTTATTTCTCCGTAGTTGTAGGCTATTTCGGACAAAGAAGGAACAAACACGAAAGTAAAATGCAGACACTTGTATTAACAAAAATCACATAAATGTTTTTGCAAATTTTATTGGTATTTGCTACTAGACTTATCTGTGAGTTGAGCAGCTCGTTGTAGAAGTTGGAATGTTGATAGGACGCTTCTTCGGACGTTTCTCGTTTATTTTTACGTCTCTCCTCCAGTAGCTGCTATGCGATAAGTGAAGAAATTTGGTTTTGGCGCCAACATACCATGTTGGCTATTCGCCCTCTAGCGGCAGGGAGAGATAATTCACTATCGAATTTCCGACAGCAGATACTAGATGCTGCACAGAGGGGCAGTGAGTGATAGGGACGGTTGACGAGAGGTTGTCATGGAGATGTGCATTTGTTGCTACATGATAGTGATGAAGTACGTCTTAAATATCGAACTATCGAACTAGCACAAGAGGACGAGGAACTAATACTTTTGGCGCGAATAATATTCCGATTTCAGCAAAAGTCCTCACCGGAAGTTAAGTAAGAGGAAAAGGTTAAGCTTTAACCGGTAGAGGGCGATAATCCCAAAGTGGGAAAAGGGGGAAAGTTATTAATTCCTCAAAACACGCAGAAGCTGCGTTCCCAAGATAAATTCGGCACGATTTTTCTTCTGCTGATGGCACAGAGAAACATTCGGTAAGAATTCCCCAAAATCCTGTCAGAAAAATCAAACGGACATTTTGCTGGTCAGCACATGGTAGCTACAGGCGAATAAATTCGGAGAAACGTGTTTAACCTCTGAAAGTCAATTCAATTTCACGTATCCATTGATAGGAATGAAGAAGAGAGAAAGAAAGAAAGTAAGAAAGAAAGAAAAATTGGTGTCTACAGATAAAGAAAGAAAGAAAGAAAGAAAGAAAGAAAGAAGAAAGATCAATGTCTACAAAGAATGAAAGTAAGAATTAATGGATACCTTCATTGAAAGAAAGAAAGAAAAAGGTAAAAAAGAAAGAATGAAATAAAAAAAGTATGTCTACGAAGAAAGAAAGAAAGAAAGAAAAATGGAACTTACACAGAATGGATGAAAGAGAAATATATACCTTCATTGAAAGAAAGAAAGAAAGAAAAAAGGATGTTTATGAAGAAAGAAAGAAAGAAAGAAAGAAAGAAAGAAAGAAAAATGGAACTTATACAGAAAGAAAGAAAAAGAATGAAAGAGAAATATATACCTTCATTGAAAGAAAGAAAGAAAAAAGGATGTCTATGAAGAAAGAAAGAAAGAAAGAAAGAAAAATGGAACTTACACAGAAAGAAAGAAAAAGAATGAAAGGGAAATATATACCTTCATTGAAAGAAAGAAAGAAAGAAAGAAGGAAAAAAAGAAAGTAAAATGGATCTCGTACGGAAAGATAGAAAAAAAGAACGAAAGAAAAATGTTTACTTTCATTGAAAGAAAGAAAGAAAAAAGAAAGAAGGAAAGAAAAAATACAAGAAAGAAAGAAAAGAAAGAAAAATCAAACTTGCACAGAGAGAAAGAAAGAAAAGAATGAACGAAAAATAAATACCTTCATTGAAGAAGGAAAATAAATAAAGAAGAAAAGAAAATAGATTCTGGCGAAGAAAAAAAGGAACGAAAGAAGAAAAAGAAAGAAAGAAAGAAAGAAAGAAGAAAAATAGATTTGGTGAAGAAAAAAAAGGAACGAACGAAAGAAAGAAAGAAGAAAGAAGAAAGAAAGAAAGAAGAAAGAAAGAAAGAAAGAAAAAATAAATAAATAAGGAAATAGATTCTGGCAAGAAAAAAGGAACGAACGAAGAAAAAAAAGAAAGAAAGAAGAAAATAGATTCTGGCGAAGAAAAAAGGAACGAAAAGAAAGAAAAGAAAGAAAGAAAAGAAAGAAAGAAAGAAAGAAGAAATAAGGAAAATAGATTCTGGCAAAAAAAAAGGAACGAACGAAAGAAAAAAAAGAAAGAAAGAAAGAAAGAAAGAAAGAAAGAAAGAAAATAGATTCTGGCGAAGAAAAAAGGGAACGAAAGAAAGAAAGAAAGAAAGAAAGAAGAAAAAGAAAGAAAAAGGAACGAACGAAAGAAAGAAAGAAGAAAAAAGGAAAGATTCTGGCAAAGAAAAAAAGGAACGAACGAAAAAAAAAAAGAAAGAAAGAAAGAAAGAAAGAAAGAAAGAAAATAGATTCTGGCGAAGAAAAAGAAACGAACGAAAGAAGAAAAGAAGAAAGAAAAAAAAAAAAAATAAGGAAAATAGATTCTGGCAAAGAAAAAAAGGAACGAACGAAAGAAAAAAGAAAGAAAGAAAGAAAGAAAGAAAGAAAGAAAGAAAATAGATTCTGGCGAAGAAAAAAGGAACGAACGAAGAAAGAAAGAAAAGAAAGAAAGAAAGAAAGAAAGAAAGAAAGAAAGAAATAAGGAAAATAGATTCTGGCAAAGAAAAAAAGGAACGAACGAAAGAAAAAAAAGAAAGAAAGAAAGAAAGAAAGAAAGAAGGAAAATAGATTCTGGCTAAGAAAAAAAGGAACGAACAAAAGAAAGAAAAGAAGAAAGAAAGAAAGAAAGAAAGTAAGAAGGAAAATAGGATTCCCACAAAAGAAAAAAAGAAGAAAGAACAGTGAAAAAAAGAAACAGTATCCTCCTAGATTTGAACCCGGCTCACCGATTCCATTTCTTACAGCAATAATCGTTTCACAAATCACGCCCCCTAAACACACACGGTAGGGACAATGCATCTTCACCCCACACTAATGCCCTTAAGAAAGGCATGAACCCATCTCTTCATCTGTATCTCTCTGTATCCCTGACGGCATTCACCCTGGATCGGATGAGCTGGTTCCATCCAACGAATTTATCATATCCCGAGCCCTGTCGCCTGGGGCTTTAGAATACACCGACTGCACCTCTGCAGACAGGTAAGACCCCCCCCTCACGATGGAGCCACCTGTTGGCCGAGGGTACAAACCTGGGATGCTTAAGGACGAAATCCTGGTGGCTGAGCAGTCCATGACATGCAATATTCCACTTGGGTCCTTACATAGTCTAGACGGGCGGTCGGGTCAATCGGATGCTTACGTCAAGCCCTAGCACCTATATGATTGTCCCAACCCTATTTCCCACAAAAGAAAAAAAGAGAAGAAAGAACAGTGAAATAAGAACCCTAATGTACAATATTTTATGATCCAAAGGACTAAAGTATTAAATTTTGCTATATGTCAGTCTTTTCGTATTTTCTTTTATCTCGACTCCCATTCTCTTACTATTGGTTTAATTCAGTGGTTCTCAACCGGGGTCCATATGGACCTCCGAGGATCATAAAACATTTTTGGGGACCCAAGCAAGCAAGATATATCTAACTATAAAATACAATGGGATTTTTAAAAATAGAATGGTTATTATTATCAATTAAACCAATGGTTCTCATCCTTTACTTACTTATGGCCCCTTTTTAATCCTATTTTACTCTGGTGGACCCCACCAGAGTAAAATAGGATTAAAAAGGGGCCATAAGTAAGTAAAGGATGAGAACCATTGGTTTAATTGATAATAATTATTTTCGCGATATCTTCTTGCTACACGACGACAGCAGAATGGAGAGTCGCTGGAGCAATTTTTAATGGAACTACGGACCTTAAGCAAGGACTCCAACTTCCGGTCTATGAATGCGGAAGAAATTCGAGACGAACACATAATGGACGCTTTTATTAACGGTCTTCAGAATGCACAGACAACGTCTTCTTGAGAACAAAACGAACAGCTTACGAACAGGCCTATACGTTCGAGGTTGCCCCAAAAACAGTCTGTGTTCTACCTAGAGCCTGATACGACCAGTGCTGCGTTAAACACACATTCGTTTTGTTCCTTCTCTTTGCATAATTCTCCGGACCCCTCCTCAGTGACTTCTTTTTCAAACCAAGAAACTTCGGAGATTTCAAACCCTTCAGAGTTGCCGATTGCCGCTGCTTCAACTAGTCGTAAATGTTATTTTTGTGGGTTCGGTCTACATCCTCGTTTTTCTTGTCCGGCCAGAGATGCTAGGTGTCGGAAATGCAACAAACTGGGACATTTTTCAAAATGTTTGTCGGTTCAGATCCCCTAAAAATAATGTGTCTAAAACTTCTACTTCTTTTATGTTAGCTACTATAACAGCTGCTGCTCCACACTGCCTTTGGAAAAGCATAATACAAATTGAAATTTATGGCGTTCTTATCATATTGTTGTACCGGCCGTTCCTACAGTGGAGAATATACACCGGTTCTCACTATAAATAGTGAGACACCGAGTGAAAAGGTTGTACTGTTACCGTTTAACGGCAAGCTAGCCGTTCCTGTACCATTATTGTAAATACACTTGTCTTATTTTACTCTACCTTGACTTGACTTCTTTTTTACTGTTGGATTAACATCACAACATTAATGCTTTGATTGACACCGGCAGACCCGGTAATTATATTAATCACAAAATTGTAAAAGCTAACCAATAGAAAATGTTTCCCTGTTCTACTCGGGTGTCCATGGCAAATGCTTCCCTATCATCACAAGTGATCGGATACTGTCTCGTGAGTTTACATTTTAAAAACAGATCGTACAAAAACATCAAACTCTCGGTAATGAAAAACCTTTGTAGTAACCTAAAATTTGAGCACGATTTTCTTCGGCATCATTATTGTATCGAGATTCCTTTTGGGGGACCCAAACCAGCCCTTAGCATTTGTGGTCTTACAGCAGTAAATGTCCAGTACCCGCCACTATTTAATAACTTATCTCCAGACTGTAAGCCTATAGCAATAAAGTCGAGACGGTACTCATTCGAAGATGAAATTTTTTATAAAAAACGAAATTACAAGAATGCTTGAGGAAGGAATAATTGAAACTAGTGAGTCTCCATAGAGGACCCAGGTAGTAGTAACATCTTCCGAGAACCACAAAAAGAGGGTAGTAATTGACTACTCTCAAACCATAAATAGGTTTACCTTGCTAGATGCTTACCCATTGCCAAGGATAGACGACATTATAAGTGAAATTGCCAAATACAAAGTGTATAGCACGCTAGACCTCAGAAGTGCCTATCACCAAGTAGCTATCAAACCAGTAGATCGACCTTATACAGATTTTGAGGTAAATGGCCACCTTTATCAGTTTAAAAGGATACCGTTTGGAGTAACACATGGCGTTGTCAGCTTCCAAATGTTTACATTGAATGGATTCTAATGCCCTAAATTTACTGATGGTGAAAAAAGTGCTCAATCAAGAGTTTTAGGTGATTTTCGAGGCCTGATAATTCCCCTGAGAGTGGGCAAAAATGGCAAATTTCGTGTACAAATAAAGTGCCAAACGAATATGATTTTCTGATAGAGTTCGATGAATAGTATCACTTAGTAAAAGATGGATGGTGGCGCTTGAGTATTAAGGGAGATATGGGGCTTCAAAGGTTTGTCCAAAATGCCATTTTTCAGCCATTATAAGACTACGTATTTTGATGAAAATGTACGTTATCGATTTTATTGTTTTTTTCTCACGGATTCTAATGCCCTGAATTTACTGACGGTGAAAAAAGTACTCAATTAAGAGTTTTAGGTGATTTTCGAGGCCTGATAACCCCCCTGAGAGTGGGCAAAAATGGCAAAATTTGGACAAAATGATTAGTGATGAGAAATTGGAAGATACCTTTGCCTATATTGATAACGTAACGGTATGTGGGCACAACTTTGTAAACCATAATCATAATCTAAAACGATTTATGGTGGCCCCTAAGAAGTATAATCTAACACTGAATGACGATAAATGCGTTTTTGGCGTAGGTACCATTAATTTACTGGGGTACACTGTGAAAAAAGGTTCAATGTCACCAGACCCTGATCGACTGAAGTCCCTATTAGGATTGCCCATTCCTTACAATATGCGTGCCCCAAAACGGGCTCTGGGCATGTTTGCACACTACTCTCAGTAGATTGCTTCTTTTAAAAGCAAAATACACCCATTGGTAAAAACGGACAGTTTTCCTCTTTCTTCCACGGCTGTGGAAGCTTTTAAAAATCTTAAAAAGGATATGGCCAACTCAGCTATTACAACTGCAGATCCTGCGATTCCTCTGGTTGTGGAGACAGATGCATCCGATTATGCAATTGCTGTCTCTTTAAGGCAATCTGGACACCCTGTTGCTTTTTTTTCAAGAACCCTGGAGGCACTATTTGATCGGAAGACATTTCAGACTAATTACTGATCAAAAATCCGTCGCATTCATGTTCAACACCAGGACAACAAGTAAAATTAAAAATTAAAAAAAAACCCCAGCTAGATGGAAAATAGAACTCTCTTGTTTTACTTTTGATGCTATCTACCGACCTGGTAAAGAGAATGCGGCAGTAGACACACTATCGAGGGTATGTAACTCGATACCAAACATGAATGAGATTCGTACCATACACAATGAGCTGTGCCACCCAGGCATAACAAGGATGACACATGTGGTACGCACCAGAAATCTACCATCGGACGATGTAAAAAAAATTGATAAAATCGTGTAGAATATGTGGAGAACACAAATCACAGTTCTTCAGACTTAAAACTGGGACGCTGATAAAAGCAACTCAACCATTCGAAAGGTTAAATATTGATTTTAAGGGTACCCTACCATCAAAAAATGGGAATAGTTATATATTAACCGACATTGACGAATATTCACGATTCCCATTTGCAAATTCGGTGATACAGTACTTATACTCGTTATTTGCCATTTTGGGAGTCCCAGCTTACATTCATTCAAACCGTGGAACCTCTTTCATGTCCGGACAATTAGACACTTTCTCCATAAACGAGGAGTGGCCACAAGTCGAACGACACCTTACTACACTCAGGGTAATGGCCAATGCAAACGGTACAATAGCATCATATGGAAAGCATATTCTATAGCTCAGTGAACTTCTGAAGGTGTCCTTATCGGAGTGGTTGCTATATGAGTTCTCAGTTGGTTAGGAGAAGAGGTTTATGGGCAGAATTGGTAATTCAAATCTATGAAAAACCCGCAAAAACGGCAAAGGCCTTTCTACCGTTAGCGTCCGTTCTTTAGTTAATTTCGCAGGAAATCATAACACAATGGGCCTTTTCTATAGCTCAGTGAACTTCTGAAGGTTTCCTCATTGAAGTGGTTGTCATATGAGTTCTACTTTGATTACGAGAAGAGATTTCTGCGCAGAATTGGTAATTCAAATCTATAAAAAAATCGCTAAAACAGCAAAGGACTTTCTACTGTTAGCGTCCATTCTTTAGTCAAGTTCGCTAGAAAGCGTAACTCAATGGGCCTATTCTAGAGCTCAGTGAACTTCTGAATGCGTATTCATCGGAGTGATTGTCATATGAGTTCTCATTTAGTTACGAGAAGAGATATATGCGCAGAATTGTTAATTCAAATCTACAACTGGCTGCCTCAAACTGTAAATATCCAATCCCCCACTGGGACCCCCCCCCGAATCTCTATACATCATTAGAACACTATTATGTACAGCCTCGAATGTTACACCCAGGAGAGTTATCTCCCCTTTTAACGGAGAAGTTCGGTAGGAACCTCACTTCCTTCATGGCTCTCAAAACCGGGAACGGTTCTTCTGAGACGTTTTGTCCGTCATAGTAAGAATGACTCATTACCAAATGAAGTGGAACTGATTGAGGCGAATCCTCATTATGCCCTTGTACGTCACCCCGATGGAAAAGAATCCATTGTTTCCCTCAGAGATCTTGCACCCTCAGGGGATATACCTGCATCTAATATAGCTTGCAAGGAGGTGCCTACATCTCAAGACCCTTCCACCTTAGCCGAAGGTCAACCTGCCGGCATTGCACCATATGACTCCCCGTAAGCATCAGATATGGAGTCCATATTTTCTCTTGAATCACAAAATGCCCACAGTGGGCCAGATATGGACAATTATCCAACTGCTCAGAAACGAGCCGACCCCCAAACCGATTCGGAACCCCTGTTCTCAGAATCACAACCACCTGCACGCAGAAGGAGACGCATCTTTACCAACTCGCGTCTGAGAGAGGAAACCCAGCCCGAGGTATCTTCAGACCAGGAAACCCAGGGTCTTGATTCTACTCCCAATATTGAACTACCATTATGTTCCAACAGAACCCGCAAAAAGCCTGGTCGATGGAGCGACTTCATCCCGTATGATTGAAATAAAATGGGGGAGAATGTAATAAGTAATTGAGTCACCTCCCCTTTCTGTAACTCTATAGTTTTGCAAAAACTATATAAACTTCCAAGAGAACTGCAAAAGTATTCAAAGTAGAATAAAGCTTACCGACTGTGTATGTTCTCTTATTACTACACTACCCTGACAAGCTAAAGCGACATCTCCTCCAGGCTGTAGTCATATCAGTACTGCTGTATGGCTGCACCACCTGGACCCTAACAAGGTGCCTCGAGAATAAGCTAGATGGGAGCTGCACAAAAATGCTGCGAGCAGTATTGAACAAGTCGAGGAAACAGCACCCCACAAGGGAGCAGCTGTATGGACACCTGCCCCCTATCTCACAGACCATCCGAGTGAGACGGACTAGGCATGGAGGGCACTGCTGGAGAAGCAAGGACGAATTCATAAGCGATGTTCTCCTGTGGAAGCTAACACACGGACATGCCAGTGTGGGCCGCCCAGCAAGGACCTACATTGACCAGCTATGTAAAGATGCTGGCTACAGAGAGGAAGAACTCCCTGGGGCGATGAATGATAGGGAAGGTTGGCGAGAGATTGTCATGGATATCCGTGCTGCCTGCACGACATGATGATGATGATATTTACAAAAGTAATATTGGAAAATAATAATACCTAATAATATTCGTATTTTTAAATTATACCTAATCATGTCCGTGTTGATTTGAACTATGGATGGGACCTATTTTGGTTTTAAGTAACTAATAACCAACTATAAATAATGGAGATTAGGTATCTATCTATCTGTAACCGTAACTACGTCACTGCCTACGTCAAAATATTCAAAATCATTCATACATAGAATAATGAACAACCGTATTATATATATTTTTATTCATTTACCCGCCCTGTCGGTGGGGCGTTAGAATGCACCGACTGCACCTCTGCAGAGGGGTAAAACTCCCCCAATGCGGCCACCTGTTGGCCGTGGGTGGCGACCCGTGATGCTTAAGGATAGAACCAAGGTGGATGAGCAGTTCCTGACTTGCAATACTTCACTTTGGCCCTTTCTTGGGCGAGACGGGCGGTCGGAGAGACCCCCTCCGATCAATCGGCTGGTCATGTCAAGCCCTAACACCTATATGACTGCCCCAACCCTATTGCCCTTATGGCAGGCTCAACCCCTTTTTATCATATGGGTGCTAGAAGGCGGTGACTGAGGGTCGACATGTCCTAGGAATGACGTTAAACTCTATCTGATGGTGAGCTTCCAGGTCTGGAGGTTTGGGGAATGTGGAGCACCCCTTCATCACCATTGCTCCCTGGTCCACTCTAACCCGGAGTGGTAGTACCTGTTAGGGTCCCATCTATGGGTTAAATAGAAAAATGTATTTATAAAAAAATTGTATTATCCATTAAGAATTGATTTATTTCAACTTTATCGGCATTAAATGACCCACTGAGGTTGATATGCCGTAAAACAAAACAAAACCAACCCAATTTTTATTCATTTAAAAATAGTTCAATATTAGTATTAATACAATTAATAAAACCTGTTTTTTATAATTCAGTATTTTAATCATTTCCATTGTAATAATGATAGTTTAAATAAATAAACTCTCAAATTAATTAAAACATTGTATTATTAATTTAAATGGAAAAACACATTTGCAATATCAATTCATAAAATTATTATTTACACTCGCCATTTTTTCAGTAACGTAATCTTTAACAAAATATTTCATAAAATTAATAATTACTTTCGATTTTATGTACTATGTATGTGTTACATAATCTATGTGGTTGCATAAGATTATTGTCAATCCCCTGTAATTCTGAGGGGATGACCCCTTTCATACCATGGCCGGGTCCTTCTATGGAAAATTACAGAAGCCCGCCAAATATGTGAAGTCACGTGGGACCTTTTTCAGAGTCCCCAGTTTGCAGTTGGACGTCAGGCAGAGCAGTGGGCCATTTTGTGCTCTGCCTAAGGCTGGGACTCGCGCGCGCTATGTTAGTCAGATATTTAGTTACGTGAAATGTATAGTTAAAGAAATAAAAGTTTATATAAGTAAAATGTTCTTGTGGTTGATGAATGTCTTGGTAACAAGACTAAGAAATGAATCCAGGACGACCAGCCAGCAGGAACATAGCAAGAAGACCAGACCTTCGAAGATATACCAGACCAAGATGTTAGAAGATAGGACCAAACCCGACCAGAAGAGAATACGACCAGAGTAAGAAGTAAGAAAGGTATATAACATTATATGCTGATTTGGTAACGTGAAAACCCCAGTATATAACATATGCATAGAATATTCAAAATAATTATATAATTAATAACTAATAGATGTACGCACCATTTTATTTAAGGGGCGCTTAATAATGTTTCCATTTCAAATTGTTTTATTTTTTTACTCCTTTAATAAATTTAATGATTTTACATACTTATGATACAAACCCTCTGACATTTAATTTTTAACTCCACCCCACTCAGGTAATATCACTCAAAAATTATTTTTTACACCACCCGAAGGGTATTTTTTTTAATAGTCTTATTATAATGGAGATTGTGGGTTTGTCTGTCTGTAACCGAAACTATATAACTATACAAATCACAATTCCCTTAGTTATTTACATCACATTTACCATGATTTTATTCTTATTTATACCTCAATTATTGATAAAATTGTTTTACATTACTTATACTGTTGACCATATCTACATGCTAATAACATGCAATTGTATTCATATATACAACAAAATAGCGGTTTACAGTATGAATGGGAAGGTTAATTTACATATTGATCTTAAAAATTTGATTTTAATAAATAAATGCTTAGTATTATTAATTTCTAATTGTTTGGTTTTATCTTGATGAATATGACCAAAAATCTCTTCAATAAATCTTAAAAGAAATCCATTAACAAGAAGAAATAACTGTGATATTATTCTTTACTTCCTATTTAAACTAAATAGTTAAATTAGGAAAATTTACCAAATCAAGGGGGCAGGTGTTGCCCCCTGGGATCGACGCCGTTAATTATATCAATGGTCCAGAGGCCGAAGCCACTGTTGACCATATCAACATGCTAATAACATGCAATTGTATTTATATATACAACAAAATAGCGGTTTACAGTGTGAATGGGAAGGCTAATTTGCATATTGATCCTAAAAATGTGATTTTAATAAATATATGCTTAGTATTATTGATTTCTAATTGTTTGGTTTTATCTTATTGAATATGAGCAAATATCTCGATTAAAATCTTAAAAGAAATCCATTAACAAGAACAAATAACTGTTATTTTATTCTTTACTTCCTATTTTAACTAAATAGTTAAATTAAGAAAATTTACCAATGAGAGACGGGAGTAATGGAAAATGATGGAAGAGTTAGTTTCAAAGTTGTTCTATGTTTCAATCATACCCCCTCTGTTCCAATTTTTTTCTGCATTCTTATTCAGTTTCATTAGCCTTTCTAATTTAATGATATTTCATTATATTAAAACTTAAATACTTGCACCCGGAGGGTGCATATATTTGCTAGTCTTATTATAATGGAGATTGTGTGTTTTTCTGTCTGTAACCGAAACTATATTACTACTCAAGTCACAACTCCCTTAATTATTTACGTCAAATTCTCCATGATTTCATTCTTTTAAACCTTCAGTTATTAATAAAAATTGTTTTACATTATTAATACTGTTGACCATATCTACGTACTAATAACATGCAATTGTATTTATATATACAACAAAATAGCGGTTTACAGTTTGAACGAGAAGGCTAATTTGCATATTGATATTTAAAATTTTATTTTAATAAATATGTGCTTGGTATTATTGATTTCTAATTGTTTGATTTTATCTTAAGAAATATAAACAAAAATCTCGTGGATAAATCTTAAAAGAAATTTATTTACAAGAAGAAATAACTGTAATATTACCCTTTACTTCCTATTTTAACTAAATAGTTAAATTAGGAAAATTTACCAATGAAAGAGGGGAGTAATGGAAAATGATGGAAGAGTTAGTTTCAAAGTTGTTCTATGTTTCAATCATACCCCCTCTGTTCCAATTTTTTTCTGCATTCTTATTCAGTTTCATTAGCCTTTCTAATTTAATGATATTTTATTATATTAAAACTTAAATACTTGCACCCGGAGGGTGTATATATTTGCTAGTATTAATAATAATTATAAGTACAACGTTATATTTGGATATGACAGGGGATTAATTTTAAGCGGAGTTTAACTGGTTTGAATTGAAACTATTTTCCTTTCCTTGACCGATTGCCATAACAAGACTGCTAGTTTCTCGACAATATGATCGCTAAAATAATACACACGCTCATACGTTCACACGCGCGCGTACACACACACACACACACACACACACACACACACACACACAATATATATATATATATATATATATATATATATATATATGTGTGTAAGAAAGTTTTATAGAAAAACAACAAGATGTTAAAATTTTTTGCTGACAGATATCCGTTTCGACATTATGAATATGTCTTTTTCAAAGCAACATTGTAAGCGGAAAAACGAAATGAATATATCAGTAATTACAAGGCACAGAACGCTCACGATCAGTACCGGAATTTAAAAAAAAAATTTTTTTAAATACATATTTGTTGTTAAAAATAAAATGAATTTTATTTTTTAAATGTTTAAGCATTTTTATCATAAAAAGCTCAAAAGAGTTTGTAGTAAAAATGTATATGAATATCAAAAAAGTTCAGGAAAATGTTCCGGTTACAAATGAAAGTTTAAAAATGTAACAAGTCCAGCAACATGAATCTGCAATGATGTTAAACTCGCAGAGTCGGGATCCTTATTACATTATAAAAAATTTTAAAAAAAATTCCGGTACTGATCGAGAGCGTTCTGCGCCTTGTAATTACTGATATATTCATTTCGTTTTTCCGCTTACAATGTTGCTTTGATAAAGACATATTCATAATGTTGAAACAGATATCTGTCAGGTAAAATGTTTAACATCTTGTTGTTTTTCTATAAAACTTTCTTACATTTTGTCGGATTCAATATCCATTTTTCCTTCATATATATATATATATATATATATATATATATATATATATTTAGGGGGTGCAAAAGTAGGTATACAGTTATAAAAAAGGGGAAACACATACATTACTCATTGTATTTATTATACAAACAAACAAATGTTGCATATACATGTAGTAAGAATCACATGTAGTAAAAAGCTCTAATCCCTCATATACCCAAATTACCTTCTGAGTTCATACACTCCTCTAATCGAGAACAGACACTTCATGCCCACTCTGGAACAAAGGTCTTATTCAGCCTCAATTTGGTTAAATTGCCAAATTTACCTGAAGTGCATAAAAAAAACGAGTAAATGTACATCTATTTTTATTACTTAAGATATGTCACTTTCACTTCAGTATAATAAGACACTAATTTCACTGATGAGACGATACTATATACGTACTTTTGCACTACCCTGTATATATATATATATATATATATATATATATATATATATATATATATATATATATATATATATATATATATATCTTTACAAAATTCTCAATATATTCATTCCCTGTGATTTAAAAAGAATTTAAGCACGACTTCATTGATTAAAAAAATTATTTGAAATTATATTCAATAAATAAATATCATTCTAAATTTTGATCCCTTTTCTCTCTTTCTCTCTCTCTCTCTCTCTCTCTCTCTCTCTCTCTCTTCTCTGTATATATATATATATATATATATATATATATTATATATATATATATGTGTGTGTGTGTGTGTGTGTGTGTGTGTGAAAAGTGAATGTAAGTGAATCCGACAGTATGAATTAAATATTTTTAGAAAAAACAAACAAATGATGTTATAATTCGCTGACAGAAATCTGTTTCGACCTTTTATTAAAGTGGTCTTCATCAAGAGCGAAATGTTTGTGATAGAAAGACGGTGTGAGTAAACCGTTACAAACAAAAGTGGTACAAACGAACGTTCAAGTTCGAAGCCGGAATTTTTTTTTTTTTAAATTTTGAAAAGGCATATTCTGTTTTAAAAGTAAAATAAATTTTATTTTTTTATAAAAAACAGAAGCATTATAATCCACAAAGAAAACTCAAAAGAGTTTAATGTAAATATGTATAAAAATGTATAAAAAAAGTATCAAAAAGTTCATGATTCCAGCCACTGCAGACCATATTAAACTCAGGAAAGATGTAGAAATCCAGGTATTTTGTTTTTTCAAAAAAGCCGTTTCATGGCTCAGCCGTGTGACTAGGCTGCTTCAGGTTAGGATCGAAACCCGATCGATTAGTCATCAGTCAGGCATCTTACGATCGCGCCTTCTTCACACCAACTTCTTAGAAATGGAATTTTTGCTGTTATAAACATACTAGGCCACCGGGAGTGTTCTATCCATTTAAGGAGAGCAATGTAATTTTTGCATGTGTGTGTGTGTGTGTGTGTGTGTGTGTGTGTGTGTGTGTGTGTGTGTGTATTTTGTTACTTAAGACAGTGCAAACACAGACTTAACATAATCTCATGATCACATAGGAGAGAAACTGACAGTCCCTAAGTGTCGTTGACTCTGTGTCTACGCTACTTGCCTCGGGTCACAGGACATTATTAAATAAAATTACTGTTCTATTTATTGTAAAAAGAAAATGCCATTCCTGCGTAATATTCTGCACGTTTGCAAAGCGTGTGTTCTCAGTACTCTCCTGGGCCACATACTGAAGCCAAGAGAGAAAAACGGACAATTTCCACCTCAGATTCCTACGCCGCATCGCACGCATTCGCTGGCTGGACAAAATGCCCAACACAGACGTGCTGGAACGAGCAAACATGAATACCATGTTCGCCATCATCTGCGAGAGACGTCTGCGCTGGCTTGGTCATATCAGGAGGATGGAAAAAGACCACATCCCAAAGACCTACTGTATAGCGAATTAACAGAAAGCGCCCACCCGGAGGGGAGATTACGCTTTAAAGACGTTTGCAAGAAGAACATGAAGGCATGCCACATCAACACTAACACGTGGGAGGCTGGTGTAGAAAACCGAGTGGCCTACTGTTTCACAGTCAGACAAAGGACGAAAAGGAATGAAAAAGAAAGGAAATAAGCCGCTACAGAAAAGAGATCCAGAAGGAAAGAGAGACAACAGTAACTTCATCAAGCATCACTGTTCGTTTTCAGTCACTGCAACAGAGATTGCCATTTAAAAATTGGCCTGTTCAGCCACTCGCGCAGATGCAGTTAAAAATGGACACTACGCCATTGTCTTTAACAGACGGAAGGATGCCTACGATTCTTGATTGTTAACTCCGTTCAAATACTTAAGAGAAGTACTGGTGATATTTTTTCTATAAAAGGAATAAAGAAAGCTGTAAAGGTTGGGATTGGGATGTTTCTTTAGAATTTTTCTCTTTGTTGTAATTAGTGGAGAAAAAAAACATTTGATTATATCAAATCAATAATCCAATCTTCTTGACTCTGTCCCACCGCGGTTATGTCACTATCCCTAAAATCTTTCAATTTTCCAGATGATTTGGGACATCTGTTGTGTCTTCTTCTTCTTCTTCTTCTTCTTCTTCTTCTTCTTCTTCTTCCTTCCCTGTTTCTTCTTCTTCTTCCTTCCCTGTTTCTTCTTCTTCTTCTTCTTCTTCTTCTTCTTCTTCTTCTTCTTTCCTCACGTATCCCAAATCATCTGACTTGAAACAGCCATACTCCTCCACTGATTGGTGATAGTTCTTAGCCAATCACAAACGACTCACCAATACACACCCCTTAAACTTCTACAAAGCGACCATCTTAATAAATCTTATTATTCCCTTACAATTACCTTCCTCACTATCAACTGATATCAAAAGAGAAAAGAAAAATCAAACGGCTTAATAAAACGTTTTATAGAAAGGGCGATAGTTAAATGTGGTGTAATGGTTATAGTCGTAGTATATGGACTCGTCGACCCGAGTTCAAATCCTGGATGAAGCAACAGTTGACATATCGCTAATACCCTTGAGAAAAGGTATGAAACCAACTATTCTCCCTCCTGCTATTGGTAAATAGTAGGACCGAATCGGCCCTTAAACATGGATAGGTAACCAGTCTAGGAGAAGGATACACACATTAGTGGGATGCACATCTTTGCATTGAATGAATCCACAGGAAAATTAATGAGTCCTAACTAAAGTTTAATAGATTGTAGTGTTTTATTTACGATATGGGGAAATAACTAAAGCCGTCTAACCCCTACCCTGTAACCTATCATTTATAATTCATTTCGTATGTATTTACAGTTAGTTTGAATCTTTAACCTCTTTTGGCAACCAGTTTAGGAGAAGGAAAATTCTGAATTCAAACCTGTTAAACTCCGCTTGTGGTGGTCACGACTAGAATAGGCTCAGTCGTAATTAGTGATTTATTTTCAATAAAGCTAGGAGTCGGAATATTTAGTGAAATAATGACCAAAATATTAATATCGCGTTACTTAATTGTACGACTGTTATCATCTTACAAAACCCTCTGGCTAAAAATGAGACCGTCCAGATCGTCCATGAAGAAATGCAAAAATGTAAATCCTGATTATCTGGTGCTGATTATCTGATGATTTCTTATTTCTTGTGAGTGTCGTCACATCGGCTAAATAATCGACCACTCCGTTTATACCATAAAGAAAGAAAGGAATAAAAAGGAAATGCTACACAAAAAAATATAGTATAAAAAGAACGAAATACAGAAAAAGAAAGTTTTAAAGAAAGAGAGTAAGGGAAAGTAGAGAGAGAGATGAGCGCTCGGAAGCGATAACGCTAATCTGTTTCTATTGAACATCATAAACAGATGAAAGGAAGGAAAGCAATTTTAAAAAAAGAGTGACAGAGAGTTAAATCAAGAATTCGATGGATAGGCAACACCAAGGTTTACATGTTTGCATTTCATCTTAAACAATTTGGACGGTCTCATTTTTTAACCAGTGTGTGTTGCAAGATGATAACGGTCGTACAAATAAGGAACACGTGTACTAGATTCTTAATTAACACAGTCGCTATTTATAAAATCAAGAATTCGATGGATAGGCAACACCAGGGTTTACATGTTTGCATTTCATCTTGGACAATTTGGACGGTCTCATTTTTAAGATCAAGAATTCGATGGATAGGCAACACCAGATTCTTAGTTAACAAAGTCTGTATTTATAAAAGAGAATCAGTACGAGTTTCCATTTTGTGAACTTCGATCAAGATTGAATCATTTCTCTGAATGTTTGAGATGAGGCTTGAAGATTAGTATTATCTGCGTTGTTCGGACTATTGTCCCCATCTTCATTGTTATTTGTACAACGTTTCGGCCGATATACCCTCCGGCCTTCTTCAGATATTTCTTGTCAGACTCGGGAACCTTCTCGGACTGGGGAACCTTCTTTTCGAACTCGGGAACTTTCTTGTCGTATTCGGGAGCCATCACGGAACTTTGAACACGTCAAGAATACGACAAGAAAGTTCCCGAGTTCGAAAAGAAGGTTCCTGAGTCCGAGAAGGTTATCGAGTTCGACAATAAATACCTGAAGAAGGCCGGAGGGTATATCGGCCGAAACGTTGTACAAATAACAATGAAGATGGGGACAACAGTCCGAACAACGCAGATAATACTAAGATTGAATCAGTTTACACCGAGTCATCTTATCAGCACTTTCTATTTGCAGCCTCATCTTTTCCTCGATCGTATAAACATTGTTCTCTTCCGGCCAGTGAAGCAGATACTTTTTCATAAAGACCACTGAGTCATGATAATGCATCATCTATGAAACACAAGGAAATGTTATGAGAAATCAAAATCTTATTTAGCGTTCCGAACAGAAGAGTAAAAACGTGATCGTCTTATTTGGGTAAGTGGGGTTGAACTTTTCTATTGGAAAAAGAAGAAAAGCATCTTTAAGATGTACTTAAAGTTTAGATGTTGGGATTGGTCACTCTACGCACAAACAAACAAACTTGATCTTCTTATTAGGGCAAGTGAGTTTATTGAACTTGTCGCTGAGTAAAAGAAAAGAATCTGTTAGACAGACATAATGTTTAGATTTTGTGATCGGTCAATCTATCCAGCAAAAACGTTGAACGTCTTATTTCAATGCTTTCTTATTGTAAAAATCATTACCAATTCATTTTATAGTGAAAATAATTGTCAGTGCTTTTTTATAGTAAAAAAAATCATTGTCCAATGCATTTTAATTGTAAAAATTATTTCCAACCCAGTTTATAGTAAAAATAATTATCAATGCGTTTTTATATTAAAAATCATCTCCAATGCATTTTAATAGTAAAAATCATTTCTATTTGATTTTTATAGTAAAAATCATTTCCAATGCATTTTTATAGTAAAAATCATGTCCAATGCAATTTTATAGTAAAAATCATTTCTGGTGTATTTTTATAGTAAAAATAATTTTCAATGCATTTTTATTGTAAAAATCATGTCCAAAGCATTTTTATTGTAAAAATCATTTCCAATGCATTTTTATAGTAAAAACCATGTCCAATTCAATTTCATAGTAAAAATCATTTCTGATGCATTTTTATAGTAAAAATAATTTCCAATGCATCTTTATAGTAAAAATCATGTCCAACGCAATTTTAAATTAAAAATCATGTCCAATGCATTTTTATAGTAAAAATCATTTCCAATGCATTTTTATAGTAAATATAATTTCCAATGCATTTTTATAGTAAAAATCATTTCCAATGCATTTTCATAGTAAAAATCATTTCCAATGTATTTTTATAGTAAAAATAATTTCCAATGCATTTTTATAGTAAAAATCATTGTCCAATGCATTTTCATAGTAAAAATCATTTCCAATGCATTTTCATAGTAAAAATCATTTCCAATGTATTTTTATAGTAAAAATAATTTCCAATGCATTTTTATAGTAAAAATCATTTCCAATGTATTTCTATAGTAAAAATCATTTCCAATGCATTTTTATAGTAAAAATAATTTCCAAAGCATCTTTATAGTAAAAATCATGTCCAACGCAATTTTAAATTAAAAATCATGTCCAATGCATTTTTATAGTAAAAATCATTTCCAATGCATTTTTATAGTAAATATAATTTCCAATGCATTTTTATAGTAAAAATTATTTCCAATACATTTTTATAGCAAAAATCATTTCCAATACATTTTTATAGTAAAAATCATTAACAATTAATTTTTATAGTAAAGATTATTTCCAATCGTCTTAGAAAAGCAATTAAGGTTGTTTAACTCATCCCTGAAAAAAAAAACAAGAAAAAATCTTTAATACGTAATTAATATTCAGATTTTGTGATTGGTCAACCGACTCAGCAAAATCTTTAGAGAAAGTGAGATTGTTTAACTCTTCTCCCACCACTCAACCATTTTATGCACACACTAGAAAATAAACTACTTCACAATTATACTCTAAAACTAATACATTACTGTAGATATATAGAAAAGATTTACTTCATATGGATACATAGAGTAAAGTCTCTATTAAAATTCTCCAAATACATAATCAACTACCACAACAGTATCAAATTCATATATTCTAATAGCTTCATCCCATTCCTTGTGTTAAGTATCTGGCCGCCATCCTTGGCCAGTTGTGAAGAACTTAAAAGTAAATAAGTCCTGAGTTGTAGAATCCTTTGGTAAGTGATCAAGTCCTGTGATATAATCCTATGTTCCGTCGTCCACGAAGATTCAAGTAGTTGTGAGTAGCTAAGATTAGAACAGCCGGTATAAGTAACAATATCAGCAGCAGAACACTGCCAGTGATTGGGCAAGAATATGGTCACATGACTATCGCTCAGTCTATAAATACAAGTGGCCATCTGGCACACGCCTTATATCCAAATTTCTCGCTAATACACTTGGGAAAGGTATGAATCCTAATTACAAAGAAAATTGTATTATCCATTAAGAATTGATTTATTTCAAAACTTTATCGGCATTAAATAACCCACTGAGGTTGATATGCCGTAAAACAAAACAAACCAAACAAAATTATTCTCCAATGAGAAGGGCAACTATTAAGTGCTAGTCCTCAACACTTACTGAAACAAACCTAACATACTTGGCACTCTCTTCTATCGAGCCAAGACTTGAAAAAATTGACAAGAATTCTCACTTCTCCCATTGACTGTACACTGGGGGTTAGTTTATATTGGTGATAAATTTCTGTATTAGATAAAACTAATTTTAACAGGCTGGCATAAATATTTTTTACTCGAAGTTTAACAAATTCTTTAATTTTATGCACCGGTTTGGGGATCGATCTAAAAATGTCAACCGGTCGGCAACTTCAAAAATTCTGAGAAGCACTGCCCTAGGGGATAAACTCAGAGAAACGAAATGAGAGGCCACATCAGAAGAAACGTTATGTGAATTCCTTTTTCTGTAGTCAACTGCCTGAAACCATTAAATCCGACCGGAGGACGCAAAAATTATTAAACTAAAAAAGTTAGTAAAAATAGCAAGAATATGGATCCTCTGCCGGGCGTAAGTATTTAAGTTTTAATATAATAAAATATATTAGTTTAGAAAGACTAACAAGATACAAAAAAAAAACAGCATAGAAAAAAGATTATTTATTTTAATTATATTTTAATTGTTTCTAAATAAAATCATGAATAGAATTGATTTTAGGTCGGAGTATAAAACAATAATATTAGAGATAAACAACACCAGGTATGTATTTATTAAAGCCGGTTTTGTTAAAACCATATGCAAATTATCTACACCATATAATATGTAAACCTTAATTTCTTAATGATGTATAATATAATATATCTCAGTATTTAAAATGCACTTATAAAATGGCCTGTTTTGGGCAAAAAAAAACTCGGATTTTCATAGAGGCATCGTTAATAGATAAGATTTGATATTTTATGTATTAAGGATTTTGACAATAATTGAATATTCATTGATAAAATTACGCAGTTCCTGAGTGTATTGCGAGGTAAGCATTGACTTAGTTTCTGTTACAGACAGATAGAGAAGCTCCATTATAATAAGATATAGTCATGTCCGTCCTTTCACTGCATATAGGACATACAGTATGGGACATGAAGATGTCCTTCCTTTCAATGTATAAAATTGACAGTGTTACCATAGAGATCCACAAATTTAGGGACCTGATGGGAACAAGAAAGTATCAGCTGTTCATACAATTCTGAATTTCTCTTCTCTTTGTGCCACTTCCCCAAGTTCTTCATTAAACAACTATCATAGATTTTTTTTTAATGATAGCAACATATACTCCATTCCCCAGAGCGCTTCTTCTCAATTATTGATTAAAAGGGGAAAGATAAAAGCCATTTATAGTCCGACTAATTCAGACTTAAAGAATAAATAAATAAAATAAAATAAAATAAAATAAAATACTTTTAAAAATCACTTTGAAAGAGATCACTTCAGTTAATTGGACCTCTGAAAGATCTAATTAAATTATCGTGATGTCTTTTTCATTCTTTTTTTTTTTAATTTAAATTTTTATTTTATTGTTTTTTGTTTTTTTTTCTGATTGAAATATATTTTTTAAAAAATCCTAAATTGCCGAGAGTGAAATTGACGAATTAAAAGGAAATTCCCAATTATGAATTTTTGTCTTTGATTTTATTAAATATTTCTCGCTTATGTCACGATCAAATAAGCTATAATAAAAAAAAAAAACATCTTACGATCTTTGGCTAAATTTTAGGAAAATTTTATCAACTTGTTAAGGGTCTAAGGTTTTTTTATTGGAAGATGTGATATATAAAACGCTAATATAGCAAATTTGATTTTGAAGAAGGGATGAGAAGAATCTACTCTAATCTATTAAATAAAGGGTTTAACACATCATTCAATTAGTCATGGGCCTGTCATATAGATGGCGCCTGTAATAAAAAAAATCAATATAACTTTTATAAAGTGCTAACCTTTAAATGACACGTGTCAAAATGTGAGCCCAATCGGATAATTAGTTTACAAATTACAGTTATTTAAGTGAAGTTACTGTTGCAAATTATCCAAACAATGGAAAATCTGAATTTCGTGTGTTGATAAAGCATTGCTTTCTGATGGGAAAAATACTGTTCAAACAAATAAAATTTATCAACTTGTTAAGGGTCTAAGGTTTTCTTTTATTGGAAGATGTGATATATAAAACGCTAATATAGCAAATTTGATTTTGAAGAAGGGATGAGAAGAATCTACCCTAATGTATTAAATGAAGGGTTTAACACGTCACACAATAAGCCCAGGCCTGACACATAGATAGCGACACTAATAAAATAAATCCATATGATTTTTCTATAGTACTAAACTTCAAATGACACGTGTCAAAATTTGAGCCCAATCGGATTATTAGTTTAAAAATGACAGTTATTTAAGTGAAGTTACTGTTGCAAATTTTCCAAACAATGGGAAAATCTAAATTTCATGTGTTGATAAAGCATTGCTTTCTGATGGGAAAATACTGTTCAAGCAACTCAATTGCTCGATAAGTGTTATTAGGATTTTTCTCCGTTGGAAACAACGGTTAAGAGGTTGGTATGCTGATTTTAAAAGCGGTCGTACAGACACAAATGATGCTGATCGCTCAGGTCACCCAAATTCGACAGTTGTCCCGGAAAACAGAAAAAAACAAAAACAAACAAAAAAACAACAAAAAAAACAAAAAAAAAACAAACCACAAACTCATTTTGGCCGATCGTAAATTGAAGTTGCGTAAGATAGCAGAGGAGTTGAAGATATCAGAAGGCAGTGTATTCACCCTTTTGCATGAACATTTGTCAATGAGAAAATTGGGTTCAAAGTGGGTTTCGCGTTTGCTCACAGTCGATCAAAAACAACAACGCGTCGACGATTCACAGCGTTGTTTGCAACTGTTTCAACGCAACAAAAAGGAGTTTTTTGCGCAAATATGTGAATCCAATGATGAAAACGAAGTCGAATTTTACCTAAAAGTTGTTTTATTAGTTAGGCCCAGGATTTATTGAGTGATGTGTTAATTCAAAGTTCCCCCTTACGACATTTACGATATGAGGGCTCCCGAGTTCGACAAAAATGTTTCCAATTTTGACAAGGAACACTCGAAGAAGGCACATACGCCAAAACGTTGTGTATATAACAATAAAAATGAATATAGAGGCGTGTGGCATAATGGTTAGAGTCGTAGGAAATGGACTCGTCGATCCGAGTTCAATTCCTTGACAAGCTTGTTTGCATTTCACATAGTGCTAATACCATTGGGAAAGGTAGAAATCCAACTATATTTCCTCCAGCTATAAATAGTAGGGCAGACTGGGCTCTTCAATCGGTTAGACTACCTGTCTAGCAGAAGGAAAACTCTGAATTCAAAACCTGTTAAACTCCGCTTAAGAAATTGATCTGTGTCACATCCTGTTCGTACGGAGGGTTGGTAAATATATATATATATATATCTGATAAATCGTCGGGGTGGCCTAAAGTCAGTATCAGCTAGACAGTGAAAGAGTCTATCCCCTTTTCACTAGCACTAAACAAAGAAGATTATTTTTGGTGTCGGGTGCGGAGCGACACACATACCACCAGCTCCTTACTTTACCACACAGATCTCTGTGCTACTCATACACTGAGTTGGCTAGGGCCGGTATCAAACCAGAACATTGTGGTTCCTAGTCGAACGCTTTACCGACTAAGCTAACCCGGTCATCAATAAAGGTTAAGAAAAGCAGTCCGAAAAATAATACAAAACAATAAAATTGTTGGTGACAATGTGATAATGCCTACATCGGCGAAACATCCTGAAAAAACGTATGTATGAACATTTAAAATATTTAAAAATACATCTAATTCTTTAGTAAAACACAACATATCAAAAATCATAATTTCAATCTGCAGCACTCTTCGATGATTGCTTTTGTCCATGAGCGAAACAAGCGTCGTATAATCGAATCGTGTATGATATCTCCCCTCAACACTGTCACTCAAAGACCAGGCTTTTATAAAATATCACCTTTTCTTGCTAAAATTATATATTTATAACTTCATAATTCTTTATTTCTATTCTAAAGTTCTTTTTTCATTGATTTCTCAGTTCGTCTATTCTGTTCTGTTATGGCATCACTCTGGATAGGTTGAGCCAGCTCCAGCCAACGATATCATCTATGGTGAATTCATAGAATGAGTAACAAGGGAATAGGAAATTTACAAACGGCTTCCAAACCCTGCATGCATATCCCGGTCAGAGGAAGGAGATACCCTTGTGTGCCACAGTGACCAGTATACTAAAAGCCGTTGATTCCTGACGATGATGGAGATGCACTTTGGATTTTTGCCAAAGTTCCTTTGGCCAGATTGTGGCCCTGATACCACTGGGTGACCCTACCAAGAACTTAAGTTCCTGACAGCATGATTCTAACACTAGCAAGTTTACACAACCCTGCTGCGATGTGGGGGATTAGATAATGTTTTAGATGGCCATTTTAGAGGTCTTGTTTTTCATTTTGTAAGGTGGCTCGCCACCCATCTCACCAGACAGTCTGTGGTGTTACCGGTTTAGTCGCCAATGTTTCGTGCCTTCGGTGTTTCTTTTGAAATAACCACTTTAGTTTATTGTTTTGGTGAACATCGTTATTGTCTTCATAATTATTTATTTCTACTAGCAAATATATGCACCCTCCGGATGCAAGTATTTAAGTTTTAATATAATAAAATATCATGTTAAATTAGAAAGGCTAATGAAACTGAATAAGAATTCAGATAAAAAGATTTGGAACAGAGGGGGTATGATTGAAAAATAGAACAACTTTGAAACTAACTCTTCCATCATTTTCCATTACTCCCGTCTTTCATTGGTAAATTTTCCTAATTTAACTATTTAGTTAAAATAGGAAGTAAAGAATAATATTACAGTTATTTCTTCTTGTTAATGGATTTCTTTTAAGATTTATCCCCGAGATTTTTACTCATATTCAATAAGATAAAACCAAACAATTAGAATACAATAATACTAAGCATATATTTATTAAAATCAAATTTTTAAGATCAATATGCAAATTAACCTTCCCATTCATACTGTAAATCGCTATTTTATTGAATATATAAATACAATTGCATGTTATTAGGATGTAGATATGGTCAACATTCTTAATGATTTATAACAATTTTATTAATAATTGAGGTTGAAATAAAAATAAAATCATTGAGAATGTGATGTAAATAACAAAGGGAATTATGACTTGAATAGTAATATAGTTTCGGTTACAGACAGACAAACTCACAATCTCTATTATAATAAGATTCTAAAGTTATCAGTGGATTATATTAATGCACTTAAAGCATGCATACATTTCGGGGGTACCACGTTTGTTTTGATTTTTAATATTTTAACTTAATTCATTTTGTTACATAATTATTGGATCCCTAATGCTTTTATAAGGTATTGTAGAAATCATAATGGCGATTGGTGCAACTGATGGCCTTGAAGGTGAGTGACAGCGCTTGACCTCACTCTCACCTTCCGGGGATAAATCGTGAGAATCGGAAGGATACAAAACCCTCTTCCGGTTTAAGGAGTAAGCAACTCAGTTAGTCAGTTAGCAGGTAGGAACTCGAAGGTGTAAGTCGCATTTCTATGCGCATCCTGTCATCTGCGCAGATTGTCTGGTTTGGGGATTTACAAATAAAGTAACATCAACGTAAATCGAAGTCTTGTGTTTATTACCTAAAAACTAACAATAACACAGGGCTTCTGATAAGGAGTGATCCCTAACAGAAACCAGACCCGAAATCCCCATACAAGAAAGACCAGACGTTTAGAAGAGACCAGACCAAGATGTTAGAAGATAGAACCAAAGTCGGCCAGAAGAAAAGACGACCAGAGTAAGAAGAAGGGTATACAACGTTATATAGATTTGGTACGGTGAAAACGTCAGTACGTAACAATTTAATTTAATTTTAATTTAATTATATAAAACAATTAACGTCAAAGTAAATATGTATACACATTCTCTATCACCAGATCTTGGTTTTGAGCAAAAGTAATGAACATTAGATATATATTCGTGAAGATGATTAAAAAATTGAAATTTATATAGGAACAGCATTGATATTTTTTATATTTTAAATGGGAGACGTCGATTTTTCTTTTCAGAATATCTGACAAACTTTCTCCTCCTTCTACCCTGTCGACGCCGGGTAGCCGTTTCTAATTATATATCTTCCTTATATCATACACTTACATTCTATATCTTTTGGTATAATTTCCTATCAAAGATGTTTCTAAACATGTTTATGAACCACAGCGGTGTATTTTAATTTTATTATATATATATATATATATATATATATATATATATATATATATATATATATATATATTGGATTGGTGGTTGGTTTTGAAGACTATCATAATGCAAGGATAGCTCCTTCAAAACCAACCACCAATACAATATAAGCACAATTCTTCAACCAAATTATAAAACATTTATATATATATATATATATATTTGGGAGAATATGTGCTTAATTGAAGTCGTACCTAATTTTGAAAATTAATTAATTAGGCGGGCATACCTATTTAAATGTAAGGCTAAACAATCTCTGTATGTACATTTCAGCCTATTAGGCCTCATCAGCAGAGCTATAGACAGGAAGACCTCCTTGTGCGTAATTCGAACCCTGACTGTCAAGCTGACAGGCGAGCACCGTAACCAATACACCAACCGGCCTTTCCTAGATTTTCTGTTTGTTTAGAAGTTGGTTATATTCCACTTATAGTGACTTTATTACACGACAGTATGAGAGGTAAATAAACAACGATGTGTTTTGATATGGCTTTTTTTTTAGCCGACAATTTTTGGGAGAATATGTGCTTAATTGAAGTCGTACCTAATTTTTGAAAATTAATTGATTAATAATTAATTAATTAGGCGGGCATACCTATTCAAATGTAAGGCTAAACAAGAGATTGATTTTTCTCGATTTGTTTAGCCTTACATTTGAATAGGTATGCCCGCCTAATTAATTAATTATTAATTAATTAATTTTCAAAATTAGGTACGAATTCAATTAAGCACATATTCTCCCAAAAATTGTCGGCTAAAAAAAGCCATATCAAAACACATCGTTGTTTATTTACCTCTCACACACACACACACACACACACACACACACACACACACATATATATATATATATATATATATATATATATATATGGTCTGGTCATGATGATGATGGTGATGATAAACAGTCAGCTGATGAAATGGAATTGCAAGGTGCCCTGATCAATCAATTCCTACAGAGAAATTGCAATTTCGATCTCAACGATTTTATGTCTACATAAGACAGGTCAATAAGTACAAAGAATAATGGCGAAATACTTATCTAATTTATACAATAAATAATTATTTTTAAAACATTTTCTCTTTCATTTCTAAATACATTCGACATATTAATCGCAGAGGTGGAATGATTTAAAGTGACATTTTCAAGCGAAAATTCAGCAAATTACTTTTTGAGAGTAAACAATTCGTTCTTGTCGTTTGTATCATAACTAGAAGCGGCTATCCGGCGTTGCCTGGGTTGAAGGATTGGGGAAAAGTTAGTCTCGTAGACCCATTATCACTGAATCGGGGGTTTTGTTCTCACAGGATGCCCCATTAAAATCCATACGTAAAAAAGACCTTGCGTAGATCTGGTTTGGTGAGGCATCAGAAAAAAAAGTGCACACCTGGGGAAAAATAATGTCTCCTATTTAAAATATTAAATGCACCCCCCCCAAAAAAAACCCAACAAAAATCCATGCGGTTATTACGTAAATTTCATTTTTTAAATCATCTTCAAGAATCAAATCTTCATTCAGGAAAGCAAGAACTGTTGATATTTAATGTGTATATATATTTACTTTGTCGTTAAGTTTTATTTTCGTAGTTTCATCCGGACATAATTACATACATACTATAGAAGGGGGGGATATATGGTGCGAAATAGACCTTCGAATCAACAAGCTCCCACCGAGGGGGAACCAAAAACCAGCGAGTTCTCCGTCTTCTCACAAGCCAGACCCTCTGTTGGTCAACACATTCTTCGTCTAGCAGCTGGAAAATCCGTCGTCGTAGTCGAAATAATCTTTAGCAGTTCAAAATCACATTTCCTATTTAATTTTGTTTCTGTTCGACTAAAATCCATTTCTTTACTGAAAAGCGCTTCGTCGTCGACTGCTTCTGCTGCTGCTGACTGCTGACTGCCCAGCGCTCGACTCACTTGTTATTTTATGGGCATATTAGCCAAACATCCAGGCACATCAGTCGAACCTCGCGTTCGTCCAGTGCCCAAAACGCATTTGTTTTTTGCATGCGGGAGGACGCGAGTTCGATCCCGGCAGGCAAAACAATGTATTGCTCCCTTTCCTTTCTCTTTTTTCCGTCACACTCCCCCCTGATGTCCTCATCACAAAACGTGCAGGGTGGGGGTGGCCTTTTTGTTCTCCCGCTCCCTTGAAGTAGGAGAACTGTTGCTTCTCCGTCACACATACATACATATATCAACTTTTCTCCACATACATGCATCCATAAAGTAAAGTCGTCGGGTGGCCTAAAATCGGTATCTATCCCCTTCTCACTAGCGCTAGACCAAGGAGATGGTTTTTGCGTCTAATGCGGAGCGCCACACCTACCATCAGCTCTTTACTTTACGGCAGAGATCCCTGTGCTACTCATACGCTGAGTTGGCGTAATTCATTGTTAAATCATCAAGGCCATGTCACCCTCCCGCTTCAATTTTTCTGAAATTTTGTACAGGTGTAGACTATGTTAAAGTTAGACAATCCCCTAAATTTGTATACCTGCCCCGTAAAATTCTGTTGACTGTTCTTTGAGCCACTTCTTCACTACAGATTTCACTTCCTCGTCACTGGAATAATGTCTGCCTCTCAAACCCTCTTTCATGAGACCGAAGAGATGATAGTCTGGAGGCACTAAACCTGGTGAGTATGGAGGTGGCGGTAAAGTTGTTCAACCGAATGAGGTGATTTTCTGCCTTGACCTGATGCTTGTGTGGTCGAGCATTTTCATGCAGAAGAAGGAGATTTTTGATTGGACATGTTGGGTCTTAATCGTCGGATTCTTTCTCTGATCCCCATTAGGGTCTCAATGTTGGCCTTGCGTTTATTTAAAAAAATCTTCACATGAAAGAAATAAAATGGAATTAGTTTTTTTACTCACGCTCGTATATATAAATTAAAATGTAATACTTAGTAACTCAAATTATACTCAGCTTGTAAGAAGGAATATTATTGAGTGGTGAAAACACTTCACTTGTTGAAAAAAACAAACTTTCCGGAAACAGACAGTCGAGAATCACAATGTGATGGAGAAAAGATTTTCAATAGAACTCTTCAAATGAAGGAGAGAAAACAAAACATAAAAGAATAAAAGAAAATTAGACTAACAGCGATTCTTTCTTTATTCATAGCTTTCTATATATCAGTCTGTCTGTCTTTCTACCTAGTTTTTAAAAACATTTTTCCAAGCAATCTAATTATTTTATTTGAAGAAGGATTTTTTTCTTGAAATGAAAACATTTGTTGTATGGATTCTTTAGGAAAAATAATATTTTTTTGGAAAACATCATATATATTCAGCAACGTTTCTAAAATAAACAAACATCCAAAAATCTTATTCACTTCGCCGAAGGGCATACGGTCTGTTTGTTATTATTCTCCCAATAACACCCCCTTACCTATTATGGTAGAGGCGTGTAAGTATCACTTGACAAGCTTAATTTCGCTAGCATGGTCAGCTGTGTACTGTGGCCGAGGCGATAAAAGTGTTTCACTAGTGTTTCACTGTGTCTGCTGAAGTCCCGGTTTCGATTTCTGTCGGAGGGAAATCGTTAGTATATACCGCTGATGAGACTTAATAAAGTCGAAACAGTCTCTACGGTATTCTACACACCGAGCCATCCTTTGCCGGGATTACACTTGTCAAGTTCATTTTCTATAAGAAAAAGTATCGAATTTTATGCGATACATGCGTTGTAAGTGCCTTCAAGTAAAAATTTAATATATACTTTATTCAGCAACGTTTCTAAAATAAACAAACATCCAAAATCTTATATATATATATATATATATATATATATATATATATCTGTGTGTGTGTGTGTGTGTGTGTATGTGTGTGATCGAGAAATCATACTGGCGTGCCATAAGTCACCCAAAAAGTGCGATATACATACCAGTTTAAAATGAACGAGAAATTCTGGGGAAACCAGCTAGTGTAGTGGTTAGAATGTCCGCCTGTCAGCCTGCTGATAAGGCCTAATGGGCTGAAATGTACATACAGATTTGTTTACGCTTTACATTTAAACCGATATGCACGCCTTATTCATTTAGTTATAGTTAATTAATTAACAATATTTGGTATGACTTTAATTAAGCACATAATCTCCCACAAATTGTCGGCGTTCGCCATTTTCAAACACACTGTTTGACTATTTCATATATATATATATATATATATATATATATATATGTGGTGTGTGTGTGTGTGTGTGTGTGTAAGATAACCAAAGCTGGTAGTAAGAGATGATTCTACATTGGATCTTCAAAATCACACTGTATAATTATATTGCATGTTTTAGTAGGTGCAAAGACCACTTTATTTCTTACAGATTCATCCTCCTATGTGACATTTCGACAATCTGTTATGAGCTGCAGTCTGTTCTCTATCTCAATGTCCTCCCATGCGTACAGTCAAACCACTAGATGGCGCACGCACATTGCTGCTTATTAAGCAAGCGGTCTGTTCAGATTCTCAGGGGTGGAAGACGCTGTTCCTATTCGTCCTGACTCGGTCTATATTTGTGGACTCGTGATTTTATAAATCCCTAAAGAGAGCTCAATGTATAATAATCTTTTTTAGATTAAATACAGAGCAATATTTACCTTTAAAGGGAAGGAAAAAGTTTTAAAAAATATATTTCGACCAAAACTTGAAAGGCTTTTAGAAATTTAGATAAATTTCCAAAACTCCTTAATTTTTTTTAGTTTCATCAGACAGACGGCAAAGATAGAAATGAATTGAAAACCTGAAAATTCTTTTACCAGAATCACTCAAAAATGTGTCAAAATTAAATATGAGTTTACAATTCCAAGTTAGAGGTTACAATATATCTTTTGAAACCAGATATATTCAAAATGTTTATGTTTGATTTCATAACTAAAATAGAACAAAAATAGAATAACATGTCTAGACTATATTAAAAAGGTTTAAAATGATTAAGGAGTGGTAGTATTAACATCGACTTAGTCTAAGTGTAATTTATGGAGAGCACTCAAAACATAGATAAGGTTGACTGTAATTGTAGAATTAAAGATGAGTGCCCTGTAGAAGGATGTTGCAACTCAGAGAAGGTTGTATACCAGGCAATCATCTCCCCAATAGAAAACAAAAACGAAGAAAAAGTTTATATAGGTATCTCTGCTGGTAATTGGAAACAGAGATTTTATAACCATAGACATTCATTTTCCAACCATACGCTTAAAAACCAAACAACACTATCAAGTTACTATTGGAATCTGAAAGACAGAGGCCTAACCCCTATTATCAAATGGGAATTTATAAAAAATCTTCCACCCCAAGGGTAGGTGTAACCTCTGCCATAAAGAGAAATATGTATCAGGAAATACAGACCCAGTCGTCAGTTGCTTAATAAAAGGAATGAGTTAATTTTCA
>CM042158.1:78757092-78759592 GCA_023376005.1 Doryteuthis pealeii | reverse complement strand
TTGGACTTTAATTCATCAATGATGTAATTGAATAATTACAAATCAATCGACTTGTTTCCAAATCATAGAAAATTATTATTTTTTTAACAAATAAACATTAAAATATATTACAACACATAATTTCTTACATTCTTTTTTTTTATACAAAAATGTAATGTATGTTTTTGTGGGGCTGGAACGGATTAATCACAATTACGTCTTTTTCAATGGGGAAAATTGATTTTATATATATTCACAAACCCCTCAGTACGAGCAGGATGTGACATACGGTCAATTTCTTAAGCGAAGTTTAACAGGTTTTAATTCGGAGTTTTATTTCTCTTAGACTGGTTACCTAGCCAAGGTTAAGTATTCTAGTCTCCCCTACCTATAGCTGGAGGGAGAGTAGTTGGATTCATATCTTTCCCGATGGTCTTAGCGCTCCGAGAAATGCAAGCAGTCTCGTCCAGGATTTGAACGTATATAGGAGAAAAATGAGTTACGAGAAGAACTAAAGAAATTAGTAAGAAAAAAATACCATTATATATATAAAACTTGGTATTATCTGGTTCAAAATCAGAGCTAGTCGTTTGAACTTTTTCCAACTGTTTCTAAAATTTGATGAGACGACCAATGAACAGCAGGACTCCCTGTATACAATAAAACTCTTTCTTTCATTGAAGATATTTTGGGTGTACTATTATATTTCAGTTTAATGTCAAAAGATATTAATAAACATTTCAAGACGTTTCGCTTTTTGATCAAATCTTTATTGTTGTTCAAATCAAAAGTTCCCACAAAGAGAAATAAAGATTCGCTACATCAAGGCCGACGCCTCTGATTGGTGTAGACGTTGTTTTTTTCTTCCTTTTCTGCGGTCCTGCTGTGTGTCAGAAGAGAAACTGGGGTGTGAAAAAGAAAAACAAACTGGCATTTTAAAGATCATGAAATGGTAGCAGTCAGCAAGTTTTTGATAGATATGAATGGGTGCCAGTGCTGAGAGAAAAACAACAAACTTAAAAACCGGTTTTTACCTACATTTTCGAACCAATTCTGCTGAACTTTACGAGTTTACTTTATATATATATATAAAGTAAACTCGTAAAGATATATATCACCACGAATAAATACCAATCCTTTGATCTTTCCCCCCACTACTTTCCATGATAGATGTCCCCTGACCAACCAAATCCTTACAAACCATTCACTTCCATCCTGAATTACTCACCAAGTCCCCCATCCACCCACTCACTTTCTCTTCTATGAATACATGTGTATGTACGGTGCTTTAATAAACTGACTGACGAAGTACCGTTTAACGCGGAACGAAATATATCTCTCCACGTCTATTTGTTTTGAGTTATTCCTTTTTGTCCCCTTTTCCTTTATCCTTACCACATTCTGTCCTATTTACTCCAACCCTCGTATTTCATATATATATATATATATTATATATATATATATATATATATATATATATATATAAGTTAAAAGAAAGGAAATAAATCCGACGGTATGAGTATATATAAAAGATATGAAAACACCACAAAATGCTGTTAAAGTGAAAACATTATATAATTTCGCTGATATTGAACAATATTTCGATTTTATGAAAATTGTCATCAGAGCTTGTTTATACTCCGTGTTGTTAAGAACGGAGATAAATGTCACATGACTTTTGTCTCCGCTCTTAACAACACGGAGTATAAACAAGCACTGATGACGATTTTCATAAATTCGAAATATTGTTCAATATCAGCGAAATTATAAAATGTTTTCACTTTAACAGCATTTTGTGGTGTTTTCATATCTTTTTATATATACTCATACCGTCGGATTTATTTCCTTTCTTTTAACTTATATATATATATATATATATATATATATATATATATGAAAATACGAGGGTTGGAGTAAATAGGACAGAATGTGGTAAGGATAAAGGAAAAGGGGACAAAAAGGAATAACTCAAAACAAATAGACGTGGAGAGATATATTTCGTTCCGCATTAAACGGTACTTCGTCAGTCAGTTTATTAAAGCACCGTACATACACTTGTATTTATAGAAGAGAAAGTGAGTGGGTGGATGGGGGACTTGGTAAGTAATTCAGGATGGAAGTGAATGGTTTGTAAGGGTTTGGTTGGTCAGGGGACATCTATCATGGAAAGTAGTGGGGGGAAAGATCAAAGGATTGGTATTTATTCGTGGTGATAAGATGAGGAGGTGGCTGAGTGCTTGTTGGGGGTGGGGTGGGTGGAGTAGGGAGAAGTTGGGTTAAAATTCTTGGTTGGTTATAAGGAAATTTTGATTCATTGTATGAAGTGTGGGGAATAGAATGAGAAAGTTTTAGGGCATGGGGGGGGGCAAATGGTTTGTGAGGATTTGGTTGGTCAGAGGACATCTATCATGGAAAGTAGTAGTGGAAAGATCAAAGGATGGTGGGTGTGGATCAAAATTTCCAATGTAACGTGGATCAATGTAATAATAGTATATGTATTCAGATTAATACCGAAAGCAAC
>CM042158.1:78744592-78749592 GCA_023376005.1 Doryteuthis pealeii | reverse complement strand
TTGTCGATTTTTCTTTTATGCTTACCACGTTCGGATTTACTCCAACCCTCCTATCTTCAGAGATTGTGTGTCGTGGATTTCTAGGACACTCAGTCATTTCGTTTCTATCAAAAATAGGAATCACTGGCCGCTGTCTGAAAATCGCCTCACATCGTCTTCAATCTACGGTGCAAAATGCATCTAGTTGGATCTGGTCTAGATTTAGAAGTTTACAGCACGAATGATACGCGCGCGGAATCATCATTCCCGTGTTTGCTACGTAACATCTGCAATCGCGTAATCAACTCAACGGCCAAAAACAAACGCGTTTTCAAATAACAAACTGCACTGATAAAGAAACATCTCCAATGAACGGATGATATAATCTATTCTCTGTTTAATACATTTACACAATTTTTTTTTAATACCCCTGTCCGGTGGCGAAAGCTGCTTGGTAGCGCTAGGAAGTGGCAGTCCTGTCGTAGCTACCGAAACTGTGTTATCACTCCTAGTCGACAGCTGACGAGGACAGGGTATCGCACGTGCTATCACACGTTGTATGACGAAAAAAAAAAAAAAAAAAAAAAAATATATATATATATATAATATATATACATACATATATATGTGTGTGTGTGTATGTGTGTGTGTATAAGAATGGGTGATAACAAGTTCTTTGATTGGGTCTTTCACATTTCATATATATATTATATATATATATTATATAATATATATATATATATATAAAATTTTTTAAGATGAAACAAAGAAATCACAGTGCTCAACCACAAATTTGTAGGAGCTTTATTTATTTATTTGTTGAATTTTTAAAATATAATTGAATTTTTAAAAATATAATTGTTTTCCATACGTAACTTCTTAAATGCATGGATAAGCGAAACCCAACATCCACCCTGAAAGATAAATTTACAGATTTTTACAAGACCATCAGAAAGTTTGAATATAAATAGACTTTTTCAAATGTGATTTTAGATATATATTCCATAAAAGAATGGATTTTCGATAAATGAAACTCACCATCCACCCTGAAAAATTAAATTGCGAAATTTACAGGACTTTGCCCTCAGAAAATTTGAAAATACATACGTCTTTTAACATATGAAGTTGATTACATACATTCCAATTAAGAACGAAACTTCATAAGGTTAAAGAGAGATAACTTTTTGAGCATTTAAAAAAAAATGCATAAATTGAAAAATTCAAAAACAAAAGCTAAAGCATAAAGAGCGTCCACAAAAACATAACAACAAGAAATATCTTCACATAAACACCAGAAGAATTATTAGTAACCTGATGATAGCAGAATAGCTTGAAACCTGAGTAGTTGCCTATGGAAAACAATCATATTTAAAAAATTCAACAAATGAATAAATAAATGAATATATATATATATATATATATATATATATATATATATATATATATATACTTCCATCTTTCACATGTTTTGTACTTGTAAAATCTATGATAGTAGTTCTGCTTTCGAGATTTTTATTTCAACATATTTGTTTCCCCAAGAATCCATAATCGCAGGTGTCGAGAGGAATTCTGAAGACAATTATTAGCAACTTGATGATGGCAAAATAGCCTGAAACCTGGGTAGTTGCCTATGGAAAACAATTATATTTTAAAAATTCAACAAATAAATAAATAAATGAATATATATATATATATATATATTATACTTCCATCACTGACATGTTTTGTACTTGTAAAATCTATGTTAGTTGTTCTGCTTTCGATATTTTAATTTCAACATATTTGTTTCTCCAAGAATCCATAATCTCAGGTGCTGAGAGGAATTCTGAAGACAAACATCATTCATGTCTCTGTCTGTACGCCGGGCTCACAGATCATTTCATTTTTAAAACTTTTTGGCTTTTGGAGACAACTCGCGCATATGACAGCGAAAGTCATTTAGAAAATTGAATATTGCGTCACCCGTGTCTTGTTTACCCTCCCAAACACACCCACTCACGCGGGGACGCCTTTTCTGCGTCACAATATCTTACTGGATATTGTTCGAGGCAACGTGATTTCCGTAATGATTTTTTTTTTGGAGACTCGCTCTCAATTGAATTTTCCGTTTCACATTGATGGAACCGAAACAAACACAATTTTAACAAGATCGACGTCATCTCAGTCGTTCGACGAATGCATTAATTGATTGAATTAAATAATTGCTGTTAAATGCACTCGTTCCATGTTAGTGTACTCATTCAACTCATTTATTTTATGAAAGGAATCTTTTTGTTCCCAATTCTGACTTCAGGCGATTCGATTATCATTTTCATACAAAGTTAAGGTGTATAACTACGTCTTAATTCCCTGGTATTTGGTAGAAATATCATGTAGAAAAAAAAGGCGAACAAAAAGTATGTATATAAATTGCTGTATATATATATATATTATATATATATATATATATATATATATATATTGAAAATGGTTTTAAAAGCGTGTGCATTGTGAGATGTTATAATAAATACAATTTCACAAATTTTTTTTTTCCTTCCACATCTGCGGATTTTACACATTATTCCTCGTACAAACATTAGTGTCACGGTATGCTTCTCTGATGAGACGTGACCGAAAAAAAAAGATATCTTTTTTCAGAAGGAAAAAAAAACAATTTGTGAAATTGTATTTATTATAACATCTCACAATGCACACGCTTTTTAAAACCATTTTCAAATTTTGCTCGTACCACAATCTATTCACATATATTATATTATATTTTATATATTTTGCCAAAAACTAAACGCGTGCAATCGGTTGTAAATTAATCAATATCTTGATTGATTTAGTGAATTTATCCCTGAAGATCCTTCTGGTGAAACTCAAATAGGTTATTACGGTATACCATTATAATATATATATATATATATATATATATATATATATACACGCGACGCTCTTCTATATAAGGAATGGAGTGGAGCACTCTGTGACAGCCTTTACACGCAAAGCGATGTGTGTATTAAAACATTTAAAATCCCCTTCCCATTCTGTAGCCTAATGCTTAAGGTGCAGGACTGACACCCAACCGATCGGATTTCAATTCCGGCTGTAGGTAGCTTACAAAATGTCTAGACACACTGAAGAGACTTGATAAGTCGAAACACGTGTCTGTGGATGACTATATATATATATATATATATAAAGTATATGGTTTGCACTATTACACTTGAAGAAGCGGTAGTAATCCAACGTACAGTGTTATTAGAAGAGTGCTCAATATCTGTGATAGAGCGTTAATAGATAAATATATGAATGAATAAATATCTTAATTTTTAGTTTCTATTTATTTACATGTTTTAGTGTGTATATAATTATATATATATATATATATATATATATATATATATATATATATATATATATATATAAAGTTTCGAAAAAACAACAAAATTAAGTCAAAAATTGACTTATAAAGAGCTGTCACTAACGCGTTTCGGTTTTAATAAAACCATCAACGGGGCTTGACATGATTATGAGTTGAAAAGAAAAGAAATTGTTGTAAACCAATCAAATAGTTTGCGAGCCTTAATTTGCAATATTAGAAGGCTCAACTCCGCAACCGTTTTTCTTCATATATATAAATATATATAAATATATATATACATATACATACAAATATATACATGTTCATACACACACACACACACACACATATATATATATATATATATATATATATATATTAAGATTTTTGGATGTTTGTTTTTATAGAAGCATTGTTGAATAAATTATTATTTATATTTTGCTTGAAGGCAATTATAAATGCATGTATCGCATAAAATTCGATAATTATAGAAAATAATATTGACAAGTGAATCCCGGCAAAGGATGGCTCGCTATGCAGAACACCGTACAGACTGTTTCGACTTTATTAAGTCTCTTCAGCGATGTATACTAACGACTCCCCTCCGACAGGAATCGAAACCGGGACTTCACAGGCATAGTCAGAGACCATATCCGTTCGGCCGCCGGTACATAGCGAACAATCCCTGCGAAATTAACCTTGTCAATGATACTATTACACGCCCCTACCATAGTAGGTAAGTGGACGTTTATTTAGTAAACAAACCCGGTCGTAAGCTCTTCGGCGAAGTGAATAAGATTTTTGGATGTTTGTTTTTATAGAAGCATTGTTGAATAAATTATCATTTATATTTTGCTTGAAGGCAATTATGTAAACCTAATGAGTCAGATATACCTACCAATAGTTTGGCTAAGTAGCTCATCAGGGAAAGGATATGTCATATATATACATACAAATATATATGTATATATATACAATGTGTGTCATAAAAGTATCGAGATTTTCAGTATTTTTGACACACCTTGTATTCTTAAAATTTAACATTCCATCCATTCTCTATTTCTATCTAGGTAATTACAGCATTAAAATCTGTACTTTTTGACACACCCTATATTCTGATAAAAATGATGTTACATTTATTGTTTATTCACATCTTGGTAAATACAGCTTCAATGTCTAAACTTTTTTGACACGCCCTATATATATATATATATATATATATATATATATATATACGAACTGGAACGGTTTGTAGTATTTTCAAATCCTTGTACAAATATCAAATGAGATAAAAATAACATTTCCTCACAAAACAGATTCTATAGAAAATATATTCGGATATTTTTAGAGTTTCCAAGAATTCTATCTAAAACATATTTCATTTTTTTTTTCTTCACTCAAACTTTTGAGTTTCTGATTTTCAGGGGTTTTTCACTTGTAGAACTTCAAGAAGTTTTCATATTGAAATCGAAACTGCAAGGAATTTAACTTGTACATTTCTTGTCAATGATGTGGTGAAGGCATTAGATAGAATGGTTTGTTTTACGGCATATCAAGTTCAGTAGGTATATTTAATACCGACAAAGTTTTGAAATGCATTCATTCTTAAATGGATACTCAATATTTTTTATAAACACTTTTTTCAATTTAACCCATAGATGGGATCTTAATCTCT
>CM042158.1:78726664-78744492 GCA_023376005.1 Doryteuthis pealeii | reverse complement strand
CTGAAAGCTGCTTAGGAAAACTCGGAGGATAACCACGTTTTGACTGGTCTTGACATTTCATATATATATATATATATATATATATATAATATTATATATAATATACAACTCACGCATTTCACATGCGTTGTTTGTCCATTTGCGTATAAAAATGGGATGACAAAGTAAAAAACAGCACAATTTAAAAAGATTGATATTACTGCATTGAAAACCTAAGCCAAGATTCACTGTTAGGTGGCGGTCACGTTGTCCTATGAATGAAACAGCTTCCAAAGAAGGTTTATACGCAACTACCAAATGCAAGCTTCCATGGACTCCTTTCTTACGCTACAAGTACAAATTGAAGGACATTGATAACGCCTCATTATTGACCTGAGTGCTGAGAAGAATCTATCATCGATCGGGAAGGAATGGCGTAAGAACCTGTTTTGCTAAACTAAAAAGCTATGAAGAAAATAGACTGAAGCATAGAGATCGGTGCTCCGCAATAATTTTAAAAGAAAAATATTTAACTCCGCCTTGGATCATTGCGTCGCAGTGTGGGCTTCATGCTCGCAGCAGGGCTGCTGCTTTTCACACCGGGAAACATAAAATTCTGCTTACAGCTCTCGATAGGAATCCAACCATAGATAATATATATATATATATATATCATATATGTGTGGTGGTGTGTTGTGTGGTCATAACTAAGAGAAAATGAACGATGCAGAGATTTAGACAAACTCAAAATCACCCAAGCCAACCATCTTAACACCAAAGAAAATCCCAGAGAATCAGCCGAGCGCGAAATTAAGAAGAATATTACAGTGATACAGAGAAGAAAGAAAGCCATGCAACAAAATGAATAATGGCAATCCAGACCTCCTGTTTCGATGAACTGTGGAGGAGACAATACGATTCTTTAACCAGAAAGAGGTGAAAACTCGTGTAATCAACAGCATCTTCAACATGAATGCATTCGTTTCATGGACGGTGTTCAAGTGCCTAGCACTTCTTTACCGGCACTAAATAGATATGTATTTACTGTCTTTTCACAGTACAAACCATATAACGGTATATACCTTTCTTACCCTTACTCTTGTCTCTATCTTCTGTCGGCTTTGCTATTTCTGATCGTCATCATCTATCTTGTTGTATATCTTCTAAGTCTCGTTGGTTTTTCTATTGAGATTCGTCTGGTTTCTGTGCTAGGATTTCTTGTTATCAAAAGCCCTTTCATTGTAGTTTTTATAATAACCACAAAGACATTCGAATTACGATATGTTACTTTATTCGATAGATCCCCAGACCAGACAATCTGCTCATTGAGACTCACATTTGGTTTGCTTCTAACTTCTTGACTAACTGAGTGCTCTCCTTAAACCGGAAGCGGGCTTTCTATGGTTTCGGTTCTCCGTCTCCCCAGAAGCAGTCAGAGTGAGTGTCAAGCACCGCGTCACTCACTACTCAAGCCATCAGCTGTACTATCCCATAATGATTTTCTACATCTATACCTAAAATGAATGGGTCCAATTATTATGTAATACAATATGAAGCTTCAAGTCTAAAATGAAGTGATACTAAAACAGATTTTTGCTACAATTACCACTTAGTCTTGTTGTATACAGAGTATGCGATGTTACTAACTGCATCAAATTCTATATGTATAAAGCGCTTCTCAATCCCGCTGCTAAATCGTTAACCTTATTACGTTGCGTAATTATGTCACGTGGCGAAATATGTTAGTAGTTAGAAAATGAAACCACAACACAGGGAAGTCGAGTTTTGACTTATTTCTCTCTCGGTTGTTACGTGGGGGCGAAGCGTTGACATCATAACTACTCACTATAATATATATCATTATTCTATATCTATATATTCTCTCTAGTATATATCTATATCTATATATATATATATATAATATATATATTAGCAACATTCTACCGACTGAGCTAACCTGCCCCTTATAATATAGATATATAATATATATAATATATTCATTTCTTCATGGTTAATTTTTATTATTACCTTTGTCTATACTGTCTTATACCTGTCTTCTATCAATCTTTATTTCTTATCTATCTACTAATCTATCGTCTGCTTATCATTTTCAATCTAATCTATCTATTTGCATCTTCACTTTCTATCCTGTTATCCTGACTGTATGAGAACTGCTATTATATATAATATATATATATATATATATATATTATATATAAGGAAGATAAAATATCTGATTCAAAAGTTAAAGAGACAGGATGTGTGCTGAGCATTGTTGTACATAATGAATAGTACCTGTCCATGGTAAGAAATTGTAGAAAATATTTTGAATTGAAAAAAAATAGGACAGAATTATGTGACTGAGCAGTCTTTTTACATAATAGAGTTAACATCTTTTTAAAAAGTGAACGAGTATTTGAATTCAAAAGTTAAAGCGACAGCGAAAGCGGATATTACTCCCTCGCTGTCTGCTGATCTGACACATGCCACGTGCCAACTTTATTTTACTTATAATTAAAAAATATGATATATATATATAAATATATATTAATATATATAATATATATATATAATATAAAGTCGTTGGGTACCTAAAGTCGTTTCAGCACAGCGAAGTATATCCACTTTCACTGGGCTAAAGGATTTCTTGCTGAAGTTCCACACCTACTATCAACTCAATACATTACCCACAACTCTGACTATTTCACGCTGAGTTGCTATACCGACAATTGTCACTCTATTCAACTTACTTTACTTATAATAAAAAATAGATAATATATATGTCCCTCACGTGTTTTAACAGGTTAGCAAGCTTGTTTCGTGGACCATTGTAGGAGTTCGTTATGGATTTGGCCCCCATACTTCTGGTCTGTCCCACATCTAAGCTAAGCTTCGCAAAACACTATATCTATATATATATATATATATTATTATTAATATATTATATATATATATATTAAGAGAGGAGTTATAATTGCTTAAGCATTTGGATATATGAGTTAGGAGTTGATTTAGAAGGCTTCACAATGCAGGTGTAAAGAGAAAAAAAAACCTGCATTGGTAGCCTTCTAATCAACCTCCTAACCAAAAAATATATATATATAATATATATATATAGATATATATATATAATAAGGAAATTACATGAGGAAATTAATCCGACAATAGAAAAGGAAATATTTAAAATATAACAAACACGGATGTTACGATCAGAAACAATTTAAGTGTCAATACTTAAGTATTTCGGGATTCATACCATTTCAGACACCCTGTTATGTGAGGAACAAAAGAAAGAGTTAAGTGTAGAATGTTGGTGAATCGTCTGTTAACCGTTAATTTTATATGCGCGTTATTTAGAAAAGCAAAGACTATCCAATGCATTTGCAAAAATGGAAGGCGAATAACATAATAGGGCAGCATCTTTAACGTGAATAGGCTGGAGAAACGAAAAGTAATAAAGATATGTCTATATCATATGAATATTAATTTAGAAATAGAACATTAAACATATTATTTTAACAATTTTTTCCTGATTGTAACATCCGTTTGTTTATTATTTTAAATATTTCTTTCTAATATATATATATATATACAGCTTACACTATCCAGGCAGTATTCATTGCCCTTGTCCTTTCTGTATGTGTTTCGTATTTTCTGTGACGATTTTTCGAAATGGGTCAGTAATACACTTCAGAGAGAAAATGGAAAACCATTTACGATCCTAAGACGTCCAGAACGTTCCAGCACTGTGCTGGCGCCCGGAATTTCTCTTGATAAGGCACGCAAGGAATAATTCTATATCTGCTGTAAACAGACATGCGCGCGCGGAGACTTGGCCGGAAGAAGCTGAGTTTTATTATCCAAGCGGAACTACTAATTCTTTTGTCTGCTCGTTCGGGCGCGCTGATCAGCTCCTGGTCCAAAAAAAAAAAAAGAAAAAAAGAATGAGTTTGTCAGCTTCTCACGTAATGCTGTCATTTTTTATCGTTTGATTTTCTGAGATGTTTCTGTATTTTAGTATAAGTAAAAAACCGGTCTAATCCTTTGCACGTATCGTAGCCAGAAGCCAAGAAGGAAAAACTGAGAGAAGAAACTGCAGAAAAAGGAGGTAAATGCATATGCAACAAAATAGAAAAGAAAGACAAGAGGCAAGACAGTATTGTCACAGGTTATATATATATATAATATATAATATATATATATATAATATATATATATATATATATAACCTCATTGTAAATTTATATAAAAAGATAGATAGATAGATAGATAGATAAATGCGGACTGAGATAGATAGATAGATAGATAATAGATAGAATCGACTGAGATAATAGTAGATAGATAGATAGATAATAGATAGATGAATGCAGAATGAGATAGATTAATAAGATAATAGAATAGATAATAAAGCGACTGAATATAGATAGATAGATAATAGAAGATAAATCGGACTAGTAGATGATAGATAAATAGATAAGAAGATAATAATAAAAAGCGGACTGAATAGATAGATAGATAGATAATAGATAAAGATAATTAGATTTAGATAGATAAATGCGGACTGAATAGATAGAAGATAGATAGATAAAATAGATAAATTCGGGACTGAGATAGATGAGATAGATAGAAATAGATAGATAGATAAATGCGACTGAGATAGATAGACGATAAAATAGAAAAAAGATAGATAAAACCGGACTGAGAAGATAGATAGATAGATAGATAGATAATAATAAGTAATAAAATGCGGAATGAGATAGATAGATAGATAGATAGATAGATAGATAGACAGATTAGATAATAAAATCCGGACTAGATATAGATAGATAGATAGATATATAAAATCGGAAGAGATAGATAGATAGATAATAGATAATAGATAAAATCCGGACTGAGATAGATAGATAGATAGATAGATAGAATAGATAAAAGCGACTTAAGATAATAGATAGATAAGATAGATTAGACAGATAATAGATAAAATCCGACTGAGTAGATAGAAAAGATAGATAGATAGATAGATAGATAAAATCCGGAATGAGATAGATAGATAGATAGATAGATAGATAGATAGAAAGATACGAATATATAGATAGATAATAGTGAGATAATAGATAATAGATAATGATAAAATGCGGACTGAATAGAAGATAGAATAGATAGATAGATAGATTGATAGATAGATATATGATATTAAAATCGGCTGAGATAGATGTAATAGATAATAGATAGATAATAGATAATAAAATAGCGGACTGAGATAATAGATATATAGATAGATAATATATGAAATAGATAGATAGAAGATAATAAAATCCGACTAATAGATAGATAGATGATAGAAGATAGATAGATAAATGCGACTGAGAAGGTAGATAGATTAGATAGATAGATAATAAGAGACGTAGAAGATAAAATAAAGTCCCAAAATAATAACCGTAAAGAAGTAATTTGACAGATCAATTGATATAAGCAGATTGAAAAAGATATTTTTCTATAAAGTTGCCAACTGAAACGAGGTTGGATTTCAATAGTTCTCTTACGGCCGAACACCCATGCGTCGCCAATTCCAATGCATTATCTTCTTAAAAAAAAACAAAACAACAACAAGAGAAAGAACGCAACACCTTTACAAGGTGAATCCAATTCCGAAGAATTTACTTTCTCTCTTCGCAACAATGTCAAACCAAACCAAAAATATGACCAGTATTCCCCTAATTCGTGATTCCGAGTGCAGATTCTCGGTTGAAGTTGACATAAAACCCAACCCCCTCTTTTGAACGCAACTATACATAAATATATCTCCCCTGCCGCCTCTATTAATAAATATTACTATTTATAAGAAGCATTGGATATTTCATGATATATGCGAAATGTCACGTATCAATTATATATTATTCACGTATTGTCACATGCATGCGTATATTATCATAAAATCTAATACACATACTGTTATTACATTGTGATTTAGTTAATGCATTAGATTATGTTTTAATAGTCTTGCGTATGTATTTATTAATTGCCGTATGTACGCCCATTAATAATGTATAGTGGCCGTTATTCTGATGCTTTTTTAATAAAAAACGATTTCGTCTGTCAATGTTTAACTAACTACATATGTATTTCGAAATTTTTAAAAAAAAAACCCCCCCGGTGCCCTTTTCGGTATTAATCTGAATACATATACTATTATTACATTGATACACATTACATTGGAAAATTTGATCCACACCCCACCATCCTTTGATCCTTTCACTAACTACTTTCCATGATAGATGTCCTCTGACCAACCAAATCCTCACAAACCATTTGCCCCCCCCCCATGCCCCTAAAACTTTCTCATTCTATTCCACACGTTCATACAATGATTCAAAAATCCTAACCAACCAAGAATTTAACCAACTCCCCACCCACCCACCCCACCCCCAACAAGCACTCAAGCACTCCTCATCTATCACCACGAATAAATCCCAATCTTTATCTTTCCCCCACTACTTTCCATGATAATGTCCCCTGACCAACCAAATCCTTACAAACCATCCCTTCCATCCTGAATTACTTCACCAAACACTCCCCGACCCACACATTTTCTCTTCTATAAATACAATGTGTACGTACATTAATAAAATTTACTGACGAAGTATCGCTTAACGCGGAACAAATATATCTCTCCACATCTATTTGTTTGATTATTCCTTTGTCCTTTCTATCCTACCCACATTCTGTCGGATACTCCAACCCTCATCTTCATATATAATATAAATATAATATGGTGGTTGGTGTGTGTGTGTGTGTGTTGTGGTGTGTGTGTAAGTTAAAAGAAAGGAAATGAATCACGTAGAGTATATTATGAAAAGATATTAAAAACACCACAAATGCTGTAAAGTTGGAAAAACTTTTATAACTTCCGCTGATACTTGAACAATATTCATTTATGAAAATCGTCATGACTTGTTTTAATACTCCTGTTGTTAAGAACGGCAACAAAAGTCATGTGACATTTATCCGCTTCTTAACAACACGGTAATAACAAGCTCTGTGACGGATTTATAAAATCGAAATAGTTCAATATCAGCAAAATATAATGTTCACTTTAACAGCATTTTGTGGGTTTTCATTCTTTATATTACTCATATATTAAAAGTAAAGCTCGGGTAAATTCAGCATGATTGGTTCGATGTAGGTAAAAACCGGTTTTAAGTTTGTGTTTCTCTCATCACTGCCCCATTCATATCTAAATCAAAACTTGTGACTCTACCATTTCCCATGATCTTTAAAATCCAGTTGTTTCTTTTCCACACCCCAGTCTCTTCTGACACACAGCAGGACGCAGAAAGAAGAAAAAAAACAACTCTACACCAATCAGAGGCTTCGCCTATGTAGCGGAATCTATTTCTCTTTGTGGGAACTTTGATTTGAACAACAAAAAATTTTATCAAAAAGCGAAACGTCTTGAATTGTTTATAATATCTTTACATTAAACTGAAATATAATAGTACACCCAAAATACTTCAAATGAAAAGAAGAGGTTTTATTGTATACAGGGAGTCCTCTGTTCATTGGTCGCTCATCAAAGTTTAGAAACAGTTGGAAAAAGTTCAAACGACTAGCTCTGATTAACCAGATAATCAAGTTTATATATATAATGGTATTTTTTTTTACATTCTTAGTTCTCTTCGTAACTCATGTTCCCTATATACGTTCAAATCCTGACGAGACTGCTTGCATTTCTCGACGCTAAGGACCATCGGGAAGATATGATCCAACTTACTCTCCCTCAGCTATAGTAGGGGAGACTAGAATACTTAACCTTGCCTAGGTAACCAGTCTAGAGAAATAAAACTCCGAATTAAACCTGTTAAACTTCGCTAAAAATTGACGTATGTCACATCCGCTCTACTAGTTTGTAATATATATAAAATCAATTTTCCCCATTGAAAGACGTAATTGTGATTAATCGTTCCAGCCCACAAAAACATACATTACATTTTTGTATAAAAAAAAAAATAAGAAATTATGTGTTGTAATATATTTAATGTTTATTTGTTAAAAAAATAAAATTTCTATATTGGAACCAAGTCGATTGATTTGTAATTATTCAATTACATCATTGAGGAATTAAATCCAAAACTAATTTGTACTTTTCTTTATTATAAATATAGTAAATATATTGCACCCTCCGTGCAATATTTAAGTTTTAATAATAAAGTATTCAATTAAATTAGAAAGGCCTAATAAACTGAATAAAGAATACAGATAAAAAGATTTGAAACAGAGAGTATATAAAAGATTTGAAACAGAGGAGCTATAAATTAAAAAATGCAACAACTAAACTTACTCTTCCATAACTCTCGTCTTTCATTTATTTTTCTAATTAAGTATTAGTATAGAGAAGTAAATGAATAAAATGACATATTTGATCTTATAATGGATCATTCAGATTCAGAGGATGTTTGCTTATATCATTAAATAAAACCAAACAGTTAGAATCAATAATACTAAGCACATATTTATTAAATTCGATTTTTAATATTAATAGCAATTAGCCTTCCGTTACACTGTAAACTGCTATTTGTATATAAAATATAATGCATGTTGTCATATGTAGACAAAGTAACAGTATAATAAGTATGACAATTATTAATAATTAGGTTTAGGATAAAAAATAAAATCAGAGAATGTGATGCAATAAAACTAGAATGTACTTGGTAGAATATAGTTTCGTTACAGACAGAAAAATTACACCGCCTTATAATAAAGAATATCATAAGCTAAGCACAACTTTATGCTCAATGAAATGTCTTTCTGATTATATGTCGATGCGTCCCTACCAAACCCACGCTCTTCTTTTTATAATAAATAGAGAGAGAGAGAGAGAGAGCAGACAGCAGACAGAGACATAAAACATAACAAACAGAGAGAGACCGACGGACAGAAACAAGAACAGAGAGGAAAAAATAAAAGAGAGATATGAAGATATATAATATAGATAGATAGATAGTTATAGTGTGATTATTCGTAATTAAATTTTACGTATTTAGTAATTTTGTTGTATCATTACGTTTATATATATTATATATTATAATAATATATGTGTGTTGGGTGTGTGTTGGTGTGTGTGTGTGTGGTGCAAGTGCGAATGTAGCGTGTGTGCAAGTACGTTTGCGGTATAATCCACGTTCATACGTATATTACCAATGCGCAAATAAATGTAGATATATATATATATATAGAGAAGATTATAATATGGATATACCTGCATATATATATATGTAGTATGTATACAACAATACATATATTGTTACACACAACAACACACACATAATATATATATATATAATATAATAATATGCATTATGTAAATAAACGTATTACGCACATTAACCGATAAACTTCCTTGCTTATATATATAATATATATATATATATAATATATATATTTAAAAAAAAATTTTTTAAATTGGGCTTATTATAAACATAAAATGTATAAAATGAACATGAACTCATAATTAGAGTATTGATCACTATTTTTTCATTATTTTGTAAAATTTTCAGTTCGTTAATACCTTTGTCAAATGTTATTACTGTTTAACGGCTTCTTTGTCTCTATGTTATGACAATGCAGCGTCTGTAAAAGTATAATAACGGAGAATTCCAATGTCGCTGTTAATCTATAATCATATTGCGCTTTAAATATATATAATATATATAATATATAATATATATTAATATATATATATAGATATATAATACTTATATATATATATATATATATTAGATATATATAATAATAATATATATATCAATAAAGGAAGACTCAATACGTAATCCCATAAAAATTTATTTCGACAAAATGGCCCATATTAAATCTAAGTTGATTTAACCGCTCCCAAATTTTTGCCTCATCAGATGGGTCTCAATTCATTATGAACAAGCATATCACAAAAAAACCCAAAAGCTAATATATAATTCAAACAAAAACAAAAAAATAATAAAAAAATAATAAAAAAATTATATATTTTTTTTAACAGTGTGGAGTTAACCATAGGAACAGGAAGTGAATGAAAAAAGAGATACATCTCAAGTTGATTCTAGGTTCCAGACAGACAAAAAGATGACATGACGAAAAACAGAAAGAATAAAATATAAAAAGACAAGTAAATAAAAAGAAGTTTAAATTAACATTTAGAGTATAATGATGTATAAAAGAAAAACTAGTAGATATAAATAATAAAATAAATAATAGAAGAATAAAATAAAAAATAAAATAAAAAATAAAATAAATAATAGAAAATAAAAATTAATTAAAAAAAAAATATAAATATATAATATATATATAAATATATATATATATATATACACATATATATTTACAAAACTAGTATACACAAAATATACTTAACATATATTACATGATGATTTACTACATATATGATAACCACATTTTTGTCAAAAGAGACATCTTTTCATTTAAGAATTATCATTACACGGCCATATAGCGTAAAAGACCACTTATCTTACAGATTCATCCTCCATTAATTTCGACAATCTGTTTGACGCAGTCTGCTTCTCTATTCTCAATGTCCTCCCAGCGTACAGTCAAACCACTAGATGGCGCACGCACATCTGCTTATAAGGCAATCGTCTGTTCAGATTCTCAGGTGAAGACGCTCCTATTTCCTTGACTCGTCTTATATTTGTGACTCGTGTGTGAAAATAATTCTAGATTTTGTATACGAACAACACATTCAACGGGACAGGCGGGGTCATTTTCAGAAAAATCTCTGCAGGAACTGTAACAAGGAGAATGATGTTGCCTGTCACAACATACACCCCTCCCCACACACATATGCAAATAGAAATAATGGTTATGATGAGATGTAGAGAATGACTGCAAGCTATTCCACCTCGTGTGTACTATACATACATATGAATTATCAAAACAAAATATAATACATATATATATATATTGTGTGTTCTTCTGTGTGTAAGTGTATGTTGATAATTACAATGTAGAATAAGTACACACGAGTGGAAGTAGCTGCCAGTCATCTCCTACATGCTCATCATTACACCACATCTATTTCTATTTGCATATGTGTGTGGAGGGGTGTATGGTGACCCCAACCCAAGACATCATTACATTGTACAGCTTCCTGCAAGAATCTTTTCGACACAATGACCCCGCCCCTGTCACCCGTTGAAATCGTTCGTAACAAAATCTAATTCATTTATCACACACGAGTCCACAAATATGACGATGTCAGGACGAAAGAACACTCTTCCACGCCCTAGAATCTGAACAGACGCTGCTTAATAAGCACAATGTGTGTGCGCCATCTATCGTTGACTTACGCATGAGGACATTGAGATTGAGAACAGACTGACTTCATAACAATTGTCAAATGTCACATAGAGATGAATCTAAGAAATAAAGTCTTTACGCTTATATCGCCGGTAAAGAATTAATCTTTAAATGAAAAGATGTCCATCTTTGACAAAAAAATGTCGGTTAGCATATATGTACGTAAAATACATTCATGTACATATAGTAACAGTATATTTGTATATACATATTTGTAAATCATATATGGTTATATATAATATTTATATATAATATATATATATATATTATTATTATTTTTTTTTTAATTAATTTTTATTTCTATTATTATATATTTTTTAATTTATTTTTTTAATTTATTATCTTCTATTATTATTTATTATTATATCTTAACTATATTTTCTTTTAACATCATTAACCTATGTTTAAATTTAAATTCTTTTTATTTTACTTGTCTTTTATATTTAATATACTTTCGTTTTCGTCATGTCATCTTTTGTCTGTCTGGACACCCTAAAATCAACTTGATGATTACTCTTTTTTCATTCACTTCCTCTTTCTATGGTTACACTCCCACACTTAAAAAATATAATTTTATATTTTTTATTATTTTTTTTTTTGATACATATATTCACTCTTGGGTTTTTTGATAGCTTGTTCATAAGAATTGAGACCATCTGATTGAGGCAAAAATTTGGGAGCCTGGTTTAAATCAACTTAGATTATATGGGCCCCAATTTTGTCGAAATAAATTATTATGTGATACTGTATTGTTCTCCTTTATATATATATTATATATATATATATAATATATATATATATAAATATATATATTATAACATATTATAATATACATTATAATAATATATATAATATATTATATATAATTAAACAGACTATAATTATAGATTAAACGCAACATCCGAATCTCCGTTATTATAAATATTTCACAGCGCTGCCATTGCAATAACAAAGAGACAAAAAGCCGTTAAACAGTAATAACATTGACAAGGTATCTAACGAACCTGAAAATTATGACAAAAAATAATGAAAAAAAAAAAGTGAATCCAATACTCCATAATATCGAGTTCATTCATTTATACATGTTATAATTCTAAAACGCCCAATATTAAAAAATTTTTTTTAAATATATAAATTATATATATATATATTATATATATAACAAGAAATTATCGTTATGATACACATACGTTATTAATAAAATCAATATATATAATATATATATATATAATAATGTTGTGTGTGTGCTGTGTACAATATTATGTGTATGTATACATACCTACATATAATATCAGTATATCCATATCAAACTCTCTCTCATATATTATATATATACATACATTTATTTATGCGCATTGGTAACTATACGTATAACTGGATATACCGGCCAAACTACTTGCACACACGCTACTTCGCACTTGCACACACACACACACACCAACACACACACACACCACACCATATATTATATATATATATAAATATAAACGTAAACTGTATACACACAACATATACCTAAATACGTAAAAATTAATACGAATACAACACACATATAACATCTATCTATCTATATTATATATATATCTTCATATCCTCTTTTAGTTTCTCCTCTGTTTCTTGTCTGTCCGTCTGTCTCCTCTTCTCTGTCTATGTTTATTCTCTGTCGTCTGTCTGTCTCCTCTCTCTCTCTCTCTATATATTATATATATATAAAGAAGAAGCGTGTTTTATAGGACGCATCGACAAAACTCAAAAAGACATTCATTGCACTAAGTTTGCTTACCTTTATATTCTTTACATTATAATGGAGGTGGATGTTTTATGTCTGTAACCGAACATATTCCTACTCAAGTCACATTCTCTAGTTATGAAATCACATTCTCCATGATTTATTTTTATCCTAACCTCAATTATTAATAAAATTCAACAATTATTAATACTGTTAACTTTGTCTACATATGACAACTAATATATTATATATACACAAAATTAGCAGTTACAGATTGTAAAACAGAAGCTAATTGCATATTAATATTAAAATCAGAATTTAATAAATATGTCTTAAGTATTAATTGATTTCTAACTGTTTTTTTAGTTTAATGAATATAGCAAAAATCTCTTCATGAATCTGAATGAAATCCATTAATAATATAAAATAACTGCATTTATTCTTTACTTCGCATTTAAACTAAATACTTAAATTAGAAAAAATAACAATGAACGGAGTTATGAAAGTAATTCATGTTGTTCATTTTATTATACTCCCTCTGTTTCAAATCTTTATTATACTCCCTCTGTTTCAATCTTTTTTCTGATTCTTTATTCAGTTTATTAGCCTTTCTAATTAATAGTACTTATTTATATTAAAACTTAAAACTTGCACCGGAGGGTGCATTATATTACTAATATTTATAATAAAGAAAAGTACAAAATTTAGTTTGGACTTAATTCATCAATGATGTAATGAATAATTACAAATCAATCGACTTTTTCCAAATCATAGAAATATATTTTTTTAACAAATAAACATTAAAAATATTACAACACATAATTCTTACATCTTTTTTTTATACAAAAATGTAATGTATGTTTTTGTTGGGCTGGAACGGATTAATCACAATTACTCTTTTTCAATGGGGAAAAATTATTTTATATAATTCACAAACCCCTCAGTACGAAGCAGGATGTGACATACGGTCAATTTCTTAAGCGAAGTTTAACAGGTTTTAATTCGGATTTTATTTCTCTTAGACTGGTTACCTAGCCAAGGTTAAGTATTTCTAGTCTCCCCTACCTATAGCTGGAGGAGATTAGTTGGATTCATATCTTTCCCGATGGTCTTAGCGCTCAGAAATGCAAGCACAGTCTGTCCAGATTTGAACGTATATAGGAGAAAAATGAGTTACGAGAAGAACTAAAGAAATTAAAGAAAAAAAATACCATTATATATATAAAACTTGGTATTATCTGGTTCAAAATCAGAGCTAGTCGTTGAACTTTTCCAACTGTTTCTAAAAATTGATGAGACGACCAATGAAACAGCAGGTACTCCCTGTATACAATAAAACTCTTTCTTTCATTGAAATATTTGGTTACTATTATATTTCAGTTTAATGTCAAAAATATAATAAACATTTCAAGACGTTTCTTTTTGATCAAATCTTTATGTTGTCAAATCAAAAGTTCCCACAAAGAGGAAATAAAGATTCGCTACATCAAGGCCGACGCCTCTGATTGGTGTAGACGTTGTTTTTTTCCTTTTCCGTTCCTGCTGTGTGTCAGAAGAGAAAACTGGGTGTGAAAAAGAAAAACAAACTGGCATTTTAAAGATCATGAAATGGTAGCATCAGCAAAGTTTTTTGATAGATATGAATGGGTGCCAGTGCTGAGAGAAAAACAACAAACTGAAAAACGGTTTTACCACATTTCGAACCAATCTGCCTGAACTTACGAGTTACTTTATATATATGAGTATATATAAAAGATATGAAAACACCACAAAATGCTGTTAAAGTGAAAAACTTTTATAATTCGCTGATATTGAACAATATTTCGATTTTATGAAAATCGTCACAAGAGCTTTTATACTCCGTTGTTAAGAACGGAGATAAAGTCACATGACTTTTGCTCCGTTCTTAACAACACGGAGTATAAACAAGCCTTATGACGATTTCATAAAATCGAAAATTGTTCAATATCAGCGAATTATAAAATGTTTTCCACTTTAACAGCATTTGTGTGTTTTCATATCTTTTATATATACTCATACCGTCGGATTCATTTCCTTTCTTTTAACTTACACACACACACACACACACACACACACACACACACACACACACACTATAATATAATATATATATATATGAAGATAGAGTTGGAGTAAATCCGACAAATGTAAGATAAAGGAAAAGGACAAAAAGGAATAACTCAAAAACAATAATGTGGAGAATTATTCTTCCGCGTTAAGCGATACTTCGTCAGTAAATTTATAATGTACCACATACACTGTATTTATAGAAGAAAAATGTGGGTCGGGAGTGTTTGTGAGTAATTCGGATAAGAATGTTTAAGATTGGTTGTCAGGGGACATCTATCATGGAAAGTAGTGGAAAGATCAAAGGATTGGATTATTTCTGTTAAGATGAGAGGTGCTAGTGCTTGTTGGGTGGGTTGTGGCATAGGAAAGTTGGGTTAAAATTCTGTTGGTTATAAGAAATTTGATCATTGTATGAATGGGAATAGAATGAGAAATTTAGGGCATGGGGCAAATGGTTTGAGGATTTGTTGTCAGAGGACATCTATCATGGAAAGTATAGTGAAGATCAAAGGATGTGGTGTATCAAAATTTCCAAGTAATGTTTCAAGTAATAATATATATGTATTCAGATAATACCGAAAGCAACGGTATTTTCGAAAATAAATATGTAGTTAGTTAAACATTGACAGACGAAATCGTTTTTATTAAAAAAGCATCAGAATAACGGCCCACTATAAAGCATTATTACATGGGCGTACATACGGCAATATAATAAATACATACGCAAGACTATATAAAACATATCTAAGCATTAACTAAATGCACAATTAAAACGGTATGTGTATTCAGATTTATGATAATATACGCATGCATGTGACAATACCGTGAATAATATATAATTGATACGTGACCATTTCCGCATATATACATGAAATATCCAATCCTTCTTATAAATAGTAATATTTATTAATAGAGGCGGCAGGGAGATATATTATGTATTGCGTTCAAAAAGAGGGTTGGTTTTATGTCAACTTCACCGAGAATCTGCACTCAATCACGAATAGGAATACTGGTCATATTTGGTTGGTTGACATTGTTGCGAAGAAGAAAGTAAATCTTCGGAATTGATTCACCTTGTAAAGGTGTGCGTTCTTTCTCTTGTTGTTGTTTTATTTTTTAAGAAGATAATGCATTGGAATTGCGACGCATGGGTGTTCGGCCGTAAGAAAATATTGAAATCCAACCTCGTTTCAGTTGGCAACTTTATAGAAAAATATCTTTTTCAATCTGCTTATATCAACTGATCTGTCAAATTTACTTCTTTACGTTTTATTTATTGGAGTTTTTATCATCATTATCTATCTTCAGTTCGTTCTATCTATCTATCTATCTATCTATCTACCTATCTCAGTCCGCATTTTATCTATCTATCTATCTATCTTATTCATCTACTATCTCATCGATTTATCTATCTATCTATCTATCTATCTATCTATCTACTATCTATCTATCATCTCAGTCCGCATTATCTATCTATCTACTATCTATCTATCTATCTATCTCAGTCCCATTTTATCATCTATCTATCTACTATCAATCTATCTATCTATCTATCTATCTACTATCTCAGTCCTATCTATCTATCTATCTATCTATCTATCTATCTATCTATCTATCTATCTATCTATTCTCATTCCATTTTTCTATCTATCTATCTATCTATCTACTATCTATCGCTATCTATCTATCTATCTATCTATCTATCATTCTATCTATCTTCAGTCCTATCTATCTATCTGTCTATCTATCTATCATCTATCTATCTTATCCGCATTTTATCTATCTATCTATCTATCTATCTACCTATCTCAGTCCGATTTTATCTATCATCTATCTATCTATCTATCTATCTCATTCCGCATTTTATATATCATCTATCTATCTCATCTCAGTCCGGTTTTATCTATCTATCTGTCTATCTATCTATCTATCTATCTATCTATCTATCTCATTCCGCATTTTATCTATCTATCTATCTATCTATCTATCTATCATCTATATCTCATCGATTATCTATCTATCTTATCTATTTATCTGTCTATCTATCTCAGTCCGCATTTTATCTATCTATCTATCTATCTATCTATCTATCTATCTCAGTCCGCATTTTATCTATCTATCTATCTATCTATCTATCTATCTATCTCAGTCCGCATTTTATCTATCTATCTATCTATCTATCTATCTATCTATCTATCTATCTATCTATCTCAGTCCGCTTTTTATCTATCTATCTATCTATCTATCTATCTATCTATCTATCTCAGTCCTGATTTTATCTATCTATCTATCTATCTATCTATCTATCTCAGTCCGCATTTTATCTATCTATTCTATCTATCTATCTATCTATCTATCTCATTCTGCATTTCATCTATCTATTTATCTATCTATCTATCTATCTATCTATCTCAGTCCGCATTCTATCTATCTATCTATCTATCTATCTATCTCAGTCCGCATTTTATCTATCTATCTATCTATCTATCTTTCTTATATTAAATATTACACCACATGAGGGGCCATTAATATATATATATATATATATATAATATATATATATATATATATATATATATATATACCTGTGACACTACCTGTCTTGCCTCTTGTCTTTCTTTTCTATTTTGTTGCATATGCATTTACCTCCTTTTCTGCCAGTTTC
>CM042158.1:78688304-78719064 GCA_023376005.1 Doryteuthis pealeii | reverse complement strand
GACAGAAATAGAAGTCAAAAGAAAAGAGTGTATATTATCAACACAAGACAATAATGACTTACTACACATTCGATAAATGTTTTATCCTGGCTCAATGATTACCGCACGTCGTTAATTAGCTCAAATTAGTATTACGTAAGCAATTATTAGTGACTGTGACTCCTCAATAGCTCTTATTATAGCTAAGGCATGAGGCTGAATGGAAGTTGGAAGTGAACTGCTCTAGAGTGATAACAAGTAGTCTTATTGGGCCGGTTGACTACGATAATAATAAGTCGATTCATGCCATTGCCCCTCCCTTTCTTGAGAAGTTGACTCTGGACTCAAGCTCACAGCCCTTCTGCTAAGTGCCAAACGAGTGAGTGATCTTGAATGAGGTACCCCCTTCAGATATCATATACATACCATAGATTGCATAAGCACATTAATATTATTTCTAGATAGTTGTGCTCTAGAAACTGAATTGAATAATGTTCAATTCTAGTCTGCGCTTAATTTCTGTTCCACTACCTTTAATATATAAACGCTTCGCTCGCCAGAGACTTCCACAGTTTCAATTCTTTCACTAGCGTACTTAAGAGATAGACTGTTGATATTTATATTGGACTTTCTTATCGAGTGGTTGCTAGTCTACTATTTAATGGCTCTTATCCAACATTCGCTGACTCCGATGCCCTGGTGCACACTTTTGGATCTTCTTCTGGACACATCTAAAACACATATTATATATATAAACAACACCTGGCGCTAATATATTCTATTTTTTCTTCTTTTGTTTTTAGATCCGGCTTAATCGTATAGAAGCATATTCTCTGATCCACATTTGGGGATTTACCTCCTTTAGATGTTTATAGATGGGTTTTTCTCATCGTGACTATCTTTGGCTTCTTTATTGTCACGTAGTTTCAGAGATATATATTCAACATTATAGTATTATTTTATCATATAAATCCTACTAAGAAGGTCTAATATCGCTAGATATTACATATGAAAAACTTGTTTGTATACATAATATAAGAATTGTTTAAGTAGCATATTATGGTATTTAAGATAGGGATATACATTTCCTATATTTTTGCCACGGTTTTTCTCTCTTTTATGTTAGAGAGTTGTCTATTGTATAGATGTGATGCAGCGCGAAAATGGATTAATTCTTAAAAAGTCCTTTCCTGCTAATGGTATGTGTTCCATGTATAGTCTTGGTAGGGTATTAACGCTCTAACCTGATGAATAATTCTATGGTGGCAGCGTTTTCGATCCTAGCTTGACAGCAGCTTAGTTCCAAACACCCAGCTGTGAATAAGACTATGCATTACAGCGCTAGCGCAAGGCAAGCTAACGACTAGCAGGCACAAACATACATAACATACATAAAGTAAGTAATCTAAGAACACATTACTCATTTTTATACTCAACTTCTGCATTATTAATACAGACCTTAATAGTAATTACATTAGTCTATTCATAGTCAGTTGCGGTATCGTAAGTCTGTAGCATGGCCCTCCACTGATTCTCAAGGGCTTTGTGCCTTGTGTTGTGCCGAGTACCAAAGGCAGTATTAATTAAGGTAGTAGTGCTCAACAATATAAAGCGAACAGCAGAGGCTGCTTAGTCATAGAAATTCATAGGTTATATAAGATAATATATAAAAGGTTTACATATCTATTTTATAGGGATGACAAACGGAAACATTCACTGACCATAATTTTGGTTCAATGCGATGAAGTCTCAGGTGAAGAAATGATATGTTCAATGTAAGGAAAAATCGAAAATAAATTGAAAAAATTGGGCTCCGACAAAGAAATTCAAGCAGACATCACACACACAAATATATATATAGACACAACGCGCCTCCCACTATAGCATCTATCTATTCAATATATATATTTTTATATACTATCTTATTAATTATGGAGATTTGGTGTGTTTGTCTGTCTGAAGCCGAAACTAAATCACTACTCAAGTCACAATTCCCTTAGTTATTGACGTCACATTCACCATGAATTTATTTTTATTTTAAACCTCAGTTATTGGTAAATTGTTTTATACCTTATTAATACCTTTTGACGTTATCTACATTCTAATAACATGGCTCAATTGTATTTATATGTACATAACAAATAGCGGTTTACAGTGTGACAGGAAAGCTAATTTGGCATATTAGATAATAAAAGTTAATTTGATTATAATAATGCGCTTGGTATTATTGATTTCTAATTGTTTGTTTTTTTTCATTAATGAATAGTGAGCAAAAATCTCTTCAATAAATCTTAAAAGAATCCCTTAACAAGAAGAAATAACTAATATTATTCCTTTACTTCCTATTTTACGAAAACGATAAACAGTTTAAAAGTTAGAAACATTTAAGCAATGAAAACGGGAGTAGGGAAAATGATGGAAATAGTTCTCAAAGTTGTTTTCTATTTTCATCATACCCTCATCTGTTCCAAATCTTTTTATCTACATTCTTATTCAGTTTCATTAGCCTTTCTAATTTAATATGATATTTTTATTGTAAATACTTCAAATACTTGCACCCGGAGGTGCATATATTTTGCTAGTTATATATATAATACCTATAATATTATATATATATATTATATATTATTATATTACTTGTTTATGTATTAAAATTTTGAAGGCAATAACAATGCGTATAAAAAATAAAACGCAAAAAAGACTGTTTTTTTTTTGTCATATCGATTTCAAAAACAACTTTATCTTCAGAGACGAAAATCAGGAAAATGGACGTGCTTAAAGTTTTGTTTTTGTTTTGCGGTGGTGATACTTTCTTTTTTTTGTCCTATCTTTTTTTTGCCCTTCTCTTCTTTTTCTCACTTTCTCCTCCCTTCCCCCTTCTTTATGTTAATGAATGATGGGCGAATAACTGGAATTTCTCGTTTTTTTTTTCTTTTTTTTCTCAAACAATAGTGCAAGTAAAAGATCTAATTTTTGGTATACAGTATTCAGTATACTTATCAGTGGCAACTTTCGCATAGATGGAAAATTTGATATTTAAAAAAAAGTGAAAAATCGACCTACCCTCTTGGGTAAATACGTACTCATTTCAATGTACGGAAATTATATACGAATCAACTGCAGTTTGATTTGGGGGAAAAAAAACACGATTGTTATTTGTATAAAGAACGAGTTGACTGAGTACACTAATGTGAACGAGTGCAAAAAGGATGTTATATTACATGGAAATTATTTAATGTAGTTAATTAATTTATTCATGGAACTTGTTGAAATATGATTTTCCAGCTCTCTCTCTCTCTCTCTCCCCACCATCTCTCTCTCTCTCCCCTCTCCACATCTCTCTCCTCTCTCTCTCTCTCTAACTCCCTCTCTCTCTCCACCATCTCTCTCCCCCTCCTCTCTTTCTCCACCATCTTCTCTCTTCTCTCTCTCTCCCTCTCTCTCTCTCCACATCTCCCCCTCTCTCTTCTCACCATATCTCTCTCTCTCCCCCCTCTCTCTTCTCTTCCCCCACCATATTCTCTCTCTCTCTCCCCACTATCTCTCTCTCTTTTCTCCCTCAACATATCTCTCTCTCCCCCTCTCTCTCTCTTCCCACCATATCTCTCCTCTCCCCCCTCTCTCTTCTCTCACCATATCTCTCTCCTCTCCATCATCTCTCTCTCTACTCTCTCTCTCTCATCCTTCTCTCTCTCTCTCCACCACCACATCTCCTCTCTCTATCCCCCCCTCTCTCTCTCTTCTCTCACACTATCTCTCTCTCTCTCTCTCCCCACCATCTCTCTCCCCTCTCTCTCTCTCTCTCCATCCATCTCTTCTCTTTCTCCCCACCTCTCTCTCCCTCCTCTCTCTCACTCCCCACCATATCTCTCTCTCTCTCTCCCACCATTACTCTCTCTTCCACCATCTATCTCTCCTCTCTCCCCTCTCTCCTCTCTCTCTCTCACCTCTCTCTCTCTCTCTCTCTCTCTCTCTCTCTCTCTCAGGAAGTTGGAAAAATTAAACCGAACGGTGTCATTCTTTGAAAGGAGGGAATAAGACGTTGAACAGAATTAGGTTTATTTTATTTCTGTTAAGTGCGATAGAAATTTTGTTTTTCAAAGGAACAATTTTTAAAGAAAATTATGCTACTTAACTTACGACGGTAGGAAAAAAACTTGGTTTAGGTGTAAATATTACTCATAAGTGGGCCGGGTTAGCTCAGTCGGTAGAGCGTTCGGCTAGAAACCAAAAGGTTCCTAGTTCGATACCGGCCCTCGCGAACTCAGCATATGAGTAGCACGTCTCCGGCATAAAATAACTCAACAAGAGTTGTTATGCCGTAAATTCCTACCAACTAAGTGTAAAATATAAAGACTGCGATAAATTAAAAGGATTAATTAATTCTTAGAGTTCCACACTTAAGCATCACGAGTCGCCACATTGGCCACCAGGAAGCCCCATTGAAGGGTCTCACCCTTCTGCAGATGTGCAGTCGATTCATACTAAAACCCCAAACAAAAGGGCTATCATACTACTACTACTATTACTACTACTACTACTAAGAAGAAAAAAGAGGCCGGGTTAGCTCAGTCGGTAGAGTGTTCGGCTAGAAACCAAAAGGTTCCTAGTTCGATACCGGTCCTCGCCAACTCAGCGTTATGAGTAGCTCAGGGATCTGTAAAGTAAGGAGCTGATGGTAGGTGTGGCGCTCCACCTCTGATGCTAAAACAATCTCCTTGGTCTAGCGCTATTGAAAAGGGGATAGACTCCCTCGCTGTCTGGCTGATACCGACATTAGGCCACCCCGACGAATTTACTTACTTGTTATTACTCATAAAAAACATAGTAGAGCTATCCGGCATTGCCCTGGGATTAAAAAAAATAAACCTCTTATTATACAACTAAATATCAATGTTCGTGTTCCTTAATTGTACGATCGTTATCACCGTACAAAACGTTCCGATTAAAAATGAGACCGTCCAAATCGTCCAAGATGAAATGCAAAGGTGTAATCCTGATTATCTGGTGTCGCTCATCCACCGAATTCTTGTTTCTTATGAGTGTCGTCACCTCAGCTAAATAATGGACCATTCCGTTTTTATATAAGAAGAAAGAAAGGGAAGAAAAAAGACATGCTACACAGAAAAAATATATTAAGAAGGAAAAAAAGTAAGAAAGTAAATAGTGGAAATATAGATAGAGGGTGTGAGCACGCGGAAGCGTTAACACTAATCTGTTTTCAATCGAACATAATATAAAAGGTAAAAAGAAGGAAATAAAGAAACGAGAGAGAGAGAGAGAGAGAGAGAGAGAGAGAGAGAGAGAGAGAGAGAGATAAATCAAGATTATTATACTTTTTACATTGAACTATCTAATAATAGCTCTTAAGTAAACCCATGAAACGTTGTGATAATTACATTATCATACTGTGCTATATGCACAGGTCCTGCTAGTATTTATTCATAGAAATAAAAAAGTGAAGTCGACGGAATGGCCTATTGTTGGTATCAACAAAACAGCGAGAGAGTTTATCCCCGTTTTCATTAGCACTAGACCAGGAAGATTTATTTGCACCTGAGGCGAAGCGCCACACTTATCACCAGCAACTTACTTTACCGCACAGATCCAAGCTGTGCTACTGATGCGCTGATTTGACGGGGGTCGGTATTGAACTCGAAAACTTCGGGTTCTTTTTTTCTCGCGTTCGCGTTGGTGAACCGAGGTGGGGCGGGGGAGGTCAAGATCTGTCCATCATTTTCCCTGTATGTTTCCACAACCATTAATTTTAAATTAAGCTACTCCGAGATTGGTCATTAATATATTTAAACATATGTCAGTCTTGCGAGACTACCGTGTTTCTCCGAAAATAAGACATACTTGTAAAATAAGATCTAGCGTGAATTTTTCAAGACGATTTTTAATATAAGGCTTCCCCCTTGAAATAAGCCCTAGTTGAGAGCGGCAGACAGACGGAAGAAATAAGCATTCTTCACAATCATATCCTGTGACGCAACCACTTGACATCTCCCGAAAATAAGCCCTTATATTTCGGGTGAAAATTAAATTAAGTCCTGTCTAATTTTCGGAGAAACTCGCTACCACAACTCCGGGTCAGGGTGGGCCTGGAAGTAATGCTAATGAAATGAATTAACATTGGTCCTGTCTTATTTTCGGGGGGAAACACGGCATATAATTGGCTGAAAAGTTTTAGTTTTTTCGGTAGAAAGAAAAGGAAAGACAAAAATAAACGTACATAATGAAACGTTGTAAACGGCAATTGTAACCCTGTTGTGCTGCTCGCTTTGAATGATCATTAAAAATCTTCTAACATACGTCAGTCTCGCGAGAACTGTTCTTCTGAAACGGGATCTTGGCACAGGCCAGAGCAAGGTTGTACTTAAAACCAGTAGGTGTCTCTACAGTAGGTCTTCGACTCCTCACTACTCTTTCATTATCTAAAGGAATTACAGGGGGCTTTACAAATTAGAATCAGTGTCTCCGTAGCAGTTGCCAGCTCAAGGCCAACGTCAAGGTTGGACTCACTTAGTAACATCATCATAAATCCGAACAGAATAACAAAAAAGGAAACCTTGTAATTACCTCTCCATCCAACAGATGGCAGCACCCCATGGCACCAAAAGGGGAAGGTTCATGGCTATTCCTGATGTATGTGGCAAAGAGATGCAAAACTCTTCTTTATGTATTATTAAAAACTATCAGGATCTGTGGATATACCACAGTATGATAATGTAATTATTACAACGTTTTATATATTTACTCAAGAGCTATTGTAAAATAGTTAAATATATAAAATGCATAATAATCCTGATTTAAACTTCTCACTCCTTTTTTATTAAATTTATATTTTGACTGTTTTCTTTTTTAATTTATCCTATTGAATGTGACACGTGTTTCGGAATGTTTGAAATCCTTTTCAAGCTTTTATGTACACACACACACACACACCAACAACACACACACACACACACACATCACATATATATATATATATATATATATATGGGGAAAAATGAGGAAATCAATCCGACAGTATGTGGATAAATGTAGACAATCACGGGATGTTACAATGTATAAATATTTATTGTTGATGAATGATTTCGACGCTATAACGTTTCGGTCTTCGTAACCTTCTACGGGACATAAAATGAGTTCTTGTGTTGGAAAATTCAGTTCACTTACTGACGAGTATCTTTAGTTGCGAGAGGGAAGATGATGGGGGGTGGGGAGTATCGCTTTTACTGATTGTAGCAGTTCCCTGGTAATATTTTCTGGTGATGTATTGATGACACGAAGACGACTGATGTTGAACGTAGAATATTTTATTTACTTCCAAACACCGTGAAATACTGAAATAAAATGGGGTATAAAACAATTACTAATTTACAAAGGGGTCTTTAACAAATGCCAGCAACTTCACGGGAAATTGGAAAGAACATACCTGTGCGCCGTACCAGTACCCGAGAACTAACTAAAAGACTAAAGTTCTAATTTTTTAGGATGATATTTTCCACACAACCTTTTTGCTGCATCAGCCAGGCGGAAGTCCCTATTTTGCCCTAAGGAAACCTGTTGATATTCCCACAATGCAATTGTGGGTCACTTGATTATTATCCGACCCTAACAGAGTTGTTTCCCTTACACTGTCCAAATTTAAGGGTATATTTTTGGGTAAAAAATAAATATATCTAACTATTAGGCGCACTCAAAGGCGACAGCTACACTGATTAGAAAGAGCGTACTTTTTTTAGTCTGAAGATCTTGTGGTTTATGTGGGTGATCTCTGTCCTGATTTTCTGAGCAGAGTTGTGTGACATGTTATTGTTTTACCGGAGGGTAAGTCCGAGTGTTTGCTTATCAGAACATTTTATGTTCTGTACCGAGGTCTCGAGCTATGTTTTGATATATTCAGGGAATTTATGGTGGGAAGGTTTAAGAGCGTTGGCTATTTGGGTCATGGTGGTTCTGGCAGTAATAGCAAGGAAGATGTACCCCATACTCTCCAAAGCTCCAAAACTGGTATCTTCAACACATTAGATGCAGCTTATCGTCATAGAGAGAGAGAGAGAGAGAGAGAGAGAGAGAGAGAGAGAGAGAGAGAGCGAGAGAGAGAGAGGTTGGGGTGGGGTGGGGTGGGGTGATTTTACAGTAGAGAAGGCTGATTTTTAACTTTAAAAAAATATCAAATTGTCCATCTATGCGAAAGTTGTATTGTTAGTATACTGAATACTGATACCAAAAATTATATCTTTTACTTGCATCATTGTTTGAGGAAATGGCATCAAAGATCGTCTACTAAAATGCACTAAAAATCCTCGTTTTCTAATGGCTAAATTTTGCGAAAACTATCAATATTCAGTATACTAACACACAACTTTCGCATAGATGGACAATTTGAAATTTTTATAAAGTGAAAAATCGACCTACCCTAGTGTACAGTGCCAAGAATCTGGTTTTAAATACCGGTATGTGGAGATTTCTGTTTTTAAAAAAAAATCTCCAAAATCTGGCGATAGCAAAGCCATCAATTAGTCATGAATTATTTGACCGCTGCGATTGTTAAGATAAAAAAATAATACTTTCAACAATTCGAGAGATTTATTGGCGAAATATTCCGAGCGACAGGAATAATCTCAATAAATGGGTTCCGTGTGAACTGAATGAGAAATCAAACACAATCTCTGGCAACTCGCCTTAATCATTTTCACCAGTATGTAATTGATTTGGGTCCGTAATGTATCACCAGTGGCCAAGAAAAGTGGGAGATCTTTTCAATTGATAGACACGCTTGGGAAGCCAATACATCACATCCAAACAACGCTATAATACCCATAACGTGATAGGGAGTATAACAAAATTTAGCGTAATGTTAACTAGTAGCTAACACCCGTTTCTTATAATACATTAGGTTATCTAAAACAGAGTAACGTAACACAGAACATATACACTGAACAAATCCCGACAAAGAGTTATAACAAATAGGTTTGGTTTGGTTTGGTTTTGTTTTACGGCATATCAACCTTAGTGGGTCATTTAATGCCGATAAAGTTTTGAAATAAATCAATTCTTAATGGATAATACAATTTTTTTATAAATACATTTTTCTATTTAACCCATAGATGGGACCCTAACAGGTACTACCACTCCGGGTCAGAGTGGACCAGGGAGCAATGGGGATGAAGGGGTGCTCCACATTCCCCAAACCTTCAAAACTGGAACCTCACCATCAGATAGAGTTTAACGTCATTCCCAGAATATGTAGACCCACAGCCACCGCCTTCTAGCACCCATATGATAAAAAGTGGTTGGGGCTTGCCATAAGGGCAATAGGGTTGGGAAAATCATATAGGTGCTAGGGCTTGACGTGACCAGCCGATTGATCGGAGGTGGCCTCTCCGACCGCCCGTCTAGCCCAAGATAGGGCCAAAGTGGAGTATTGCAAGTCATGAACTGCTCATCCACCTGGGCTCTATCCTTAAGCATCACGGGTCGCCACCCACGGCCAACAGGTGGCCCCATTGAGAGAGTCTTACCCCTCTGCAGAGGTGCAGTCGGTGCATTCTAACGCCCCACCGACAGGGCGGATAACAAATAGGGTAATTATGAACTTTTGTTTAGTAAATTAGGGTGTACCAGAAAAAACAGAACCCACAAATTTTGTAATAAAACTGTTAATTTTAACTAGGGGTTTAGGGTTAGGGTTGGGGTTTAGTGTTTAGGGTTTAATGGGAAAATAAATAAATAATTCTAAGTCATCGATGACATCTGAAGAACCCTAAGTCATCGATGACATCTGAAGAAAGTTTGGGGGGTAAAATAAGTTTCCCGTTTCTGAATCTGAACTGGTTCGAATTTATATATATTTACCAGCACATCCGCACGAGCGGGATGTGACACAAGGTATTTTCTTAAGCTGAGTTTAACAGGTTTGGATTCAGTTTTCCTTCTCTTAGACTGGTTACCTAACCGAGGTTAAAGAGCCCAGTCTGCCCTACTATTTATCTGGAGGGAGAATAGTTGGATGCATACCTTTCCTAAATATATTAGCGGTATGTGAAATGGAAATTAAGCACATATTCTCCCAAATATATATATATATTTGGGAGAATATGTGCTTAATTGAAGTCATACCTAATTTGAAAATTAATTAGTTGATAATTAATGAATTAGGCGGATATATCTGTTTTAAATGTGAAGCGTAAACAAATATATCCGCCAAGTTCATTAATTATCAACTTTTATCAAATTTTCAAATTATGTATGACTTCAATTAAGCGCATATTCTCCCAAAAATTGTCAGCATAGCCATATCAAACTGTTTGCGTACTTTCATATATATATATATATATATATATATATATATATATATATATAATGATATTGAGAACTCCTTACTTACAAATATAAGAAACTATATCATGAATCTATTATATTTTTTATGATATTGTATATATATTCAGACTTACCCCGATTTACTTTATTTCTGTTCTCCTTTCTTCCTTTCCTTTTTCCCTTTTTTTTAATACTCAAAGAATTCCTTCATAAATTACGGGTATTCTGCAAATTATAAAATATTTTTTAGGACGCAAACAGAAAAGGCGGCTTTTAAGTACATTTGTTATTAAATAATTTTATTATTAAGTTTTGTTTAGTGTGACACATAGTAGATGGCTTACAGATCTTGTTTCTAATATTTCTCCCCTCTAAGTACTGAACAGGCTAGATGTTGCTTAACTTCTTTCTTTCTTGCTATCTTATTATAATGGAGATTGTGGGTTTGTCTGTCTGTAACCGAAACTATATTACTAATCAAGTCACAATTCCTTTCGTTATTGACATCATATTCTCCATGATTTTATTTTTATTTAAACCTCAATTATTAATAAAATTGTTTTACATCATTAATACTGTTGACCATATCTACATAGTATTTACCGCGTACCCCACTTGTACGGGTCAGGCACAAAGTCCCTATTAACGTGGGACCACCCACAAGCCGAAGCTTATGGAGTGGCAGGTGAAAAATTGCGTCGATCCCGTCGGCATTCCCCCTCAAGGGGGGCGCCTCAGGCACTGGGCAATAAACCCAGCCCTGCCCCTTTAAATCGAGGGGGCAGGTGTTGCCTGGGGGGATGGCCCCCTGGGATCGACGCTATTAACTTGTAAAGATCCAGGGCCGAAGCCACTGGACCCCCGGTGTTGACCAGGTCTACATACTAATAGCATGCAATTGTATTTATATATACAACAAAATAGAGGTTTACAGTGTGAATGGGAAGGCTAATTTGCATATTGATCTTAAAAAATTGATTTTAATAAATATATGCTTAGTATTATTGATTTCTAATTGTTTATTCTTTACTTCCTATTTTAACTAAAGAGTTTAATTAGGAACATTTACCAATGAAAGACGGGAGTAACGGAAAATGATGGAAGAGTTAGTTTCAAAGTTGTTCTATTTTTCAATCATACTCCCTCCGTTCAAAATCTTTTTATCTACATTCTTATTCTGTTTCATTAGCCTTTCTAATTTAATATGATAGTTTATTATAAAACTTAACTAAAATACTTGCACCCGGAGGGTGCATATATTTGCTAGTTTTATTAAGTTTTGTTTAGTGTGGCACATAGTAGATGGCTTAAATCCAGGATTTGAACTCGTCTCGCCGAGTACATTTCCAACGACCTCATTCTATTAGACCGCGTACCTCTGAATATACAACTTATGTACCGGAGAGGGAGACTCACTCACAGGATAGACGGCGAGATGATTAGCACCCAGAAAGGGCAATGAGGTCGGGACAATCATATAGGTGCTAGGACTTGACGTGATTAGCTGATTGACTGGAGGGGTTGTCTCTCACCACCCGTCTGGCTAAAGTGGAGTGTTACATGTCATGGACTGCTCAATCAACAGGATTCCGTTCTTAAGCATCAAGGGCTGCCACCCATGTCCAACAGAGGGCTTCATTGGGGAGGGTGTTACCTCTCTGTAGAGGTGCAATCGGCGGCAGTGCTGATATCATCGGAAGCATCTGGAGAGAGAGAGAGAGGGGGGGGGAGAAATAAATCGAGAAGAGTGAGAAAGAAAGCGTTATGAGCACAGAGGAGAAAGTCTAGAAGAAGAGAGAGAGAGAGAGAGAGAGAGAGAGAGAGAGAGAGAGAGAGAGAGAGAGACCTTTGGGTGTGATATGCATCGAACTAGTCTGCTACCAACTATGGGTATATAGTATGGCTGTTAGGGCTATTTAATCTTGGTTATGCAACCAGTCTAGAAGGAACTGTTACGTAGCCGTTCGTCACAGTACCCAATAGATATATTTGTTACGTACTTTCTTACTGCTTCTTACTCTGGTCTTCTATTCTTCCGGCCGTCTTCTGATCGTCTAGTCTTCTGTCTTCTATCTTCTAATAGTCTTCTAATGGTCGGGTATATCTTCTACAGGTCTCGTCTGGTCTTCTTATATGGGGATTCCGTGTCTGGTTCTGCTGGGGACCATTTCTTATCAGAAGCCTTGTGTCATTGTTAGCTTTTAGTAATAACAACAAGACTTCGATTTACTTTGGATGTTATTTTATTTCGGAACCCCAGGACCAGACAACGCGCGCTCTGAGAGTCACATCTTGCTAGCTTCAGTCCTAACTCTCAACTGACTAACTCTAACTCTCTCTGCAACTGACTAAGTTGCTTACACCTTAAACTGGAAGGGGATTTCTATCACTTCCGATTCCCACGATCATCCCAGAACGCAAGGTGAGAGTGAGGTCAAGCATTGTCACTCACTCTCAAGGCCATCAGCTGTACTGATTGCCATAAGGATTTCTATACTACCTTAAAAAGTAATAGGGATTCAATTAATATGTAACATCCCTCATAATCATACATTTTAAATTCATAATTAATTATGAATTTACTTTTTACTTGCCTCTCCATTTTGAGGCTCTACCGTATTCTGGTACTTTCTAGATTACTTCGAATTCTATTCTCTCTTTCTGCGCGGTTGTCTGGTTCCCCCATGCATACATCAATTTTACATGATAACAAGTTTTCAACAAAAAACAACACTGCAGGGCCATTTACAATATCCTGACAAAAATCAAAACACAACTGGACCAACGTCTTGGTCCCAAAATCCTGGTCACAAACCAACGTGACCCTGGTCACTCCAGCAATACATTCGCCTGGATTCCAATGACCAATTCACCAGCTTTCCGCTCCACAGGTCACTTACCTGGAGACTGGGAAGGCAATTTACATCAAAAATACAATGATACCGAAAAAGATTCAAAAACATTGCACACATGGTCCCTACAATACATTAAACATCACATGCATGGAGAAAACAACAACAATTTTATCGCGCAACAATAAAAAAATCTACAACGGCTATGCGTTACTCATAAGTTCTTAATATAGGATACACGACACAACACACCAATACCATTAAGTATTTTAAATTTTCTTCACAAAAATATATTACTGTGCCAAATAGTTTCACTTTGAGGGAAAACTGTTTTATCCTGATTCCACACTCGGTCACTGCCAATGGCTTACAAATTCTCCAGGAACCCTCCAACACAAAAAGTAGGTACTTGTCTGTTCTTAACATATAATTATTCATTGACCATGCTATCCGTATCCAGACTCGAGACATCCCTCTCAGCCAAAACGTTCTGGAGACCATTCCAAAATCATAATTCCCCCCAAAAATTCAATCCACATAAAACAGGGGCGGCCTCTTCGCCTTTCTTCTTATTCTGCTCTCCAGAACCCCTAACATTCCGAATCCGTCGGAATAATAAAACCCAAAAAGCGCGGATTAACCTTCCGAAACTACGGTAACCACATGGGACGCTCATCAGGGAATCTCAATACGTGAAATGGTGGGCCCTCGATAGACCACTTTCATTACCATATCTCCACCGATTCCCAAAACACCGGAAAAAATTTCTCCAAATAGTCAGGCATGAGTCCAGAACTCGATCCATACTACAGCAAGGTCACAAAATTCACTAATAAAAATTTTCAAAACTATCAATAAAAATTTGGCACTCATAAATCTCACTAAAATCAACTTTTTAACTATGTCAAACTTTCGGAAAAAATTCAAAAACCGAATTATATTACTGGTCATTGACAAAAAATGCAAAACACAAATTAATTATTAATTTCTTTCTTTTAAAATATTGTCAATCAGCCTCCAAGGCTTTTCTCACAAAATCAATCCAAAGTTGTTTTTTTTTTTTTTTAAAAATCACCAGTGTCAAAATCCACAATTCATCAATATTAAAATTACTAAGTTACTTATTTTCAATAAACTCTGATTAAATTTAAATCTGACTTTTTTGTTTTCTAAAAATTTTAACATTCAAAATGGCCGACATGTGGGGAAAATTACCCGCTTGACTAAAAAAAACGTTCATTTCAAAGATGGCAGCCATGTCTACGTGACTGGTTATTCAAAAAAAAAAAATTTCCATTCATCCTTCAGCCAATGAGAGACAAGGAGGGGGGGTAAGTTGGTTCTTCTCTCAAAATCAACCCCAAAGGATTTTACAATTAGATTCGCCATTTTACTTTTCTCTAAAATTCAAATAATTCACCAGCTTCTTAAAATTATCCCATTAATCAGGGTAACAAACCTTATTCCTTCTAAAATTCAAACCAAAAAATAGGCACTTGCTCTTTCTGGAGTTTATTCATTTATCCGTTTATCTACGAAAAATTCTAAATCTCCAAAATCACAACTTATGTCTTCACCCCACAACCTGCGTTAATCAAAGACATCAATCAAAGATCAAAAATTTGAAGAATCGACCACAATCGTATTCCCAGAAAAAAATAAAATGTATACATATATACATTGTGCGGAGCAGAGTAACACGAAAAACCTCTTGGAGCAGGGCACCACCATTTATCTCTTATTCTGACATATTCAAAACTCCAAAAAACACAGGAAAATGTAGGCTTCCACGCCTTTCGAAAAACCATCGAATTGCCCAATTAGGACATTTTCCAAAAACAGGATCTCTGGAATTGGCGGGTTTTCTGTAAAGACCACTTTATTACCGTGAGTCCAAAAAGATCCAAAAACATACAACTTAGGCAAATCTCCAATAATTGACCCAAAATCAGACCTTCAATCCGAATGAAAAACAGCATTGTGATTTAACATAAAAAAAATTACATTCTCAACTAAAAGTTTCAAAATTACTTCTTTAAAAATTAACTTTTTCCTTGCACGGGTAAAAACTCACTAGAATTATAAAATTATTTAAATCCATCAAAACATTATGAGTACAATTGACATAAATATCATCATCACATCACAATGAATAATCACAAAAAAAAAATCCAGCTTCAATTGGAAAAAATCAAAAAAAAGGAAAAATTCCAAAATGGCGACTGAAAAAAATTTTTTTTTTCAAATTCACCACGTGTTCCACCGGTCAAAAAAATCTTCCCTATGGGGGGGGGGTCGTCGTCGGTGCACATGAATTCTGCAACAATTACTGCTGGCTTGAATGCAACAATTACCCTCGGGGGGGGGACACATCCGTTGTCTCTCTCTCTACCTCTGGCACATACATTCAGTATCTCCCACTCTCTCACTGCTTGGAGGGGGAATGTATCCTCCTAGTGTCCTCTCTTTTTTTTCTCGATAGCATACACTCTTTTTTTTTCTATCTTCAAAACAATTAAAAACTATGGCAAATGACCTAAATGGCAAATTCAATCATACAGCAAAAAAAATTTTTTTTTTTCCTTTCTCTCTGTCTTTCCTCACAAAATTTCAACTTATACATATCAAAACAAAATATCCCTTTCTCTTTTTCTCTTTCTTTGGCATATACACTCTGTCTCTCCCTTTTTTTTCATAGCATACAAACTGTCTCTCTTTTTCTCTCTATATTTTAAACAATTTAAACAATCTACTAACAATTTTCAATGGCATTTTTTTTTCTTTAAACAATTCTAAAAACTTCTGCAAAGTTCAATCTTATACAACAAAAATTAATTGTCTCTTTCTTCTTCTTTTTCTTAAAACAGTGTCTCTCCTTCAGTCGGATTTCTTTTTTTTCTCTCTGAAAGTACTTAAAACAATGTCCCTTTTGTCTTCTTTCTTTCTTTCTTTTCAACATTCTATCTTAACTTCAATTTTTTTTTTTTTTTTGTGACAAATCTAGATAGATCTTTGAATATTAGTTCACTCTTTTTTTTTCTATTGTCTTTTTCTATAGTCTGTTTCTAAAAACAATGTGTGTGTGTGTGTGTGTGTGCGTTCGTTACTTACGTTTTTCTTTTTAAGTTCTATCACGTTTTTTTTTGTTTCTTCTTTCTTTTTCTTTTGCTTCATTTTTCTGCCCTTCTTTTCTTCTCTGTCTAGTGGCACGTTGTCCAGGTTCGAATCTGATCACGTCTTGATGGCGTGACTGGTCTTAAGGCACCAAATCGATATAAGTAACGTAGCGCCTTTTCTTTTCTTCTCTGTCTAGTCTTCTATCTTCTAATTGTCTGGGATATATCTTCTACAGGTCTCGTCTGGTCTTCTTGTATGGGGATTCCGCGTCTGGTTCTGCTGGGGACCATTTCTTATCAGAAGCCTTGTGTCATTGTTAGCTTTTAGTAATAACAACAAGACTTCGATTTACTTTGGATGTTATTTTATTTCGGAACCCCAGGACCAGACAACGCGCGCTCTGAGAGTCACATCTTGCTAGCTTCAGTCCTAGCTCTCAACTCTCTGCAACTGACTAACTCTAACTCTCTCTGCAACTGACTAAGTTGCTTACACCTTAAACTGGAAGGGGATTTCTATCACTTCCGATTCCCACGATCATCCCAGAACGCAAGGTGAGAGTGAGGTCAAGCATTGTCACTCACTCTCAAGGCCATCAGCTGTACTGATTGCCATAAGGATTTCTATACTACCTTAAAAAGTAATAGGGATTCAATTAATATGTAACAGAACGCTCTGAATTCGAGGAGAGAGAGAGAGAGAGAGAGAGAGAGAGAGAGAGAGAGAGAGAGAGAGAGAGAGGGGGGGGGGTTAAAGAAATTTTTTGTGTCGGAAACTGAGCCGGTCTAAATATAAATCTTAGGTACCGGAGAGGGAGACTCATTCACAGAAAAGGTTGTGAAGCGGTTGGAATCCGAAAAAGAAGGAACGTCTCAAAGAATACGAGACGAAAGAAGTTCTACACAGTGTTAGAATTAACAGTTAATTACTCGTCTAGACTACTGGCCCGAAGACAATGAATCTGTAACCCAAAACCGGCTTCCGAAAATTATAAAGTTTATATAATTATCTCGAAGACATTTGTGACACAGGACAACGCAAAAGCCAGTAATTCCTCACCCCCAAGACCCTCACCCCCACTCCGGGGGGCAATGAAGGTCACATGATAGTGCCCATCTCTCCAAGGAACATACAAGTTTTAATTGACCACAACAATCTTGGAAATCCTAAACCGTCAAAGCTGATCGTATTTACAAAAGAATCAAATGATTCAAACTCTATCGCTGTTTTCTGTAGCTAGAGGTGTCCTGGGTATCACCACGGCCATCTTGTAAATACGACCCCACATGTCTCTTAAGCAGGCAGATTTTGGTTAAATCGAACTTAACTTTACTAATATTGAATATCTAAAAAAGATAAATAAAAAGATATATAATAGAGTTGTTCTTTATTTTATGTATGACCGATTTAGCATATTTTGACGTAAGCAGTGACGTAGTTACGGTTACAGATAGATAGATACATAATCTCCATTATTAATAGTTGATTATTAGTTACTTAAAACCCAAAATAGGTCCCATCCATAGTTCAAATCAACACGGACATGATTAGGCATGATTTAAAAATACGAATATTATTAGGTATTATTTATTACCAATATTACTTTTATAAATAGGTTAAATCGAACTTAACAGACCAAAATTCCACCATCGCATGTCACCCTGTCGAAAAAAAATACCAAAAATCAGGGAATTAACCGAATTTAATGAAATTTTCAGTGTTGATATATTAATAAATGAGAGATATAATGTACCAGTTATTTTATTTAAAAATCTTTTCATTTTTTCAGGTCAGTTAACTTTCAACCACGTATCTGAGAATCTGTGTTATGCCCCAAAGATAAGTGGTTTAAAGTTAACTATTTAAAAATCCTCAAGCTTATCGGCTTAGCAAGAACTAAATATTTCCGCCTGTTTTACTGTTTTCCATAGCTGGAAGTGTCCTGAGTATAACAACAGACAACTTGTAAATACGACCCAACATGCAAACAGATTTCTAACAGGCAGATTTGTGTTATAGTCTCTTCATGTTTATTTTGTCATTTATAAATTTATTAAAATAGATTTGTTTAATTACTTTAATTATACATTTTTAAAATTCAGAGAGTCAAAGGGGTAAGCACATCAAATATTTGTTAGTAAAAATTTAGGAAGATGCAATTTAGCTGGTTTCCGTAAAATATAAAAACTTGCTAGGCACTGTCAAATTTGCCGCAAAATCTTTATTTTACAAAATACATTAAACCCCCCCCCCATCCGATTGAAAGAAACTTACTAAAAATCAGTGAATTATCCAGTTTTAATGAAATTTTCAGCGTTGAGTTATCGATGAATGAATTTTATAATGCATCAGTTATTTTATTTCAAAACTTAATGATTTTTTTCAGGTCACTTAACGCTGACCCAACCCATTATTTATTGGGTGCAAAATATCTGTGGGGTTAAATAAAGTTGAAACTAATTACAGTATAAATAAAAGACAAAAAACTGATGCTGTGAATAGAAGAAAAAATTAAGGTTGGTAGAAAATAACTACCGAAAATCAAAAAATAAACAGATTTCTAACAGGCAGATTTGTGTTATAGAGACATTATGTCTATTTTGTCAATAATAAACGATTGTAAACAAACAAAAGCTAGTTACTAAAATTATGCAGGACTGACTGGGGTTTTTAATATTGGTGTGGAAACCAGTCTAGGAGAAGAACATTTATTTACCCTACTCGTTTGCCGCTTTAATGTTCCTTTGTTATACTTTAATTACATTCTTAGTATTTATTCATTATTGGAAATTTTTAACATGCGCATGAAGTTAATGTAAAATCTAACATAGAAATTATTCCTACCAATTTAGTGTTCTGAGGATGACGCTAAGATTCATTTAGTGGTGAGGTTATGGGGAGTGTTGAATACCCTTTTATTGCCATTTTTTACTGGTCTACTCTGAACCGGAATGGTAGCACAAACTGATCATATTCTATAGGCATTCCATTTAAAGGAAACTCCTTGCATCAACCGATAAATTCGGCTCTTACCCGTTTTAGACGAGAGGACTGCTACTGATTGATGGGAATGTCCCGTGGGACTGAGGTAATACTAATTATATAAAAAAAAATGGACTTTCTCGTCGATTTTCGACGCCTGAGTGTTCATTCAGTGAACAACCAACACCGTGTTTTATTTATAGTAGTGAAGTCTTGTGTTGGACCATTCCGCACTTTTTGGCACAGTCGATAGGTAAGAATTGATGCACAAGGAATGCCACAAACCCAATCAACGACTGACCTCAGGATTTTTGAATTCAGAGTTTTTCTTCTCCTAGAGTGATTACCTACCCAAGTTTAAAGAGCCCAGCCTGTCCTACTATTGTACCCATAGCTGGAGGGGGAATATATTGGTTCATACATTTCCCAAGCGTTATATGAAATGCAAACAGCCTTGTCTAGGATTTGAACTCGGGTCGACAAGTCCATTTCTTAAAACTCTAACCATTATGCTACGCGCTTCCTAATTATATGGGCCTTTGAATATAATAGATAACTTGCCTTGATAGAGTGAAAATATAACAGAAGACAGTTTAAAATAACATTGGAATCAAGTCATTTTATTTCTTTTATTGTCCCGATTGGTAGAATGTATTTATAAAACGCCTGAAACTGATCTTGAGCCTTTCTCGCTTTACGACTCATCTTCCAGATCACTCGTTATTATTCAAAATGGACGAGCGTAAAGATAGATTGAAAGCCAACAGATGTAGCTGCCATGAACATATTTTCAAACCTTCGACATCTTCTTTCTTGTCAGTTGCTTCTTTAAGATTAATCTTTCATGGCAATCCAGTCAGCTAAGAATAATCGTCGATATAACATACGCACGAATAAACATCTCTCGATTTACCAACAAAACATGAGATTCCTTGAGGGATAAGCAGGTGACGATCGACAACAAACATTCAGTTCTATAATTGGCTAACCCTTCTGGTTGTTATTTTTCGATGGACCTAGGGACCCTGCATTTCTACAAAAATATACTGATGCCCTCTTGTTAAAATTCTGGTCGCCATGTTAGGCGTAAAGTTCTTTTGTTGGTAAATCCAAGTCGGTATTAGGTTGGTTAATCCTTGTAATCCTAATCTGTAGTGTTCCTTGAAATCCTAGGTAGAAAGGAGCGTAGTACCAGTAGCTTTCCTTGTAATCTAAATCTGTAGTGTTCGTTGAAATCTTAGGTAGAAAGGAGTGAAGTATCAGTATATTTCCTTGTAAACATAGTCTGTAGTGTTCCTTGAAATCCTAGGTAGAAAGGAGTGTAGTATCTGTAGATTTCCTTATAAACATAGTCTGTAATGTTCCTTGAAATCCTAGGTAGAAAGGAGCGTTGTATCAGTATATTTTCTTGTAAACATAGTCTGTAGTGTTCCTTGAAATCCTAGCTATAAAAGATTGTGGTATCAGTAGTTCTTGCTGTAATCCTAGTCTGTAGTGTTCCTTGAAATCCTAGGTAGAATATCAGTAGATGTTTTAATACAAGTCTTTGGTGTTCGTTAAAATCCTAGGTAGAAAAGAGTGTAGTATCAGTAAATTTCCTTGAAATCCTAGTCTGTTGGAATTTTGGAATTGGAAGCTCAAATTTTGGGGATTGTCTAACTTTAAGATAGTCCACACCTGGATAAAATTTCAGAAAAATTGAAGTGAAAAATGTTAACAAATTTTTGCAAAATTTTGTAGCTTCGTTTCTGAGCAAAATCCAAACTATCTTTTTGGTACGAATAATGTTTATTAAATTTGAAATAATAATAGAAAAAGATCTTTGTCATAGATGTAGTGCCACATCGGGATATTGACCTTCCTATGAAAAAATCAGGAATAATCAACAATTTAAAATTGGTTAAGTTTCAGACTTTTTCAAATTTTGAGAGGTAAAAATCGACATAACTTCGTCAATTCTTGAAATTGGAAGCTCAAATTTTTGGAATTGTCTAACTTTAACATAGTCCACACCTGCTCAAAATTTTAGAAAAATTGAAGTGGGTGGGTAACATGGCCTGGGTGATTTGACATGGAATTACCCGGTACCAATTAAATCATAACCTGTGGTAATTAATTCTTACTGTGTTCCAATAGATTATTACGTATGTGAATCAAATTATAACGTATGTCGATTAATTTATAACGTATTTAGATTAACTTATAACGCGAGTCAATTAATTTATAACGCGAATCAATTAAATTATCGCGTGTGTCAATCGAATTATAACGTGAGTAAATAAAGTATAACGTGAATCACTAAATCATAACGTGTGTTAATTGAATTATAACGTTTGTCAATCAAACCATTATGTGTTGATTAAATCATCATCATCATCATCATCATCATCATCTCGCACTAGTAGCACGGATATCCATGACAATCTCCCGCCAACCGTCCCTACCATTCATTTGTCTCGGGAGATCCTCTGCACAGCATCCAGTCTCACCGCAGAGCTGGCTAGTTAAATTATAACGTGTATGAATTAAATTATAACGTGTTTTAATTATTATTAATATTCTATCTATCTATCTATCTATCTATCTATATATATATATATATATATGTATATATATATATATATATATATATATATATATATATATATATATTTAAAGGAATGTGCATTAATTTTTGTCCGGAGGAAATTTTGAAATTAAACAATTAAAGATAAAGAAAAACATATATACATTCAGTATCACCAGGGCTAGGTTTCTTAGCAAAAATAATGAAGATTTAATTTATATTTGGGAAGATATTTGAAAATTAAAATTTGTATAGTAACAGAAGGAAATTGAAATATGATGTTGATTGATTGAATTAATCACCTCATTTATATTGTATTTTTAAAAAATTGTAAATTATTGAATAAAAAATTTCTTACTATGTTGTTATATATTTACATGGGGATTTTATGGGGCATCCAGTGAGGATCTAACTTGTGATAAGTAATAATGGATCTGCGAGACCAACTTAAAAAATCCCCCCTCTACCCAGGCGACGCCGGGTAGACACTTCTAGTTAGATTATAACCTATGCAATATATTATAACATGTTTCAATAAATTATTACGTGTGTTGATTAAATTACATCTGAAGAATTTACAAAATATTTATTCATTATTAAGTAATGATATTACAAACATATTATTTCTAAGTTTAACAAATAAGACTTAAAAGTAATTGGTAATTTGCTTGAAGTTAAGTATGTTATAATATATTAATGATTTGAAGGCAATTACAATGCGTATAAAAATAAAAACAAAAATATGTTGTTTTTTGTCTTATCGATTTCAAAGAAAACTTTATCTTCAGAGACGAAAATCAGAAATGAATTTTTCTACGTAACCGTTTTTTTTAAATTTTGAATTGTACATGGCTACATTGTTGCAATATTCAACGGATGATAAACAGACAATATTGGATACATAAGCAAGGTAGGATTTTAAACATTCGTTCTCAACAAATATTTAAAAAAATAAGAAATTACAGTTATTCACCATTTTATCATAACATAAAGAAGGGGGAAGGGAGGAGAAAGAAAAAAGAAGAAGAGGGAACAAAGAAGAAAAAAAAAGTATAACCACGCAAAAAAAAAAACAAAAACTTAAGCATGTTCATTTCTGATTTTCGTCTCTGAAGATAAAGTTTTCTTTGAAATCGATAAGACAAAAAACATCTTTTTGTTTTTATTATTTATACGCATTGTAATTGCCTTCAAATTATTAATATATTATAAAATAATGTTGTATACCCTTTTCCTTACTTCTTACTTCTATTCTTCTTCTGTTCTTTTAACATCTCGACTTCGTCTTGGTGACTTCGTCTTGGTGGTCGGTCGCACTTAACTCATTTCTTTTCTTCTAGATCAGTCTTGTTACCAAGACATTCATTAACCACAAAACACGTTATTTTCTTAAGCTTTTATTTACTTAACTATACATTTCATGTAATTAAATATCTGACTAACATAGCGCGCGTATGCAGTGTGAGTTCCAGTTAAGGCAGCACGTCTTCTCTACCCGACGTCAAACTGAAAACTGAGGACCCAACCAGGTCCCACGTAACTTCACGTATTTCACGGGCTTTATGTACTATTCCATGGAAAGTCCCGCCCGTGATATGAAAAGGGCCATCCCTTTATAAATACAGGGATTGACAATAATCTTATGCAACCGCATAGATTATGTATCAATAAGACTTATTTTGGTTTAGTTATATTTCTGAGTAATTGCGTGTTTTTCTCTCAACTACCAAAACAGGTCAGTGGAAAATTGTTTTTCCAGCGCGTGTCTTCGAACTTGTTATTGTCTATCATTTTGAATAATTCCTTCATGTCAGTTTCGGCTGGGAAAAACGGGGATGACAAATATTTACCATAAAACGTAGATCGATAGGAAGACGAGTCTGTCTTTATAATGACAACATGAAATCACTAAGTGATGGGATGAAGAAAATAATATTAATACAGTTGAATTAGATTTTAAAATGATCTGTTACGAATGTCAGTCTTGTGTATTGTATACAGTATTTCCATCCAGATACATGCATTTACAATATATATATATATATATATAATATATATATATATATATATATATATATATATATAATATTACTATACACACACACACATATACATATATAGTGGAAGACTTGTTCCCATTAAAATGAATATATACTAATATATATATATATATATATATATATATATATATATATTTATAGTGTGTGAAAATGGAAATGAATCCGACGGTATGTCGAAAAGAAAAATAAAGGAAAGAAAATATTGAATGGATAAAATAGGATTTAATATATATATATATATATATATATATATATATATATATATATATATATAATAAAATGAAATAAATCCTATTTCATCCATTCAACATTTTCTTTTTTTTCTTTTTCATTTCGACACACACACACACACACACACACACACCACACAACCTTAAGGTTCATTTTCCGCTGTCGTCCTTCGCAAAAAAATTCATACACACACACACACAACCACCCACCTAAAAATGCTCAATGTTTCCTTTCGATACACACACATACACCATCCTATACCAACGCCGTAAAATAGAATATTTGACGTCACATTTCAAAACTGTTCTTCTTTCAAACTTCAAAAATTTTTTAAACTGAATAACACATAACTACCACTCGCTTTTCTCGTTATTCTGTGATAAATAATTTATTATCCCCTTCCATATACCAACAAATGCCCTGAAGATGATCTAATTAATAGATCGAAACACTGCAGCGTCGCCCAATAAACTCGCCACTTAACCCATTTAAACCTGTGTTTTTTCATTTTTCCTAATATACTACATACCGTCGGATTCACTTCCTTTCTTCACACACACACACACACACACACACACACACACACACATATATATATATATATATATATATATATATATTGTGTTAAACAAGATGAGCATTTAATGTTTAACGAGTTTCTTTCTAAGTTAAGAGTAAGAAAATGAATCCGACGGTGTAATTATAGATAAAAGGATAGGAAAACACACAATATGCTGTTAAAAAGAAAGTATTTCATATCATATTCATAGCTAATATTGAACAATATTTCGATTTATAAAAATCATAATCAGAGCTTGTTTTTAATCCGGACTCAACGAGAGATGCAGAAAATAATTTAAATTCAAAAAGAAAAGCATTGATGTTCCAAAAAGCGTACAAGTCATACGATCGTTTCATCATTAGCACATCCGCTACGCGTTTCTCCTCCAACGACATAATTGTATATCTTTAGTGTAACAGTTTTTGAAAAAAGAAGACATATTTCAAAATCAAAAATCAAAAATAAAAATGATGATGATTTTTTAAAATCGAAATATTTTTCAATATTAGCTATGAATATGATATAAAATATTTTCTTTTTAACAGCATTGTGTGTTTTCATACCCTTTTATCTATCTATCTCTCTATCTATATATATATATACACTGCGTTTCAAATTATTAACGAGGTGTCATTTTTTCTAGACTAGATCTCTCTGTGATCGTAAAATATGTAAACAAACCTATGTATTTAATAGTTTAAACACCAGCCCCGTTACAGTAGTGGCCGAGAGTTTAAGAAATCTGGAAAGTGGTCTGTTGGAGTTCGCTGCTAACCTGGGATAGTTGTTGCGTCTAGCCACACTGAGGAGGTGTGAAATCCCGAAACACGAGTCTGTGGATGACTTATTAGTATACATATGTATGTTTCATATATAATATATATATATATATATATATATATATTCCGTTCAATTTTTCATTCAATTTTTCAATTTTATCATCTTGAAAGGAGTTAGTAAATTAATACTCATATTCATATACCTATTCATAACAAAATAACAGATTAAGAAATTATCTGAAAAAAATTTACAGCTAAACACTTCCTCATAAAATGTGGAGCTTTCGTTCTCATCAGAAAACACTAAAGATCTATTTGAAAAAATCAATATAGATGACATTCTCTACTTTTTGAGGGAAGCAAATTTATAACAAAAATATAGAGATAAAACAGATCGATACCATAAAAACTAATCACTCAACACAACATATCGTTACGGCCGTTATTGACAAAAGTATAAATACAAAGTACAAGTTAAAATCAGAAACACTCAATCACACGGCTGTCAAGTGGTCTGTCGGAGTTTGCTCCTAGCCAGAGATAGTTGCTGTGTCTAGTCACACTGAGGAGGCGTGAAACGCCTAAACACGTGTCTGTGGATGACTTATTATTGTACATATGTATGTTGATATATATATATATATATATATATATATATATATATATATATATGAAAAATGTATTATAGGGCTGACATTTTTTCATTCAAACTCATTTTTGCTATATATATATATATATATATTTGTATATATATATGTATATATATATATAAAAAGTAAAGTAAAGTCGTCGGGGTGGCCTAATGTCGGTATCAACCAGACAGCGAGGGAGTCTATCCCCTTTTCAATAGCGCTAGACCAAGGAGATTATTTTTAGCGTCTGAGGTGTGGCGCCACACCTACCATCAGCTCCTCACTTTACCGCACAGATCCCTGCGCTACTCATAACGCTGAGTTGGCGAGGGCCGGTATCGAACTAGGAACCTTGTGGCTTCTATCCGACATCGGGTGTTTTTCTTCTTTTTGCCAAAAATATTAAAAGTCTGCCTGGTCCTTATTACGATATAAAAATGAAATTTGGGCAGCACCTTTTCATGCTGTAATGGAAATTTATTTTTTCTTTCAATTTTGAAAACAAAATTGAAATTAAAAATAAAAATATCCAAAACAATAAGGATACTATCATTCTTAACAAAATTTGTTTGAATATATATATATATATATATTATATATATATATATATATTTCTTCCATGCCGTTATCGTATCAGTGCTGCTGTATGGCTGCACCACCTGGACCCTAACGAAGCGACTAGAGAATAAACTCGATGGGAGCTGCACAAGAATGCTGCGGGTGATCCTGAACAAGATGTGGAAACAACACCCCACGAGAAAGCAGCTGTACGGCCACCTGCCACATATCACCCAAACCATCCGAGTAAGACGGACAAGACACACGGGACACTGCCGGAGAAGCAAGGACGAACTCATAAGCGACGTCCTCCTGTGGAAGCAAGCACATGGACAAGCCAGTGTGGGCCGACCAGCAAAACGTACATTGATCAGCTCTGTGCGGATACAGGATGCTGCACAGAGGACCTCCCGAGAATGATGAGCGATAGGGACGGATGGAGAGAGATTGTCATGGATATCCGTGCTAACAGCTCGACATGATAATGATGATATATATATATCTTATTATAATGGAGAGTGTGTGTTTTTTTTCTGTCTGTAACCGAAACTAAATCACTACTCAAGTCACAATTCCCTGAGTAATTGACGCCACATTCACCATGAATTTATCCTTATTTTAACCTCAATTATTAATAAAATTGTTTTACATTATTTATACTGTTAACCATGTCTACATAGTATTTACCGCGTACCCCACTTGTACGGGTCAGGCACAAAGTCCCTATTAACGTGGGACCACCCACAAGCCGAAGCTCATGGAGTGGCAGGTGAAAAATTGTGTCGATCCCGTCGGCATTCCCCCTCAAGGGGGCGCCACAGGCACTGGGCAATAAACCCACCCTGCCCCTTTAAATCAAGGGGGCAGGTGTTGCCTGGGGGGATGGCCCCCTGGGATCGACGCCATTAATTATATCAATGGTCCAGAGGCCGAAGCCACTGTTGACCATATCAACATACTAATAACATGCAATTGTATTTATATATACAACAAAATAGCGGTTTACTGTGTGAACGGGAAGGCTAATTTGCATATTGATATTAAAAATGTAATTTTAATAAATATGTGCTTAGTATTATTGATTTCTAACTGTTTGGCTTTATTTTAATGAATATAAGCAAAAATCTCTTCAATGAATCTTAAATGAAATCCATTAACAAGAAAAATAACTGTCATTTTATTCTTTACTTCCTCTTTTAACTAAATACTTAAATTAGAAAAAATAACAATGAAAGACGAGAGTGATGGAAGAGTAAATTTCAGTTGTTCTATTTTTCGATTATATCCCCCTCTGTTTCAAATCTTTTTATCTGCATTCTTATTTAGTTTCATTAGCCATTCTAATTTAATACGATATTTCATTACATTAAAACTTAAATACTTGCACCCGGAGGGTGCATATATTTGCTAGTATATATAAATGTCACTTTAGAAATTCTTATTCACTTCTGTCAGTTTCATACTTCTACCTGTTTTTGATTCATGTATGTCTTCCTTGTCTCGATATTCTATTTACTGTGGAGGGGGGGGGGTCTTTTTTCTTTCTTGCTTTCTTTTGGCGCATTTTTTTTATTTTTTTTGCTTTCTATTTATTTTAGATTTTTTCTGTCTTAATATCTTTCTTTCTTTCTTTCTTTCTTTCGAGGTATCTTTTCTTTCTTTCTTTCTTTCTTTCTTTCTTCTTTCTTTATTTCGGGTATTTTTCTTTCTTTTCCTTTCTTTCTTCTTTCTTTTCTTTCTTTTTTGGGGTATCTCTTTTCTCTTTTCTTTCCTTTCGAGTATCTTTCTTTCTTTCTTTCTTCTTTCTTTCTTTCTTTATTATTTCGGGGTATCTTCTCTTTCCTTTCTTTCTTTTCTTTTCTTCTTTCTTTCTGAGGTATTTTTCTTTCTTGGAGGTATCTTTTTTCTTTTCTTCTTCTTTCTTCAGGTATCTTTTTTTCTTTCTTTCTTTCATTCCTGTCCCTCCTTTCTTTCGAGTAATCTTTTTCTTTCTTTCTTTCTTTCTTCTTTCTTTCTTTCTTTCCTTCAGGGGTATCTTTTTTTTCTTTTTCTTCTTTCTCTTTTCTTTCTTTCTTCTTTCTTTTCTTTCTTTCTTTCTTTCTATCTTTTCTTTCTTTCTTTCTTTCTTCTTTCTTTCTTTCTTCTTTATTTATTTCTGGGTTTTCTCTTTCTTTCTTTCTTTTCTTTCTTTCAAGGTTTCTTTTCTTTCTTTGCTTTCTTCTTTCGAGTATCTTTTCTTCTTCGAGGTTATCTTTTCTTTCTTTCGGAGGTATCTTTTCTTCTCTCTTTCTTTCTTTCGAGGTATCCTTTTTCTTTCTTTCGAAGGTAATCTTTTTCTTCTTCTTTCTTTCTTTTCGAGTATTTTTCTTTCTTTCTTTCTTTCTTTCTTCTTTATTTATTTTCGGGGTATCTTCTCTTTCTTTCTTTCTTTCTTTTCTTTCTTTTCTTTCGAGTATCTTTTCTTTCTTTCGAAGGTATCTTTTATTTCTTTCTTTCTTCTTTTCTTCAGGGATCTTTTTTTCTTTCTTTCTTCATTCTGTCCTCCTTTCTTTCGAGGTATCTTTTCTTTCTTTCTTTCTTTCTTTCTTCTTTCTTTCTTTCTTCAGGGGTATCTTTTTTTTCTTCTTTCATCTTATCTTTCTTTCTTTCGAGGTATCTTTTCTTTCTTTCTTTCTTTCTTCTCTTTCTTTCTTTCGAGTATCTTTTCTTTCTTCTTTCTTTCTTTCTTTCTTCTTTCTTCTTTCTTCTTCTTTAATTTTTTCTGGGTATCTTCTCTTTCTTTCTTCTTCTTTCTTCGAAGTATCTTTCTTTCTTTCTTTCTTCCTTTCGAGTATCTTTTCTTTCTTTCGAGTATCTTTTCTTTCTTCGAGGTATCTTTTCTTTCTTTCCTTTCTTTCTTTTCGAGGTACTTTTCTTTTTTCGGAGGTAATCTTTTCTTTCTTTCTTTCTTTCTTTTCGAGGTATCTTTTTCTTTCTTCTTTCTTTCTTTCTTTCTTATTTATTTCGGGGTATCTTCTCTTTCTTTCTTTCCTTTCTTCTTTCTTTCGAGGTGATCTTTCTTTCTTTCGAGGTATCTTTTCTTTCTTTCTTTCCTTTCTTTCTTCAGGGGAACTTTTTTCCTTTCTTTCTTTCATTCTTTCTTTCTTTCGAGGTATCTTTTCTTCTTTCCTTTCTTTTCTTTCTTTCTTTCTTTCTTCAGGGGTATCTTTTTTTCTTCTTTCATTCTTTCTTTCTTTCTTTCGAGGTATCTTTTCTTTTCTTCTTTCTTCTTTCTTTCTTTCTTTCGAGGTAATTCTTTTCTTTCTTTCTTCTTTCTTCTTTCTTTCTTCTTTCTTTCTTTCTTTCGAAGGTATCTTGTTCTTTCTTTCTTTCTTTCTTTCTTTCGAGGTATCTTTTCTTTCTTTCTTTCTTTCTTTCTTCTTTCTCTTTCTGGGTTATACTTCTCTTTCTTTCTTTCTTTCTTTCTTTCGAGGTATCTTTTCTTTCTTTCTTTCTTCTTTCGAGGTATCTTTTCCTTTCCTTCTTCGAGGTATCTTTTCTTTTCTTTCGAGGTATCTTTTTCCTCTTCTTTCTCTTTCTTTCGAGTATCTTTTCTTCTTTCGAGGTAATCTTTTCTTTCTTTCTTTCTTTCTTTCGAGGTATCTTTCTTTCTTTCTTTCTTTCTTTCTTTCTTTCTTTATTTATTTCGGGTATCTTCTCTTTCTTTCTTTCTTTCTTTCTATCTTTCTTCTTTCGAGGTATCTTTTCTTTCTTTCGAGGTATCTTTCTTTTCTTCTTTCTTTCTTTCTTCAGGGGGTATCTTTTTCTTTCTTTTTCATCGTCCCTCCTTTATTTCGAGGTATCTTTTCTTCTTTCTTTCTTTCTTTCTTTCTTTCTTTCTTTTTTCTTCAGGGGTAATCTTTTTTTTCTTTCTTTCATTCTTTCTTTCTTCTTTCGAGGTATCTTTTCTTCCTTTCTTTCTTTCTTTCTTTTTCCCCTTTCGAGGTATCCTTCTTTCTTTCTTTTCTTTCTCTTTTCTTCTTTCTTTTTCCTTCTTTCCTTTCGAGGTATCTTTTACTTTCTTTCTTTTCCTCTCTTCTTTCTCTTTCTTTCCTGTTCTTCTCGGGGGCG
>CM042158.1:78671695-78684195 GCA_023376005.1 Doryteuthis pealeii | reverse complement strand
TGGTCATCATATGACACCTACTACTGTGTTTCTCCGAAAATAAGACAGGGCTTATATTAATTTTCTAACACTATGGTTTATTTTACAACAAAAACAAGGCTAAAATACCAACCTGGAATTTCTGACACTTTCTCGATCTTAAGAGATATTGGAAAAACCCCAAACAACCACTGTGTGTCGTGACAGACAGAGCCGTCTCATATGATCGAATCATTGCCCTCGACGAATCAGTTTTTCAGCGATATGTGTTACCTAATATTAGATACCTGAATATTATGCGTAATAGTGGTTAGAAAATCATAATGGCATTAGGCGTCTGATGCCTTGGAGAGTGAGTGACAGCACTTGACCTCACTCTCACCTTGCCTTCGCGGGATTACAATCGTGAGAACCGGAGGCCATAAGAAGACCCTGTTCCGCGGTTAAAGGATACTAAGTAACTCAGTCATTAGAAGTTAGAACCGACCAGTAAGCAGGTATGAACTCGAAGTGTAACGTCGCATTTTATGCGCAGTCCTGTATCTGCTCGCAATTGTCTGGTTGGGATTTGGAAATAATATAACATCAACGTAAATCAAGTTTTGTGTTTATACCTTATAAAACTAACAATAAACCACAGCGCTTCTGATAAGGAGGAAAATCCCCAACAAAACCAGATCCGAAGTCCCCAAGAAAGTCAACACCAGACGCTAGACCAGACCAAATTATAGACAATACTTCAGATAGCAAAGCCGCTGTCAGAAGAAAATACACCCCAGAGTAAAAGGAGTAAGAAAGGCTATACAACAATTTACAGACTCGGTACTGTGAAAACCTTCACTATTTACATAAGGATTCAATTTGAAAAAGGGTTGGCTAGTACACATCCTCATATAAAGACAGGCGATGGTAGCTGTAAGAAAGTTGAGGAAAGGCGGCTCAAGCACTCCATTCTGAAGCGACATGATGACGTCATGATAAACATTTCCTACATTTAAGTCTGACCTGTGTGGCAGGCCTGTCTGCCGAGGGATTCATATGTGTGACAGGGTACATAAAAACAAATTGGATCATTGGCCATGCTGCGTGCTCACAACTGAACTACTTGTAGAAATGCCTTATTCTTGTGAAGAAGTAGCAATCACCAATATATATAGTATATATTATATATATATATAATATAATAATTATTATTATTATACTAAAGCTGAGTGAATCAATGATTGTTTGTTAAAGGCTTTTTTTCATATTTAGTTTAATGACACAAAATAAATACCAAAATATTTCTTGGTTTTGTGATTAAGTTATGTTTGAAAAAAATTCCATTTTGTTTGGTTCTAATTAGTCGTAATTTTCGATTAAGTCAAAATTAAGTCTTATCTATACACACATAAAATGAGGAGGGTGGCTAGACACCCAGCAGGACGAAAATCAAAACCTGTCAAAACCTTCTCGCTCAACGGCTATCTAGCACATCAATGCAGGGCCATAGAAATACCTGGTTTGGTACCCAAGCGCGTACCAAGACCACCTAAGGAAGACTTTTGATCAGTGGGTAATTCCCTGTCAACTCATCCAGAAAAAAGTAAAATTGTCACCCACCTCCTTCAATCTTTCTGTAATTTTTTACAGCTATAGAATATGTTAGGGTTTAGACAATGGCGACTTTTAAAACCCATTTTTGTCTGTAAAATGAGTTCTAGAGCTTTCCTATTCCTAAAAAATTGGTTTATAAAAGCATTTTAACCCAAGGAATACACAAATATTAACAATAAAGTCTGAAAGTAAATCAATTTAAAGTTATTAATGATTTCTGATTTTTTCATAGCAAGAACAATACCCCATTGTGGACCTACTTCTATGATAAAATATTTTTCTATTATTATTTCACATATATTGAACATTATTTGTACCAAAACGATAATTTGGTTTTTGCTCAGGATCAAAGCTACATCAGTTAAAATTTTGCAAATTAGAAAACATTAAAAACTTTAAATTGGTTAACATTAAAACTTTTTTGATGGCATTTTTGAATTTCTCGGGTCAGAATGCTTTTATAAACCAATTTTTAGGAGTAGGGAAGCTCTAGAACCCATTTTACAGATAAAAATAGATTACAAAAAGTCGCCATTTGTTGCGACCCCCGTCAAATTTAGAGAACTAAAAGTCGACATAGCCCCGCAAATATTTGGAATTGAAAGCTCAAATTTTGGCGAATGTCTAACTTTAACATAAAAAAGTAATTAAAGTCGTCGGGCGGCCTAATGTCGGTACCAGCCAATCAGCGAGGGAGTCTATCCCCTTTTCACTAGCGCTAGATTGTTTTTTACGTCTAAGTTGGAGCGCCACACCTACCATCGGCTCCTTAATTTACCGCACAGATCCCTTTGCTACTCATACGCTGAGTTGGCGAGGGTCGGTATCGAACTAGGAACCTTGTGGTTTCTAGCGGAAACAAAATTTCAGGAAGATTGAAATGGGCGGGTGACATGGTCTGGATGATTTGACATTTGAATTACTGTTACATAATCATTAGATACCTAATGATTATGACAATAGTGTAGAAATCATATTAGTGCAGCTGATGGCCTTGAGAGTGAGTGACAATGCTTGACCTCACTCTGACCTTGCCTTGCGGGATAGACCGTGAGAACAGAAACCCCATAGAAAGCCCCCTTCCGGTTTAAGGGGTAAGCAACTCAGTTAGTTAGAGTTAGAACTTAGAAGCGAAGCGAGCAAGATGTGAGTCTCACTGCGTGATTGTCTGGTCTGGGGATTTATGAATAAAGTAACATCAAAAGCAAATCGAAGTGTTTATTACTAAAAGCTATCAATGACACAGGGCTTCTGATAAGGATGATCCCCAACAGAGACCAGACCCGAATCCCCAGGAAACACCACGACAAGACCAGACCAAGATAGATGATAGAAGAACCAAGCCGGCCAGAAGAATAGAGGAACAGAGTAAGAAGTAAGAGAAGGTATATAACATATAGATATTTAGGGCCGGTAAAGAAAGGGTGTACAACATTACCCCAGTTTTCAATCTGGTGGACACAGGCTAACGGTAGGTGATTTCGGAACAGCAGTAGACTCCAGTGGTGCTGCGTACAGACTCGTTGGTGTATGAACATACCCAGGTGTCCCCAATCACTGCCTCATCTTTAGGTATAATAGTCTAAATAATCCACCGTTGCCTTGTGTTACATACGCCTATCGTTCTACGCTATACAGCGCTTTTCCATCAGAGATACCAAAGAAAATGAAAGGTGCACATGCAAAAAAACTTGGCAAAGAACAATAAAACACAGTATTATTTTAAAACACAACATTTAATTCAAGGTTATAGTCTTCGGGAATCATAATACGAACGCCGACAGGCTAGAGTTTATAATGTCATTTTGGTGGAATTTCTTCTTCAAAATCAATTTAGAAAGCTTCATAATGAAAGGACTTTGCACTTATCTTTGTTTTATGGGTGATTTGTTTTCCGTGATAATGATTATTCCGGTATTAGTTCTTTATCTGGCATTTTCAATTGTGATAACTTTCTTCTTGGGAGACATTCTTCGTCTCCCCCACGAGATGTTCACTGACCGGGTCCCGAGTATTGACTGCCAAAACTGACGCTGATATTAGGGATCGCTTTCCCTTCCTCTAAATCGTGACTTCACCTGTCTCGATACGTTTGGCGTACGTGGGTAAAGCAACGAGTGTAGTATCAGTCGTTCGTTTCGTGTGCCTTCCTCTTCTTAGCTAGGTCGGCTACGGCCATGACTAAACGAGATTTTAGGGTCACATTCTGGGACTCCCCCCTCCTCTCCCGGCGTCAGCCAGTCTCTCAGAAGATTCCAAAAGTTCTAAACCGCTTATCATTTGATTGAACGTAACACTTGTGGCTATCGTCTAGAGAGGAAAAAACTAAGGGAGTAAACCCTTACAGAAATCAGTTAGGCAGTTCAGTGTGTAAAACACTATCTGCCAACTCCTGCAGCCGAAGATTTGAGTCTCACTGCGTGATTGTCTGGTCTGGGGATCTGGAATAAAGTAACATCAAAAGTAAATCGAAGTCTTGTATTTATTACTAAAAGCTATCAATGACACAGGGCTTCTGATAAGGAATGATCCCCAACAGGGACCCGAAGTCCCCAAGAAACACCACGACAAGACCAGACCAAGATAGATGATAGAAGAACCAAGCCGGCCAGAAGAATAGACGAACAGAGTAAGAACTAAGAGAAGGTATATAACATAGATATTTAGGACCGGTAAAGAAAGGGTATACAACATTACCCCAGTTTTCAATCTGGTGGACACAGGCTAACGGTAGGTGATTTCGGAACAGCAGTGGACTCCAGTGCTTAAGAAATTTGCACAGAACATAAATGTATGATATCAGGGCGCATGGTGTAATGGTTATCATCATAGTAAATGGACTTGGCAACACAAGTTCAAATTCTGGATGAGGCTGTTTGCATTTCACATATCTCTAATGTCTTTATTCTCCCTCCAGCTATGGGTAAATTTCCTTTGTTAGGGTACCAGTCTAGGAGAAGGAAACCTGAATTCAAACCTATTAAATTTGGCTTATGAAATAATGTACTGATTCATAAATGATTTGTATAGTGATTATTTCGGACCATATGACCTTTAGGCACCCCTTTTGCGATCTCGATTCATAAGGACATGTTTTTTATTTACACCATTAAAATCCGGTTGTTTGTTAGGGGTTAGTTTTATAGTTAAAAAAAACTCTAAAAATCGTCTGTTAACAAACAACGTGTCCCAATCACTGCCTCATCTCTATGTATAATAGTCTAAATAATCCACCGTTGCCTTGTGGCTATCATCTGGAGATGAAAAAAACTAAGGGAGTAAACCCTTACAGAAGTCAGTTAGGCAGTTCAGTATGTAAAACACTCTCTGCCAACTCCTGAAGCAGAACAGACACCGTCTATATTGGTTCATCATTCCTTCGATCACTCCAGCGAGACAGTTTGGCTGTATATATGTAACTATGTAGTAGAGATGTGTATTTACCAACCCCTCCACACGAGCAGGATGTGACACAATGTCAATTTCTTAAGCGAGGTTTTAATTCAGAGTTTTCCTTCTCCTAGACCGGTTGCCTAACCAAGGTTAAAGAGTCCAGTCTACCCTACTATTTATCCATAGCTGGAGGGAGAGTAGGATTCATACCTTTCCCAAAGGTATTAGCGCTAAGTGAAATGCAATTACCACATCCAGGATTTGAACTCGGGGCGACGAGTCCATTTCCCATGACTTTAACTATTACACTACGCGCTTCCCACAAGTAGTAGAGATATGAGGAACAGAAGGACAGGACTCAGACAAACGTATGTAGGATATATTTCGCTAGAGCTTTGAGCTCGGCATCATCAGTCTTTTATTGATCATCAATAAAAAGACTGATGATGCCGAGCTCAAAACTCTAGCGAAATATATCATACATACGTTTGTCTGAGTTTTGTCCTCGTGTTCCTCATATCTCTACTACATTCTGTCAGATTTTTTCCAATCCTCTTTCCTCATATGTAACTATGTATGTATGCTGGAGAAAACAACGAAACTACTCGTGAAGATATTTAAAAGTTAGTTTGAATAGTAAGCGAATGGAAAGTCATTAGTGGCGTTCGTGATTTAAACATAAACAAATCAATTATTCGTGATTTAAACATAAACAAATCAATTATGGAAGACGAAAACAATCAATGGATCTGCGAGACGAACTTTTTATAACACCCTAATTCCCAGGCGACGGCTAGTTCTTTATATATCGAAAAACAGTTTCAGATCAGTGTCAGATTTGATATCTCCTTCAGGCATTAATTAACTACATTTAATTAACGCCTGAAGAAGATATCAGAAGATCTGAAACACGTGTCGCTAATGTAAAATGATAATAATAATCTATTAATAATGTAAATTCGCATCCAGTTTTTGTCTGTAACAAAAATTACGTCACTGCTTACGTCACATTACCCCAAATTGTCATAACAGAATAAATACACTCAAAATTTGAACATGCAACCTTAGACAGTCCTCATTGCTTTTTTAAAACAAGTTTTAATAAATACATGACTGCTATTATATATCTATAGTTTGTTTTATTTTAATACATATTTAAAGTTTACATTTCAAATTGTTTTATTTTTTAATCCTTTGATGAATTTGATGATTTTACTTACTTAGGGTACAACCCTCAGGCAATATCTTTCAAAAATCTATTTTTACATCGCCCGGAGGCCGTTTTTTATTTTGTACTAGTAATAATACTACTACTAATAATAATAATAATAATAATAAAACATAACTTATTTTGCGGCCCTTCGTTTTCATGAAATATTCAATTTTCTCCTGTTGGACAGATAACAACACTTATGTTGATGGCGTAGTGTCCATTTAAAAAAAAAATCTGCAACAGCGTGAGTGGCTGAAAAGACCAATTTTTCAATGGCAGTCTCTGGTGCAGTGATTGCAAACAAACAGTGATACTTGATGGAGTTGCTGTTGTCTCTCCTTCCTTTTGGCTCTCTTTTCTGCAGCAGCTTCTTTCGTCTCTTTTCACTCCTTTTCGTTCCTTGTCTGACGAGGAGCCGCCAGGTCGCACGATCTTCTACACAAGCCTCCCATGTGTTGGTGTTAATGTGGCATGTCTTCATGTTTCTCTTACAGACATCTTTAAAGCGCAGGTGTGGTCTCCCTATATATGTAGGAATGGAGCACTCTAGGACGACCTTTACATACAAAGCGATGTGTGTATTAAAACAGTTAAAATCCCCTTCGCATTCTGTGAGTAATGACAGCCTAATGATTAAGGTATCGGACTGATCGGATTTCAATTCCGGCAGTAGGTAGCTTACAAATGTCTAGTCACACTGAAGAGACTTGATAAGTCGAAACACATGTCTGTGGATGACTATATATATATATATATATATATATAAAGGAAGCTCCGCAAAATGTATTTTGTTCTCAGAAAAATTTTTTTAATTCTTTTTGTTTTACATATGCAACACGTGTTTCAGATCTTCTGGTATCTTCTTCAGGCTTTGATTGATACAAAGCCTGAAGAAGATACCAGAAGATCTGAAACACGTGTTGCATATGTAAAACAAAAAGAATTAAACATTTTTTTCTGAGAACAAAATACATTTTGTGGACCTTCCTTTTTTTATAAAATATTGAATTTTCTCCCGTTGGAACCAGAACAACTATATATATATATATATATATATATATATATATATATATATATATATATATATATATATATATATATATATATATATATATATATATATATATATATATATATATATATATATATATATATATATATATATATATATATATATATATATAATATATATATATATATATATATATATATATATATATATATATATATATATATATATATATATATATATATATATATATATATATATATATATATATATATATATAATATATAATATATATATATATATATATATATATATATATATATATATATATAATATATATATATATATATATATATATATATATATATATATATATATATATATATATATATATATATATATATATATATATATATATATATATATATATATATATATATATATATATATATATATATATATATATATATATATATATATATATATATATATATATATATATATATATATATATATATATATATATATATATATATATATAATATATATAATATATATATATATATATATATATATATATATATATATATATATATATATATATATATATATATATATATATATATATAACGGCCTTCTTTCTTATGAAATATTACATTTTTTTCCCGTTGGACACATGACAAGACTTTATACACACACACACACACACACACACACACACACACACACACATATATATATATATATATATATATATATATATATATATATATATATATATATATAAGTATAATATATTCTGATAAAACATTGACAAGCGATTTCATTATTCATTACAAATGTGGCCTCTTGCCAACAAAAGATCTCAATCGATAGACCAATATTTACATAGGAACCAGTGATAAAAAATTGTCGCAGAGAAAAGAGAATGGTATGACCTAGTGTCATGAACCATATGAAGTGTGCTAATAAAACACTATCGAGTCCTGAAGCTTTTGTTACCAAGACAGGAATGAACAATAAATGAAAGGTCAGAGTAACGTCGCTTATAAGTTTGTTTTTGGACTGTCCAGCATTTTTGCTCGTCTCCCTTGAATCGTTTGCTAGATGGGTGGTAAATGGCCGTACGCATTGATGTTGACAAGCGAGGCCCGAGAATAAACCACAGTATGATAATCTAATTATTTGATATATTTACTTAAGAGCTATTTCAAAATAGTTCAATATATAAAACATAATAATAATGAGTTAACTCTCTCTCTCTCTCTCTCTCTCTCTCTCTCTCTCTCACTCTTTCTGTCTTTCGTTTCTTCTTTCAAGAATGTAATGATTTATATGCTATAATATGTTTTAAAGTATATGTGTTTTATATTCTCGGAATTTTCTAAAAAACAAAAAAAAAAACAAAAAAAAATAACGCAATATGAGTCATGGTAAAAATCGTACATAAGTATAAGTAAAAGTAAAGTCGTGGGGTGGCCTAAAGTCGGTATCAGCCAGTTAGCGAGGGAGTCTATCCCCTTTTCAATAGCGCTAGACCAAGGAGATTATTTTTAGCATCTGAGGTGGAGCGCCACACCTACCATCAGCTCCCCACTTTACCGCACAGATCCCTGTGCTACTCATACGCTGAGTTGGCGAGGACCGGTATCGAACTAGGAACCTTGTGGTTTCTAGCCGAACGCTCTACCGACTGAGCTAACCCGGCCCATAAGTATAAGGGTAGATATTCTAGGTGAAACAAGACATTAGGTTTATAAGTTCCCAAATTTGACACTGAATTGTCAAATTGGACACATAGCATAGTGGATATAGTCGTTGAGTTGATACCGTTCACTTAGAACGGTATCAACTCAACGCCTATATCCACTACGCTATGTGTCGAATTTGACAATTCAGTGTGAAATTTGGGAACTTATAAACCTTATAAAGTCAGTTAACTCTAGGCTGCAGGTTGTACCCAGCTATGGTTAGCGGAATGAGAACAGGATACCCCCCTTGGATTTAATAAAGGGTTGGGTTCTAAGTTCCGTGATGGCTCCCGATTACGACTAGAAGGTTACCGAAAAGAACGTTCCCGAGTTCAAGGAAACTCACGACAGGAAATACCTGAAGAAGGCAGGAGGGTACATCGGCCGAAACGTTGTACAGATAACAATAAAGATAAGGGCAATAGCCCGAATAATCCAAATAATCCAAATATATGTGCTTTGGCGTAATAAAATTGGAACCTTAGATGTTTTTAGCGAACTTATTAACATAAGTCTATCGGAAGCTAAATCGTACCTCAAATCTCTAGCTCTATACATATAGCAGTTGGTGATGGTTTTTATCGAACTCGGAACCTCACTACTCGATGCACTTGAACGTCATACCTAAGACATTAAATGAATTAGATATTTACATAAAAAAAACTAGCAAATATATGCACCCTTCGGTGCAAGTATTTAAGTTTTGATGTAATAAAATTTTGTATCAAATTAGAAAATATTTAAAAAATGATAAACTGAGGGGGTATAATCGAAAAATAGAACAGCTTTAAATCTAACTCTTCCATCATTTTCCATCACTCCCGTCTTTCATTTTTCCTGATTTATCTATTTAGTTAGATTATGAAGTATTTAATAAAATTACAGTTCTTTCCTCTTGTTTATGGATTTCTTTTAAGATTTATCCCCGAGATTTTTGCTCAGATTCGTTAAGAGAAAACCAAACAATTAGAAATCAATAATACTAAGCATATATTTATTGAGGTTTAAAAAAAGATAAATTCATGGTGAATGTGACATCAATAACTAAGGGAATTGTGACTTGAGTAGTGATTTAGTTTCGGTTACAGACAGACAAACACACAATCTCCATTATAATAAGATGTTAGTGGTGTACTTCTACATCAAAGTTCCGTGATGGCTCCCGATTACGACAAGAAAGTTCCCGAGTTTGAAAAGAAAATTCCCAAGTCCGAAAAGAAGGTTCTCGAGTCTGTCAAGAAATAGCTGAAGAAGGTCAGGCATATTGGCTGAAACGTTGTACAGATAACAATAAAGATGAGGACAATAGTCCGAATAACGCAGATAATACTAATCATCAAGCCTCATCTCAAACATTCAGAGAAATTCAAACCTGTTTAACTCCACTTAAAAAATTAATTCTCCAATTTTATTTTAAATGAAAACACACAAAAAAAAATAAATAAATAAAATGGGGGAAGTTAGTCTCGCAGATCCATTATGACTGAATTGTGAGTTGGATCCCCGCTGGATGCCCCATTAAAATCCCTACGTAAAAAAAGACCTTGTGTTGATCCAGTCACTCTGAAAATAGAAATTTATGTCTACAATATTAAATGCAATATTAGTTGGTGATGGTTTTTATCGAACTCGGAATTTCACTATTCGATGCACTTGAACGTCATACCCAAGATACTAAATAAATGAGATATTTACATTAAAAAAATGTTAGTGGTGTACTTATTTATGGACAACATTGAATGTGATTGTGATCAGTGTAACTTAACAGATCAGGTGAGTGTATCTGAAGATAATACAGTAATCCACCGTCTTTGTCTCTGGCTTTTACTGTCTTTAATAGCTTATCAAAGAGTAGCCGTCTTCACCGCCCCTTTTCGTTTCTCCGGTGTTATCTCTGTCGCCTAAATCTGTATGGCCTATTCAAATGTCTCTCCTCATTAGCTCTTATCCCTAAACAAATCGGATAGCATTGACGCCACTCACAACGGAAAATACTGTTTCTAACGTTAACTTGAAATATTCCAGACGCAGTTCCCCGTAAAGAAGATGCCAGCACGTAATCTAGTGAACATTTTTTTTTTCCTCGGCAGATAATTTAACTGGGAACTTTCTGCAATGAAACATATCAGTTGGAACACAAATACCAAACGGATAATTTTTTTGTTATTTGAGAAAAGTTGAAGAAAATCGCGATCACAAGTTAGACGAACAAACGATCGCAATTTCTTTATTATTATTATTATTATTATTATTATTATTATTATTATTATTATTATTATTATTATTATTATTATTATTATTATTTACTCCTTTTGAGTTTTCACATTAGTGTTAGCTGATGGTCTTTCACTGGAGTCTGAGTGACAGCAAGTCTCCTCAGGTCTCCAGGACTTTCTGAGTATTATGGCAGATTGCAGCAGTGCAGTGATCTGAATGGTTTCAATCCTTCCTCTGATATCCAAACTTTCAAAGCCCTTTTCTAATCCTTTTGGTACTGTTCCAAGTGCACCAACTACAATTGGTATAACTTTGACTTTCATATTCCAAACTTTTTCAGTTCTCTGGCAAGGTCCAGATATTTGTCTATTTTTTCATTTTCCTTTAACTTCACCCTGTGATCTGCTGGCACTGCAAAATCCACCAGTTGGCAAGTTCTTTCTCTTTTGTTAATCAACACAAGGTCTGGTCTTCTTGCTGGGATAAGGTGATCCGTTTTTATTTCAAAGTCCCAGAAAATTTTATGCATTTCGTTTTCAAGAACAGATTCTGGTTTATGCATATACCATTTTGTTGTATGGTCAAAATTTAATTTTTTGCTAGATAGATAGATAGACCGATATCAATTTTCGCTTTTATATAGTTTGTGATTATTATTATTATTATTATTATTATTATTTATTATTATTATTATTATTATTATTTTTTAACTACAATCCATTTTTTTACCCGAATTAACAAAAGAACACTTTTTAGCAACTGTATGTATTCCCGTCGAATAGATTGTTCGTCTAACTTGTGATAGCTTTGTCAGTTGGGGCTTTAGAAAATACCGACTGCACCTCTGCAATGGAATAAGAAACCCCGCCCAATGGGACCACCTATTGATCGGTTAATTTATATATATATACATATTTATATATATATATATATATATATATATATATATATATATTATATAATTATTTTTTTAAACTACATTCCATTTTCTTCTTTAAATTTTAGCCGAATTAAAAAGATAGATAGATGGATGGATAATTAAACAGATAGGTAGGGAAGTAGAGAGATAGATAGATAGAATGAAATATATATAACAGACTGAGATAGATAGATATGAACAGACTGGAAAAGACACACACACACACACACGCACACACACACACACACACAAGATAGATAGATAGATAGATAGACCGATATAGATATATATGAACAGACTGGGATAGATAGATATAAACAGACTAGGATAGGTAGATAGATAGATATAAACAGACGAGGATAGGTAGAAAGACAGATATAAACAGAGATAGATAGATAGACCGAGATAGATATGAGCAGACTG
>CM042158.1:78641695-78669195 GCA_023376005.1 Doryteuthis pealeii | reverse complement strand
AGAGTCTCTTAAGAGGAATATAAATACCTACTACTTAACAAAACGAAGAAATCTTGCTAAGACCGTTTGGTGTGGAGGTAAGACGCTTGCTTGTCAATTTGACAGACAGGTTTCGAATCACACACGGGGCGGTCTTCGTATGTATAGCTCTGCTGATGAGGCCTAATAGGCCGAAATGTACATACAGATATTGATTTTTCTCGATTTGTTTAGCCTTACATTTAAATAGGTAATCCCGCCTAATTAATTACTAATGAATTAACTTATGGACCATTTCCACTCGCGAGTATGCTCACGAGCTTCTTCAGACCATGATATATATCAGTGGTCTGAAGAAGCTCGTGGCATACTCGCGAGTGGTGGCGATATGGTATTAAGGATATATTTGGGAGAAATGTGCTTAATTGAAGTCGAACATATTTGAAAGTTATTCATTAGAATTATTAGGCGGATTACTATTCTCACGAGGCTTCTTCAGACCACTGATATATATCAGGGTCTGAAGAAGCTCGTGGGCATACTCGCGAGTGGAAATGGTCATAACCACGATACCCATGGTATTTAAGGCCTTTAATAACTTTGCTCTGTTTACAATAATTAAACATTGAGCTCTCATACGGAACCTGAACTCTACAACAAACTACTGAAAAATTAGGACCCACCTAGAATCACAATGTATCCAAGAAACTTGGTACCGCACCAAGTATATATATATATATATATATATATATATATATATATATATATATATACTGTAGTGTGAGATGGTCACTATTTCAGCTTTTGCTGGAACGGTGTACCAAAGGCAGTATTAATTGGTTGAGTGCTCAATATAAAATAGAGCTGTTATATAATATAATAACATAAATATATAGGTTTTACATATCTATTTATTGGGTGACAAAGGAACATTCACAACCATATTGGTTCATGCGATGCATGTCTATTGAATTTTTTGAAATTTTTTGAAATTTTTTCGATTTTCCTCACATTTGAAACATCTTCACCTGATGAATACATCGCATGAAACCAATATGGTTGTGAATGTTCCTTTGTCACCCAATAAATAGATATGTAAAACCTATATATTTATCTTATTATATATATATATAATATATATATATAATATATATATAGAGAGAGAGAGAGATGAGGGAGAGAGAGAGAGAGAGAGAGAAGAGAGAGAGAGAGAGAGATAGCAAAAAATGAACAGACTTTTCACTTAACGAATTCTTGTTTGGTTCGTTACATAAAATCAGAATATATTTTTTTCCTTTTACTTTACAGTTTGTTAGTGCAACAAGCAAACGAAAAAATGCCAAAGGGAATTCTGACTACTTTTGTACGGTACTGAATAGAATCCTACAATTGAGCAGGCTGCACAAGATTGACGCAATAGAGAATGCAGTGAAAATGACGGCCGGCAGGTAATCGATCGTTCGCAACTTATAGGCTAATCCTTAAAGAAAGAAGCCGTAAATCGATGAACTGACTCGACAACTTGTAAACGGCACGAATAGATGGCAATACGTTCGGCTTTAAGATTTCTCGTCGAGGCCATTACATCACCAGTGATTCAAGACTGGAAGGGAAAAAAGTTATCCCTTGTCCAAAAAGGGATTCGTGCTTTAAGCTGGTGAATTTCTCTAATACACGGTGTTCGCTAATGACAGGCTGTAAATACCAAGGGTCGGGGGGGGGGTTGTAGGGTCGGGGGATATGTGGGGTCGGGATGGGGTCTGTGGGGTCTGTGGGGGTGGGTCTGTGGGGTCGAGGGAAGAATTTCTCTTCAGGGTATGAGAGTAAGAAGGGGAGATTTCTGAAAATATATTTCTTTGACTCGTCGATTTCCAACGTAATGGAGGTATTTACCAATCTATCATGTTGGCACATTATCTAACAATTTATCTATCTTACTTTGTTCACATCTATCTGTCAATCTATCTATCAATCTATTAAACTATCTATCTCTTTGTTCATATCTATCTACCTTTCTATCTCAGTCTGTTTTTATATATCTATCTATCTATCTATCTATCTCTTCATATTTTTCTCTCAATACCTCAGTCTGTACATATCTATCTATCAATATATTCAATTTATCTATTCTTTGTTCATATCTATCTATCTTTCTATCTCAATCTGTTTCTTTCTTTTTCTATCTATCTCTATCTATCTATCTATCTATCTATCTCTTCATTTTTCTCTCAATACATCTCAGTCTGTTCATATCTATCAATCTATCAATATATCAATTTATCTATCTCTTTGTTCATATCTATCTATCTTTCTATCTCAATCTGTTTCTTTCTTTCTTTCTTTCTTTCTATCTATCTATCTATCTATCTATCTCTTCATATTTTTCTCTCAATACATCTCAGTCTGTTCATATCTATCTATCAATCTATCAATATATCAATCTATCTATCTCTTTGTTCATATCTATCTATCTTTCTATCTCAGTCTGTACATATCTATCTATCTATCTATCTCTTTGTTCATATCTATCTATCTTTCTCTCTCAGTCTGTTTCTATCTATCTATCTATCTATCTATCTATCTCTTTGTTCATATCTATCTATCTTTCTATTTCAGTCTGTTTCTATCTATCTATCTATCTATCTATCTATCTATCTCTTCATATTTTTCTCTCAATACCTCAGTCTGTTCATATCTATCTACCAATCTATGAATATATCAATCTATCTATCTCTTTGTTCATATCTATCTATCTCAGTCTGTTTCTATCTATCTATCTATCTATCTATCTCTTTGTTCATATCTATCTATCTTTCTCTCTCAGTCTGTTTCTATCTATCTATCTATCTATCTATCTCTTTGTTCATATCTATCTATCTTTCTATTTCAGTCTGTTTCTATCTATCTATCTATCTATCTATCTATCTATCTCTTCATATTTTTCTCTCAATACCTCAGTCTGTTCATATCTATCTACCAATCTATGAATATATCAATCTATCTATCTCTTTGTTCATATCTATCTATCTTTCTATCTCAGTCTGTTTCTATCTATCTATCTATCTATCTATCTATCTATCTATCTATCTATCTATCTCTTTGTTCATATCTATCTATCTTTCTCTCTCAGTCTGTTTCTATCTATCTATCTATCTATCTATCTCTTCATATTTTTCTCTCAATACATCTCAGTCTGTTCATATATATCTATTAATCTATCAATATATCAATTTATCTATCTCTTTGTTCATATCTATCTATCTGTCTATCTCAGTCTGTACATATCTATCAATCTATCTATCTCTTTGTTCATATCTATCTATCTTTCTATCTCAGTCTGTTTCTTTCTATCTATCTATCTATCTATCTATCTATCTATATATCTATCTCTTCATATTTTTCTCTCAATACCTCAGTCTGTTCATATATATCTATCAATCTATCAATATATCAATCTATCTATCTCTTTGTTCATATCTATCTATCTTTCTATCTCAGTCTGTTTCTATCTATCTATCTATCTATCTATCTATCTATCTATCTATGTATCTCTTCATATTTTTCTCTCAATACCTCAGTCTGTACATATCTATCTATCAATATATCAATCTATCTATCTCTTTGTTCATATCTATCTATCTTTCTAGCTCAGTCTGTACAGATCTATCTATCTATCTATCTCTTTATTCATATCTATCTATCTTTCTAGCTCAGTCTGTTTCTATCTATCTATCTATCTATCTATCTATCTATCTATCTATCTCTTCATATTTTTCTCTTAATACCTCAGTCTGTTCATATCTATCTATCAATATATCAATATATCAATCTATCTATCTCTTTGTTCATATCTATCTATCTTTCTAGCTCAGTCTGTACAGATCTATCTATCTATCTATCTATCTATCTATCTATCTATCACTTCATATTTTTCTCTCAATACCTCAGTCTGTTCATATCTATCTATCAATCTATCAATATATCAATCTATCTATCTCTTTGTTCATATCTATCTATCTTTCTATCTCAGTCTGTTTCTATCTATCTATCTATCTATCTATCTCTTTGTTCATATCTATCTATCTTTCTCTCTCAGTCTGTTTCTATCTATCTATCTATCTATCTATCTATCTATCTATCTATCTATCTATCTCTTCATATTTTTCTCTCAATACATCTCAGTCTGTTCATATATACCTATTAATCTATCAATATATCAATTTATCTATCTCTTTGTTCATATCTATCTATCTTTCTATCTCAGTCTGTATCTATCTATCTATCTATCTATCTATCTATCTATCTTTCTAGCTCAGTCTGTTTCTATCTATCTATCTATCTATCTATCTATCTATCTATCTATCTCTTCATATTTATCTATCAATCTATCAATCTATCAATCTATCTATCTCTTTGTTCATATCTATCTATCTTTCTATCTCAGTCTGTTTCTTTCTATCTATATATCTATCTATCTATCTATGTATCTATCTCTTCATATTTTTCTCTCAATACCTCAGTCTGTTCATATATATCTATCAATCTATCAATATATCAATCTATCTATCTCTTTGTTCATATCTATCTATCTTTCAATCTCAGTCTGTTTCTATCTATCTATCGATCTATCTATCTATCTATCTATCTATCTATCTCTTCATATTTTTCTCTCAATACCTCAGTCTGTACATATCTATCTATCAATATATCAATCTATCTATCTCTTTGTTCATATCTATCTATCTTTCTAGCTCAGTCTGTACAGATCTATCTATCTATCTATCTATCTCTTTGTTCATATCTATCTATCTTTCTAGCTCAGTCTGTTTCTATCTATCTATCTATCTATCTATCTATCTATCTATCTATCTATCTATCTCTTCATATTTTTCTCTCAATACCTCAGTCTGTTCATATCTATCTATCAAACTATCAATATATCAATCTATCTATCTACTTTGTTCATATCTATCTATCTTTCTAGCTCAGTCTGTACATATCTATCTATCTATCTATCTATCTATCTATTAATATTCATATGGAATACGTCACACCTTTTTAATTTATACTCGTGGGCCATTCACGTTCGTCTTTTCACGTATTCTGATCATTAATTTTCGCGTTCGCATGCAATAATCACGTCATCAACTTTCAACTACAAACGCCCCGCACCTAACGGTAAATAACCTTTTTCCACACATTTTTCTAATCTAACTCATACAAAACATCCTTCATCTTCTCTCCACACAAATTCTGAGTCCTGAAGAAGATTTCCACTGTAAAACCGAAATACTCGAGTATCGACAATAAATTTTCCATCCATCATAACATTCTGTGTTTGTTTTTCTAAATTTTCTCCACAAACTGTCTGATTAATTTCCCTATCTATCTATCTATCTATCTATCTATCTCAGACAGTATCTCTCTCTCTCTTTCTCTCTCTCTCTCTCTCTTCTCTCTCTCTATCTATCTATCTATCATCTATCTATCTATCTAATCATATTAGATCTTATATCTATCTCTGTTCATATTTTTCTCACAACACATCTCTGTCTGTTCATATCTATCTATCTATCTATCTCTTTGTTCATATATATCTATCTTTCCATCTCAGTCTGTTTCTATCTATCTATCTATAGATTTGTTTTTCTAAATTTTCTCCAAATACTGTCGGATTATTTTTTTTCATTTTACTTCCTATCTATCTATCTATATATCTATCTATCTCAGATCGCATCTCTTCTCTCTCCCTCTATCTATCTATCTATCTATCTATCTATCTATCTATCTATCTATCTAATAGGACGTAGATCTATCTATCTATCTATCTGTATATTCCTGTCTATGTTTTTCTAGACACATATGTATATCTCAGTATCTTTGGGAGAAATCTTAATATTCAGAATAACCCATATGCACGAACGGACAGTGAACAATTTTCGGTCTCAAAAAGAAATTATATATATATATATTATATATATATATATATATATATATATTATATATATATATATATATATATATATATAGGGTATCCCAAAAAGATGTATACACCTGTTGCAATAGTCTGTCATGCCAAGCATTAGTGAACACTTTGAAGAAGAGGATTTTTATTTTCAGCAAGATGGGACACCCCCACGTTACCATCGCGATGTCACATCCTTCCTTGATGAGATATTGCCAAACAGATGGATTGGAAGGAGGGGTTTTGCTGAATACCCATCACGTTCACAAGACCTCACACCACTAGACTTCTTTTTATTGAGGATACGTAAAAGACAAAGTCTACGTAATGAAACCTAAAACAATCGCTGAATTGAGAACAACAATTGAACGTGAATGCATGCAAATACCAATGTGTTACATAATTATTGGATCCCTAATGCTTTCATAAGGTAGTGTAGAAATCATTATGGCGATCAGTACAGCTGATGGCCTTGAGAGTGAGTGACGGCGCTTGACCTCGATCTCACCTTGCGTTCTGGGGATGGAACGTGAGAACCGGAAGGCAATAAAAGGCTCTTCCGGTTTAAGGATACTAAGTAAGTAAGAGTCAGTTAGAACTTAGAAGCCGAGCTAGCAACATGTAAGCCTCATCTGCGCAGATTGTCTGGGTGGGGATTTGGAATAAAGTAACATCAACATAAATCGAAGTCTTGTGGTTATTACTAAAAACTAACAATGACACAGGGCTTCTGATAAGAAATCCTTACAGAAACCAGACCCGGAATCCTCAATAGAAAGACCAGACCATTAGAAGATATACCAGACCAAGATAGATGATAGACGATCAGAACCAAAGCCGGCCAGAAGAATAGACGACCAGAGTAAGGAGTAAGAGAAGTATATAATAGTTCGCTGACAGAATCTGTTTCAACCTTTAGCGGTCTTCTTCAAGAGCGAAATATATATGATGGAGAGACGGAAATAATGATCCCCAACAGAAACCAGACCCGGAATCCCCATATAAGAAAGACCAGACCTGTAGAAGATATACCAGACCAAGATAGATGATAGACGATCAGAACCAAAGCCGGCCGGAAGAATAGACGACAGAGTAAGGAGTAAGAAATGTATATAACGTTATATGCTGATTTGGTATCGTGAAAAGACCAGTATATAACATATACCTATTTAGTGCCGCTAAAGAAGGCGCTATGCAACAAATGGAATTGTTTCATGATGTGTGTTATTCCATCACTTCGCTTTACCGGTGGTGTCTGGACCAGAACGGACATCAGTTTGAGAATAGGCAGTGACAAAACGATTTGTAAATTCTTTTACATGTTGAAAATTAAACAAATGATAATAAACACCTGATTTACAATTATTTAAAGTGTGTATACATCTTTTTGGGACACGCTGTATATATATATATGTGTGTGTGTGTGTGTGTGTGTGTGTGTGTGTGTGTGTTCTCTGTTTATTTCTGTCGGTATGTATGTTTCTCTCTCTTCTTCTGTCTGTTTGTCTCTCAGTCTGTTTATATCTGTCTCTTTCTCCCTTCTTCTCTGTCTCTCTTTCTGTTTATCTATATCTCTCTATCTCTCTCTCTATCTGTCTGTTTATCTATCTATCCATCTATGCATCTATGTATCTATCTATCCATCTGTCAGTGTCTCTATGATTCTGTTTGTCTGTCTGTCTATTCATGAATGTCTCATTTATTTATCTCTGTCCATCCATTTCTCTCTCTCTCTCTCTCTCTCTCTCTCTCTCTATCTATCTATCTATCTATCTATCTAGTCAGTGTCTCTTGGATTCTGTTATCTGTCTGTCTATCCATGAATGTCTCATTTCTATCTGTCCATCAATTTCTCTCTCTCTCTCTCTCTCTCTCTCTCTCTCTCAGTTTCTGTCTCTCTATCTACCCCCCCTCCCGGGTTCTGTCTGTATTTCTGTCTGCCGCTCTTTAATTTGAACTGGAAGCATGTATTCATGAATGTATATATAACGCTGTTTTTCAACTAATTGTTAAAGTCAAAGAAAGTGTCCGATTTAGCTCAGACCTGAATCGACGACAACACTTCCAATAATTCCATTTCTATAAAGTCTCTCAAGAGTACTTAATCAATTACATACACTAGCAAATATATGCACCCTCCGGGTGCAAGTATTTAATTTCCAATCCTTTTTGTATATGTATACTATATATATATGTATAAGAGGTTGCACCATATACTCTGCGAATGTATCAAACTAGCACAACGAGAATACAAAACTAGACATGACTGGGTTGGGAAGGTGATCCACTGGGAATTATTTTTGACCATACAACAAAATGGTATATGCATAAACCAGAATCTGTTCTTGAGAACGAAATGCATAACATTCTCTGGGACTTTGAAATAAAAACGGATCACCTTATCCCAGCAAGAAGACCAGACCTACTGTTGATTAACAAAAAAAGAAAGAACTTGTCAACTGGTGGATTTTGCAGTTCCAGCAGATCACAGGGTGAAGCTAAAGGAAAATGAAAAAATGGACCTTGCAAGAGAACTGAAAAAGTTATGGAATATGAAAGTGAAGGTTATAGCAATTGTAGTTGGTGCACTTGGAACGGTCCCAAAAGGATTGGAAAAGGGTCTGGAAAGTTTGGAAATCAAAGGAAGAGTTGAAACCATTCAGAACACTGCACTGCTGCAATCTGCCAGAATACTCAGAAGAGTCCTGGAGACCTGAGGAGACTTGTTGTCACTCAGACTCCAGTGAAAGACCATCAGCTAATGCTGATGTGAAAACTCAAAAGGCTTAAAATAATAATAGGGTAGTAGAGAAAAAGAGTTAAGAGTCTAACATGGTTTCAATCCAAATGATTTCATCAGGACTCTACATTACGCTTCCTTAACACACACACACACACACACACATATATATATATATCTAATATATAAAATAGAGATTTTGGTATGTACGTGTCGACGTAAAACAAAAAAACGGGAGGTCACTCAGATTCAAAATCTTGCATACACATTGATATCGTTCTAACTAAGAAAAATTCCAAATTTGGTTATTGATTTTTATTGATTAAGGGATTTAATCGATTAATTAATCCAAAATCACCCAATTTGCGGAACTGTCCGTATATCAGCCCCTCCTGATAATAAAATATTGTCTCTGCCTGCTTATTGTTAAAGCGATAACAGCAGCGAAGTTTTGATTTTAATGAATTAATTTTGCAGTCTAAGCCGTTCAGTTCCGAATTTATGGCCTATTTATGGTCCAGTCTTTAATAATTTTTATACCGTTAGAAAGATAAGAAAATACTCTTTCAAAATATGTAATTTGTGTGAGTTTTTATTAATTGAATCATTTTTTACAGCGAGTTAAAAAATTAAAAAATGGCTTCGGATAGCCACGCTGCCTATGATTATTGCGATACAAGCAGTGCAGTCTATATCAGTCAGATCGGAATCTCTTACCTATTTAGGATTTTAATCTTTAAAATATTTATATCTTTAGTAATAAGATGAAATAGTCTTTCTGAATATGTAATTTGTATGTGTTTTTATAGATTTTTTTTTTTTTACAGCGAGTTAAAAAAAAACAAAAAAAACTACGTATAGGCGATAATACGAATACGGCAGTTCGGAATCTCTTAGTCTTTCTGAATATGTAATTTGTATGTGTTTTTATAGATTAAATTATTTTTTACAGCGAGTTTGTCCATATTCTTAAATTGTACAGTACACTCATTTTAATTTTAATTTTTGTAATGCATAAAAATTGTAGAAAATCAAAATGCACGCTTTACGGTTACATTATTAAAAAAATATTTTAATCCGTAAATAACAGTATCATGAAAATCAGTTTACGTCGTAAGTACGGTTACATATTTGTATAAATTAAACTAAGATTTTCATTCGAATAAAATGACTTTTAATTCTTTAATTTATTTATTTAATTTTTATTGTTAGAGTTTTAAAGGGTTAAAAATAACAATAAGATTGACGAATTTCCTTAGAAACTGTTTTTCTTTTGGTTCGTTAACTAATTATTTTTCTCAAACCACGATAAAAAAAAAAACAAAAACAAAGGTTACTAATATGGACAAAATCCGGTGTTTTATCTTTAGTCGAAGGCCCGACTGGAGATAAGTAGTCAATTATTTGTAAGACGAAATTTATTTCAAGTTTATCTGACAATATCCAGTTATTGGAACATTTAAAAAAAAAATTATATGTAAGTACGAAAAATTGTAAGCGCTTTGTTTATCAAAATGACATGATTCGTTAGTAAATTACCCGAAAAGTTGATAAAACAAAACAACTAACAACCAACATTTAAATTATTATTCAAAATACAATTTAAAATATTCCTCAGAATTTGCCTTACAAATTAAATTTTAAGTTTTATGATTTTACTCTTTATTGTGAAGTCAATAAACATCGCTGAGTTTATAGCGCAACTTTTCAGTTCTGAAAAATTGGCATGTTTAAATAGAGATTTCATAGGTGACATTTGAACTTTTATGAAAATTGATGTTTTGTAATTAATATAAATTTTGTAATAAAACTTAATTTTAACTAGGGGGGGGGTTAGGGGGGGTAGTTTAATGGGAAAATAAATAAATAATTTGGGTTCCGTTCAAGCGGTTCCGATATGGGGGATCAATTTACTATAAACTTATACGAGGAAATGAGCACCCGTGAATACTCAAATAATAAAGAACTTTTAAGAATTTTTTTTTTCAATCTGATAGATTGGTGTGTAATCGATAATAATCAACTGAAGGGGAAAAAATAGATGGGGGGGGGGAGTCCAGATAATCAGGTCCACCAAAACGTTTTTAAACAATGTTTTTAAAATACTAGGTACCACCAATTTTACCCTGTGAAATTTACCCCCCCCCTATATTTAACACTATGAAACTTGCAGAAAAATTAATATTTTCTTGAAAAAATTTTTTCCATTTGAAAGAAAAAACATTAAATAAACTCCTGATGATTCTTTAACTTTTTTCAGCTTACGGAAATAATGAAAATTATGATTGAAAAACAATGTTTTCATTTTTGCACTGTTAAATCAACTGAAAATTAACGTAGCTAAAAGCAAGTTACGATAAGAGTTTTTTTAAATTCTATGAAAAATCAATTAATTATAAATAATAACAAAATATTTCCGTTTTATTCAAGATGGCCTAAACTGATCAATTGGTGGTCCCTATAATACTATCTTAGGTTTTAGTAAAAATAGATATTGCAATACGAAGAATTTAAATTTTCGATTCTCAGCTTCTTTTTAAACTCAACATGCAATTAAGAACTAAATGTGAATTGTTGTCATGTACAAAAAATTTAAAACAATAACAAACAAATATACAAACGAATACTTTCAATTTGTTGTATAATAATATGAAATAATTTTAAACTATAAAACAGAAAATACAAATCCTGAAATATACAAATTCTCAATGATTTTAGTTTCAAGAATTATTTTCCTCTTACCCCCTCTCTAACTACTGTCTTCCACTTTCTCTCTCACTCCCTGGTGATCCAAATTTCATTTTAGTCCGGTCATGGACCGGGTACTTTAGCTAGTATATGTATATATATACATACACTATATATATATATATATATATATATATATATATACCATATATATACTATTTATGTGCTATATATATATATATATATATATATATATATATATACATATATATATATATATTTATGTATACATAATGGAAAAGGTGACTTACCGGTGAATGAAATGTTTATCGCGAAAGACCCACACGTGCAATCGACTGCAATTAATCAATATCTTGATTAATTCAGTGGATTTAACCCTGAAGATCCTTATGGTGAAACTCGAGTAGGGTATCACTTTTACCTATATTGTAACAATATATACATATGTATATATATATATTAAATAAAGTGTTTACTTTCCTCTCTAATTTAAACTCTATATTTCTTTCTTTTCCTGTCTATTTTCTTTTTTTTTACCTTTCCGTTTTTATCAGCTCCATACACTAATGATTTTGTAAGTGTATCTCTTTCCTTTTTTTTCAGATCTTGATCTTAAAGAGAAATGTCCTAAGAAGAAATTGCTTGAAATCTCGCAGCACTCAGATCTTTTAAATAAATTCTGAATAAGGACTGATAATTGCCTTAAGCAAAAAGTCTTTTCATCTTCCCATTCAGACGTAATTATACCAGGTCAACATAGGTTTATGTACGTCTCACCGATGCCAATATTCAAGCTTGAAGGAAAATATACAATGACGAATAATTATTTTTCAAAGTATGTGGACTCCTATTGGCATTTTGGTGATTGGCGAGACGATTTCAGTCTTTGAACAGGGCTATTTATAATTAAATCGCACTGATACCCTTTAAAACAACCCAGCATCCTTCTCTTCTCCATCCCTCTCATCATACATAGGTATAAGTCTTATTGTTTAACCCTGTTTGCTGTCTCATCACTTTGCTTATCAGGTTGGTTCGTTGTTTTATTGTTGTGTTTATTGTGTCAAAAATATAGTGTGTTGAATTTAAGAAATTGTGCGTGTGATATTAAACTCGAGTAGAGATACACATGGTGTTGTCAAGGGTCATTTACTCGATGTCAGTTTGGAAATTGGGGCGTGGTTACCGCCTACGATCGTATGATCGTTCATCGGGATGTCTACCAGTATGATACAACCTGGAGAAGAATGAACTTTTTGAATGGAAAAAAAAAAAAGAACTTCTGCTGAAGTGAAAAAAAAGGGAATAATGGACATGAACACTCTCAGGGTTGCCAATTTTGGTAACCAATTTGTAAAATGTATTGTTATATTTCTATGCATTTTTTTCTTTTCTTTTACTCATTGTTAATCCTATATTGTGCTATGTACTCGGTGGTGTGGTGTGGTTGAGACTGGGGTGAGGCATTGAAGAAATAAAAAAATCTTCACATGTGAACATTTTTGAAAATGGGATGGTGGGAATGTTGTATTGTCCTTGGCCGGAAAACGAAGCTTCCGGAAAAAAAAAGACAAAGAAAAATATAAAATATATTTAAAAAAAAAGGGGAAACGAAAGCGACGCTTTCCGGTCAAGGAAGCAGGGAGAAGTAAAGAAATATATAACAAACATCCGTTATCAGATCAAAAGATAAAGATGCGTAGGCGTGTCGTCAATAAAAAATCCAAGGGTCGAGCCGACAGCATTCAGACCACAGAGACGCCAGCCGGCAGTCGAAAGGACACTTCACGTCTTCCGTCAGCAACACCCCTCGGCACTCATTGTAAGCTCTGCGCCTTCACCACATACACACCGAAGAAAATGAAGAAGTCCTCTCTTTGTACATACGTATCTGTTGTTTATTGAAGTCCAGTAGTCGGTAGTAGCTGACTGCTACACATACTTCGCCACGTAACCATACATACCCGCAACGACTACTTACTTACACGATTTAGAGTAGCGAGAAGGCCAGTACGTAACATTATGTCATATCAATTCTTTTCGAGTCATTTAATGCTGAATGAAGTCTTTTTTATATTAGGTTTCTTATAGTACCTGCTATTGCTTATATGGGCACCAAATTAAGTATCGCTGCTTAACTTCAGTGACCAACAAGGTGAGAGGAGAGTGCGAGAAAGAGAGAGTGAGGGTTGGCAATCTGGGCTCAGTGTTTGAAGACAGCAGACTCAAGATGAGTGTCTGTTCTCCAAGGCATTTTACTTGGGATAAAATAAATTAGAAAAACGTCCAGTGTTTGTTATAAAAACTATCGATGGCAAAAGACCAGATCTTCTCAAGATATTCCAAATTACACCAAACAGCAAGAATGTCATCTAGCCCAATAACAGATCCAACAACAGACACAGGAAGGTCCAGCTACTCCGATCCAGAAGAACAGACCCAACCAGATCACGCCAAGGGAATAGTTACACAATAAGGAGGTAAGTATAAAATTATAATCATAACTATTCCAACCAAATTCTCTCAATGGAATCTCGCTATGCAACAGTTTGACTTTGATTTTGAAAATGCCGGGAAAATTCTCACAGATTTTCAGGATGCATTCTTGTCTAGAATGAACCGAATGATAGAAGAATGCATGTGGCTAAGCAATTGATTATACCGTAAACCATAAAAAAAAATGACCTATTAGTTATATGATATCAAGTGTTCTTACCAAATACAAATACTTTGCACAGTTTTATGGCTTCAAAGAATAAGGATTGGTTTTGTTTTACGGTATATCAACGCTTTTCGAGTCATTTAATTCCGTATCAATTCATTTTTAATATTATTTCTATTATCCGGACTATTGTCCTCATCTTCATAGTTATCTGTACAACGAAGATGAGGACAATAGTCCGAATAATACAAATAATATTAATTATTAAGCTCATCTCAAAAGATCAGAGAAATAGTCTAGATAACAATAAAGATGAGGGCAATAGTCCGAATAATACAAATAATACTAATTATCAAGCCTCATCTAAAAAATTCAGAGAAATAGTCTAGATAACAATAAAGATGAGGACAATAGTCCGAATAATACAAATAATATTAATTATCAAAACTCATCTCAAAAATTCAGAGAAATAGTGTAGATAATAATAAAGATGGGGACTATAGTCCGAATAATCCTAATAATACTAATTATCAAGCCTCATCTCAAAAATTCAGAGAAACAATTCATTTTTGGTAACTAAAATTCTGAAATTGCTCACAGTACCCGTTGTTGCTTAAAGGGTCACCCAATTATATTATAACAGGCTCGTCGCTGCTTAACTTATTATCAGGTAAGCTCGTGCGCGTTACTAGTTTCTTCAATCTTAGGTATCTCTTATGGCTTGATAGCATTTTGAATGTTAATCAGGAGGCATTTTTATACTTTAACTTTTATCATCTTCACTTGAGAAGAAAAAATCATAAAAATATTTATAGTTTTTATTACGGCCAGTTTAGCCCCGTCGGTAGAACATCCGCATAGGAAGCATATGGTACCAGATTCGATACCGGACTGTTGTCCGCATCTTTATTGTTATAATATTTTGGCCGATGTGCCCTCGAGCCTTCTTCAGGTGTTTCCTGTCGGATTTGAGAACCTTCTTGAAATTAGGAATCTTCTCTTCGAACTCGGGAACCTTCTTGTAGAACTCTGGAATCTTCCCTGAACTTCGAACTAAACCCCTTATTCTTCATTCACGGGGATACATTGTTCTCATTCGGTTAATTTCAATTATTATACAGAAGTTTTTGAGATACACACACAAATCACTAATCGTAAATTGGCACTGAATTTCAATCAGTTTAATGCTTATTGTGTTCTATAAGTAAAGTCGTCGGGGCAGCCTAAAGTCGGTATCAGCTTTACAATTTAGGCATAAATTGGATCCTCCTTTTATGACCGTAATTTTGTTTTTTCGTCGACGATGATTAAAATCTGATGTTTTTATTTTAGAGTACCAAAGCCCAAAAGAAAAGAAATAACAACAACAACAGGTAATCTTCAACTTTTTACTCGTAAATTCATACCATAAAATTAGGCTTGGGCATTTTATGGTAGGTGTCAAGCTGTGTACATTATTCTATATTACTGTCGCCCTTGGCCAGGGTTGAACCTGCAGCCCAGAGAAATGTTACTTAAAACTGTATTAACTCAACGCTTATATCTGTTGTGCCATGTGTCCAATTGGAAAATTCAGAGTTAACTTTAGTACTTATAAACCTAATTATGGAAGCGCGTTGTCTAATGGTTAAAGTCATTGAAATGGACTCGTCGCCCCGAGTTCAAATCCTGGATGCGGTAATTGCATTTCACTTAGCGCTAATACCCTTGGGAAAGGTATGAATCCTACTCTCCCTCCGGCTATGGATAAATAGGACAGACTGGGCTCTTTAACCTTGGTTAGGTAACCGGTATAGAAGAAGAAAACTCTGAATTCAAACCTGTTGAACTTCGCTTAAGAAATTGACCTTGTGTCACATCCTGCTCGTGCGGAGGGTTGGTAAATATATATAAACCTAATTTTCTATTTTATCTGGAATATTTGACAGAATCGTTGTGTAGACCACCCAGACAACAGTAGTTAGAATACTCAGAAGAGTCCTGGAGAATGAGGAGACTTGTTGTCACTCAAAATTTGAAAAACCCATAAAAATTATAATCTACTTTAGGATTTTGCCATTCCAGCGTTCCATAGAATGAAACTAAAATAAGCCACAAAAATATACAAATACCTGGGATCTTACCAGAGAGATGAAAAAGCTGTGGAACATGAAGGTGATGACGGGGTTTCAAATTAAACGGTCCCCAACGGCCTGGTAGAGAGACTTGAGGAAATAGAGATCAGAGGTAGAATCGATACCATTTAGACCACAGCACTGTTAAAATCAATTCTAATACTTCAAAGAATCCTGGAGACCTGAGGAGACTTCTAATTTAGCCTGTTAATTAAAATCTTATATGATTGAATTATCGCCTCCACATTATATGTATATTTTTTTGAGGATATGTGCTTAATTGAAGTCATACCTAATTTTTGAAAATTAATTAGTTAATAATCAATGAATTTAGGCGGACTTATATGTTCAAATGTAAGGCTAAACAAATCGAGAAAATTTCCAAAAATTAGGTATGACTTCAATTAAGCACATATCCTCCAAAAATGGTCGGCTAAAATGGCCATATCAAAAGTAAACACATTGTTTGTTTACTTACTTTCATATATATATATATATATATATATATATATATATATATATATATATATATACACGCACACGCACACGCACATATATGTGTGGCGTAATTTAGCAGCAAGTTATTGTTTAAGTAAGTATTATTGAAAACCACGGAATATTTCTACTTTATGATATTTATCTGTATTCCTTCTAGTCTTCTTGTGGTTTTTCGTTAATAGGGATCCAGTTGGTAGAGAAACTGTCCCATACTTTTTACCCAAGCGCTTTCGACCATTTCACCGGTCGTCATCGGGGGATTGTAGGTCATAGTATGTTCCTTTTTTTCCTTCTCTTTTGAATTTTATTCATTTATTCATTGCTAATCCCCCGATGACGACGTGTGAAAATCAAATATCTGCTCTTGATTAAGTAATCCCCCAATTAAGCATTGAACAGCCTCATCATTGTTTAACTTTAAAGATCTATCGCATTGAATATCTTTTGTTTTACTATATATCAACCCTCTTTCAGATCATTCAATGCCGAACCACTTACAGTATCTGCTGTTGCTTAAGTGGTCACCCAATTAAATATTCACCAGACTCATCGCTGCTTAACTTCGGTTGTCTAGCAGCAACAGCAGCTTTCAGCTTGACTTTACCATGGTTAGATAGTCAGGTAGATAGATGAATTGATATAAACTGAGTGACATATTTTTTTTGTTTTGTTTTTTGTATTACGGCATATACAATCTTTTCAGGGTCATTTAATGCCGAATGCCATACTCATAAACAAATGACTCAGGTTGCTTACAGTACCTGATGTTGCTCAAGTGTCACCCAATCAAGTATTGAACAGGCTCATTACTGCTTAACGTCGATGGGCTAGTGGGATAAATATATTTATGAAAACATTGTACACAAAGAAATGGAGTTTAAAAATTATACAAATAGAAATGAAATAAAAACATTATACACAAAGAAATGGATTAAAACCATTGTACTAAAAAATGAAATAAAACATTATACACATGGAATCTAAGTAAAAAATATACACAAAGAAATGGAGTAAATACATTGAGTAAAAACATTATATACAAAGAAATGGAATTAAAACATTACAGAAAAATATGAAATAACAGATTATACACAGAAAATTAAGTAAAAACATTATACAGAAAGAAATTAGGTACAAGCATTTTACACCAATTATCTCGTAAAATACATCTATAATATGATTGAGGGGGAGGTCATCAGCGTTGTTATATCCTTGGGATCATTGGAAATTTCTGGTCTTTCAACAACGGATTTCCTCTCCTAGGGGACCAATCGGAGTTGATCAAATCCCGACCATTCCCCCTCAGCAAATGACCTCGCCTCCTGATGACGATAGCTTTATTGTACAGGTCACCTGACCTTCAACCAATGGCAATAGAGCTCTCCTTATTTATATTACATTAATTTTATTACTCGAGTTTGGTCTGACTACCAGGAAGAACGGCTGTTGTAAATTTGTCTCTCTTTTTAAAAAATAATTTTTTACCCCCCTCTTTGTTAAATTTTAAAATTATAGACGAAGAAGTGGATTTAAAACATTATACACAAAGAAATGAAGTAAAATTATTATAGACAAAGAAAATAAATAAAAATATAGACAAAGAAATGAAGTGAAAACATTATACACAAAGAAATGAAGTAAACGATTTATATACAAACATTATATAAAAAGAAGTTGGACAGAAACATTATATACAATGAAAAATAGTAATAACATTATACAAAAGGAAATGAAATTAAGACGTAATAGACAAAAAAGTGCAGTTAAAACATCATATACAAAGAAATGAAATAAAATAATTTTACACAAAGCGAGTAAAAAACATTATAGAAAAAGAAATGGAGTAAAAAAAACATTATACAGAAAGAAATAGAGTAAACACATTATACACAGAGAAGATGAGTAAGCACATACAGAAAGGAAAAGGAATTAAAAATTAAACACAAATACAAAAAAAAAGCACAAAATGCAAACATTGTAGACAAAAAAGGAAGTAAAAACATTATACAGAAGGAAATGTATTAAAAACATTATACAGAAAGAAATGGAGTAAATATATTATACTATGAAATTAAATAAACATTATACACAAACAAATGGTGTAAAAATGTATACGTATATAATGAAGTAAGAACATTATACACAAAAAAAGAGGAGGAAACATATTATACACAAAGATAAGGGTTATTTCCTATAACTCCAACCTAAAAAAGGGGAAGCACTCTGAAGTAATCTTATCTGTTAATTAATCTACCAATTATTTTCCCATCAAACTAACACTAAACCCTAACCCTAACCCTAGCCCCTAACCCTAACCCCTAAACCTAACCGTAACCCCATCTTCTTTTTTCCTAGTAGATCAATAAATAAATCGATAATTTATCAGTCAATCGGAGTGGTTCCCCTTTTTTAGGTTGGAGTTATAGGAATTAACAAAGAAAAGGAATTGAAATATTAAACAAAGAAATGGATTGAAACTTTTATAAACAAAAAAATGAAATAAAAACACAACGAAATAGAGTGAAAATATGGACCATATGACCTTTAGACACCCCATTTTGAATTAACAAAGAAAAGGAATTGAAATATTAAACAAAGAAATGGATTGAAACTTTTATAAACAAAAAATGAAATAAAAATAAAGATCATACCAATAAGGCCGTGTGTACAGTCTTCGAATTAGTAAAAATCAGACTGAGGAGACAAAGAAACGCCGAAATGAATTAACATCAGTAGGAATGTATCCCATATATATATATATATATATATATATATATATATATATGGGGTGTTCGGGAAAAATTTGACAGTTTCATAAAGAAAAAGAAAAGGTGCTTGGTAACTAAAAATTTAATGGATTGCAACGACATTCACCAGGCACGGAAATTACACTACTGTCAACAAGTTTCACTGAAAATAACCGCCATTAGTGTCGATCACAGCCTCAATCCTGCTTCAGAACCTGGAGCAAGCTGATTTTACAGTTTCCCTGGAAAGGATCTAAAAAAAAATACCTTAATTCTGTGGATTAACTGGGGTTTCCTAGTACTGGCACGGCGATTGGTGTATTTCTCAAAAACGCCACATACATAATAATCCATGGGGTTAAGATCTGGGGAGTTCAAAAGCCAAAAATTGGGACTGGAATAGTCGAAAAACTCGCTGACAACTTTTTTTGAATTTTCCTTGAGGTGTGGCAGTGTACCGAATCCTGCTGCCATACATATGGCCAACCATTGGCTACCCTTGTTATCCAGGGCTTGACTACAGTGTTTAGCAACTCCACGTATGCATCTGAGGGTCCGCCAACACTTTTTCTTTACACAACGAAATGGAGTGAAAATATGGACCATATGACTTTCAGGCACCCCTTTTTGATCTCGATTCAGATAGAATATGCTTTTCATTTACACCGTCAATATCCGGTTGTTTTAACAGACGATTCTTAGATTAAAAAAAACTGACCCCTAACCCTAACCCTAACCCTAACAAACAAACCGGATATTGACGGTGTAAATGAAAGACATGTTCTTTCTTAATCGAGATCAGAAAGGGGTCCCTAAAGGTAATATGGTCCGAAAAAACATTATACAGAAAGAAATAGAGTAAACACATTATACATAGAGAAGATGAGTAAACACATACAGAAATGAAAAGGAATCAAAAAATTAAACACAAATAAATGCATTGAAAACGTTGTAGACAAAAGAAGGAAGTAAAAACATTATACAGAAGGAAATTAATTAAAAAGCATTATACAGAAAGAAATGGAATAAAAAAACATTATACAAAAAGTAAATGGTAAAAAACATTATACATAAAAACATTATACAGAAAGAAATGGAATAAAAAAACATTATACAGAAAGAAATGGAATAAAAAAAACATTATACAGAAAGAAATGGAGTAATAAAAAACATTATACAGATAGAAATGGAGTTAAAAAACATTATACAGAAAGAAATGAATACAAGAGACAAAAGAACTGTTTGAAATCCATTTATTTATATCCTCAGTACAAAGTAAAATTCACAGGAAAACTGCACACAGATTAAAGTTGCAACATTTTATGCACAAACAAGTTTTTGTTCACACCAAAAATTTGTGGAAACGGACCATTTAGAAAAGAAAGAAAGGAAAAAAGCCATTTTTATTATTTTTTTTTTGGTTTAACGTCTTTAAGTAAAAATTCACCGAGTGATTTTCTACCAAATGATAACAGTTCAATTTTATTTTTATTTCTTTTTTTTTTTCTTTTATTTTTGTTGTTGTTTCTTCAATTGATAAAAAAAAATCCCCGACAAACACAGAAATTCAAGAGGTTTTTTTTTGTTGTTGTTTTGTTTGTGTTATTTAATGAAATTGAAATCAAATTATTAATAAAAAACATCCAAGATTTATTCACCGAATCATCGGAACTATGACGAATGAGGAAAAAATGAACGAAAGTTATTTGAATAAAATTTATTTCATTGCCCAAAAATTAATGTAGTCCGGTCGAACGGTAAATTCCCATATATATATATATATATATATATATATATATATATATATTATATATATATATATATATATAAAATTTATTTATTCATTTATATTTTACTCTGTATATATATATATATGCGTGAACATTATATATATTATATATATATGTGTGTGTGTGTGTGTGTGTTTATATATATATATATATATATATATATATATATGCATATACATATATGTGTGTATATGTACATTTTTTTATATATACATTGAGCTCTCATGTCTCAACATAGGAATGTATTCAAATACCGAAAAAAATTGATATCAATTTTCTTTATATATATATATATATATATATATATATATATATATATATATATATGTATGTGTGTGTGTGTGTATGTGTATGTATGTATATATATATATAATATATATTATCTGCGTGTGTAAAATGTGTAGTGTAGTGTACCTCTGTTGCATGTGTATGTGTATATGTATTTACACCCATATATGCGTATGTATGTTTATATATATATATATATATATATATATATATATATATATGTGTGTGAAATTGATATGTTGAAAAAACAAAAGATGTTTATAAAAGCATGGGATCATCAGGAGAGAATGTGCAACCCTTTCGGGGCCTTCCTCCCAACTGTTTTAAAAAGCAACATCGACTCCCTTACTACATTCTCTCCTGATGATCCCATGCTTTTATAAACATCTTTTGTTTTTTCAACATATCAATTTCACACTGTCGGATTAAGTTCCATTTTTATTTCATATATATATATATATATATATATATTTATATATATACCTGTGTTGGAGTATTGCGTATATGTAGAAATGTATTGTGATCGGACAAACATTTAAAATAGTTTTATTTTTACAATCTTGATGTATTCCAAACCAAAGACAGACATATACACAAAAAAATTAAGGGACTCCATCAAATATGAAAACTGATGGAAATTCGCAAAAAACAAAACAAAAAAAAACGTATGAAAAAAAAACAAAACTTTTGATCGTAATCTCGCTCACCCGTAAGCGTTTAAAACGACCCCAGTAAAAATGTCGGTGATTTCCTAGTTGAGTAACATGAGTGACCCAGAAAAAACAGAACCCAAATTATTTATTTTCCCATTAAACTAACCCTAAACCCCAACCCTAACCCTAATCCTAAACCCTAACCATAACCCTTGTTGTACTTAAACTTAAAAAAAAATTAAAATTAAAATTAACTGTTTTATTACAAAATTTGTGGGTTCTGTTTTTTCTGGGTCACCTCGTAATATTATGTTGCTCAACTAGGGGGGGGGTAAGGGTTAGGTTTTAGGGTTAGTGTTCGGGTTCGGGTTAGGGTTGGAGTTTAGGTTTAGTTTAATGGGAAAATAATTTGGGTTCTGTTTTTTCTGGGTCACTCTGTAATATCATGTTACTCAACTAGGAAATAACCAAAATGTCTTTCAATGTTACCAATAGTTCCACGCAGTAGAAGAAAAGAAAAAACAAAAACAACCAAAAAACAACATGTTTTACTCTTTGCCTCAGAACTGTTGAATTTGATTTCCTCGCTATATTTGATCATTGCTTTGAGCTTAGATCAAATTATATTGCTTATTGCTTTGAGCCGAGATCAAAACTTCTTTAGCTCAATGCTCTCAGGTTAGATCCAATTCAATTTCCCTTATGATAAGAAAAATATTAACAAAGTTTTCTGAGTCTTTAAGACTAACCCTTTCATGCCTCTTTTTACAGAGATTTCCTCAAGAAAAAGAAGTACAATTTTCATATTTATTAAAAAATCCCGTACTTGATACCCTCGCCTTTTTCCATTGAATATTCTGGTCTTTTAGGCTACGTAAAAATAGTGGCCGTCTTTGTCGATATTAGACTAACAGACACTTCCAATTCGCTATATTAAACCCGCAAGTTAATTTGGGACATTTTGGGAAAGGAAAGGTGGATTTTAAATATGATTTCAAATATAATAGATGAAATAAAAATAGTCTATATAGAATGGAAAGTTTTCTACAACTCTTACATCCTTTAAAATAAGAATTACTTCTATCAAACAAACAAACAAAAAACTTTGTTGGTTTATTTAAAAAAAAATCTTCTGTTATAATAAACAATGTGTATTTCCCATAAACACTCACTTATTAAATATTAAAAACGTCATCACTCGGCCAGAGTGGGCGGGGGGACAAAACATGTGCAGTAGTGGTTAGCAAGTTAGTCTCACAGTTCCGTTATTATTACTAGCAAATATATGCACCCTCCGGGTGCAAGTATTAATGTCATAAAATATCCTATTAAATTAGAAAGTCTAAATAAACTAAATAAGAATGCAGATAAAATGATTTGAAACATAGAGGGGTATAATCGAAAAATATAATAGCTATAGCTACCTCTTCCATCACCCCCGTCTTTCCTTGCTAAACTTTTCTAATTTAACTATTTAGTTAAATTAGGAAGTAAAGAATAAAATTACAGTTATTTCTTTTTGTTAATTGATTTCTCTTAAGATTTATCTCCGAGATTTTTGCTCATATTCATTAAGATAAAATCAAATAATTAGAAATCAACAATACTAAGCACATATTCATTAAAATCTAATTTTAAATATCAATATGCACACAATAAACCGCTTTTTGTTGTACATATAAATACAATTGCATGTTATTAGTACGTAGATATGGCCAGCAGTATTAATAATGGAAAACAATGTTATTAATAATTGAGGCTTAAATAAAAATGATTCATGGAGAATGTGATGTATAATAACTACAATGGATACTGACTTGAATAGTGATATAGTTTCGGTTACAGACAAACAAACACATAATCTCCATTATAATAAGATATATATTTCAACTTAGATATTTTCGTGAATATAAATCGGATCTTTATAATTGTTGCACAAACAGAAGGAAATTGTGATATTTAATGTGTATATATATTTACTTTCTCGTAAATTGTTGTATTTTCGTAGTTTCATCCGAACATACATACATACATACACCAACTGCCCTTTATATATAGAGCGATAAAACACACACACACATACACACTTATATATATATATATATATATATATACTTTATATATATACTTTATATAGATATATATTGAAAAATTTGTTTTGGGATGAAACAAAGAAATCACAGTGCTCAACCACAAATTTGTAGGAGCTTTATTTATTTATTTGTTGGATTTTTTTAAATATAAAAGTTTTTCATAAGCAACTACCCAGGTTTCAGGTTATTTCACCATCGTCAGGGTTGCTAAATCTCCTTTATATTTATAAATACTTTATATATATAGAGAGATAAACACACACACACACATACACACTTATATATATATATATATATATATATATATATATATATATATATATGAAACGGGCGACAATATTCTAAAATAATTTAGAGATGGAACATTTTTAAAATTATAAATCACGTTTGCCTAGCTCCTTATATACATATCTAGAAAATAAACCAGCAGTGTTATTTAGCGTTACCTTAGCGACAAAAACAAAAAAATAATTTAGACAAATAATAAACGGTCTTAATAATAGTTAAGAAAATAACTGAAAGTAATTAGTTTACTTGGAAACTCTTTTGGACAACTCATTAACGCCTTTCAGGATGATGGCATAAAAATCGTTTGAAAACATTTTTTTTAAAAAAAGAAGAAAAACGTCAAAATAATAAGGATTACATTATTTTTTACCGAATTTGTTTGCCCCCCAAAAAAAACAAAAAAAAAACAAAACATTTTATTGGAGGTGGACCGAACGAAGTTTCAATTTTAAATTGTTCTATATTTTTTTTAGTCCTTTAACAAATTTGATGATTTTACATACTTATGGTATTGTATCATTGTATTTTTAACTCCCCCCTATTCAGGTAATATATTTCAGAAATTAACTTTTACACCACTCGGAGGGGGTTTTTCTTTTCCTAGTCGATCTAAAAGTAGATAAGACTTTTTTTTTCAGTTTTGAAAATCTTCTGAATCCTTAAAGCAAATTATAAGAAAGCTAAAAAAGAAAAAAAAAAAACAAACTTTGACATGTGAATAATTATCTTGTTAATTTCAGTTTTGATCATTGTATTTTTTCTTCTGAGGGAGTTTTTTTTTTTTTTTTTTTTTTTTTCGAGAGAGGAATTTACCATCAAAATGAAACCTTTGCTATGCGATTAAGTTCTCTACTTTCCTAAACACTTCACATTTTTTCTAACCAAAGAAAGAAAGAAAGACAAAAAAACCATCAGTCGATAGCTGTTGTTGGGTGAGATTATAAAATAGAAGGCAGGTGTCACAGGGGATCTAAGAATTCTGATTTATTTGGAACAAAAAGGCATTAGATTTAGCATATAATAAATAACGGGTTTAAAAAAGTAAGCTTATTGAAATCTACATATTAACAATGGTGTTCCTAGAAAATACGACCGTTATCACCTTATTTCTTATGAATGTCGTCACTTCAGCTAAATAATGGAGTATTCCGTTTTTATCATTAAGAAAGAAAGGGAAGAAAAGTACATGCTACACAGAAAATATAATAAGAAAGAAAGGAAGGAAGGAAGGTAGAGAGAAAGAAAAAATCACAAGATAACGATTGAGGATTGAGCTTATAAAATTGAAGTTAGTTTTCACGAAATACGAGGGACATAAATAATTTTTGATTATTTGAAAAAAAAAAAGAATCTGGTGTAGCACACAGTGCAGAACTCAGTAAAGAAAGAAAGTACAAGAAAGACAGAGAAATAGAGAGGGGGTGAGAGCGCGGAAGCGATAATGCTAATCTGTTTCGAACAAACATAAGATGAAAGGAAGGAAAGAATGAAAAAAGAGTGTGTGTGTGTGTTTGTATGTGTGTGTGTGTGTGTGAGAGAGAGAGAGAGAGAGAGAGAGAGAGAGAGAGAGAGAGAGAGAGAGAGAGAGAGAGAGAGAGAGAGAGAGTTAAATTAATATTATCATACTTTATATTTTTTCAATAGCTATTCAAATAAAGGGAAGAAAAAAGACGTGCTACACAGAAAAAATATAACAAGAAAGGAAGGGGGAAAGAGAGTAGGGGAAAATATACAGAGAGAGATCAGCACGCGGAAGTGATAACGCTTATTTGTTTCAATTGATCATTATGAAAAAATGAAAAGAAGGAAAGGAAGAAAACAGAGTAAGTAGTGAGTGTGTGTGTGTGTGTGTGTGTGTGTGTGTGTATGTGTGTGTGTGTGTGTGTGTGTGAGAGAGAGAGAGAGAGAGAGAGAGAGAGAGAGAGAGAGAGAGAAAGTTAAAAGAAGCTTAGAATACTTTTTGAACAAGGTCTTAAGTAAACATATCAAACGTTGTAATAATTAAATCATATTCTGATATATCCACAGGTCCTGCTAGTACTGAACTAATTGTTATAGCTCTTAAGTTCACATATAAAACATTGTTATGATTAAATTATCATACTATGATATATCCAAAGGACCTACTAGCACTGAACTATTTTGCAATATCTTATAGGTCAACATATCAAACATTGTAATAATTAAATTATCATACTGTTGTATGTCCGCAGGTCCTGCTAGTATTGAACTATTTGCAATAGCTCTTAAGTAAATATATCAAACGTTGTAATAATTAAATTATCATACTGTGGTATATCCACAGGTCCTGCTAGTATGAACTATTTGGCAATAGCTCTTAAGTAAATATATCAAACGTTGTAATAATTAAATTATCATACTGTGGTATTCATGCTAGTATTGAACTATTTGGCAATAGCTCTTAAGTAAATATATCAAACGTTGTAATAATTAAATTATCATACTGTGGTATATCCACAGGTCCTGCTAGTATTGAACTATTTGGCAATAGCTCTTAAGTAAATATATCAAACGTTGTAATAATTAAATTATCATACTGTGGTATATCCACAGGTCCTGCTAGTATTGAACTATTTGGCAATAGCTCTTAAGTAAATATATCAAACGTTGTAATAATTAAATTATCATACTGTGGTATATCCACAGGTCCTAGTATTGAACTATTTGGCAATAGCTCTTAAGTAAATATATCAAACGTTGTAATAATTAAATATCATACTGTGGTATATCCACAGGTCCTGCTAGTATTGAACTATTTGGCAATAGCTCTTAAGTAAACATATCAAACGTTGTAATAATTAAATCATCATATTAAATCAAGATTATTATACCTTTTACATATTGAACTATTTGGCAATAGCTCTTAAGTAAATATATCAAACGTTGTAATAATTAAATCATATTAAATCAAGATTATTATACTTTTTACATATTGGACTATTTGGCAATAGCT
>CM042158.1:78626695-78631695 GCA_023376005.1 Doryteuthis pealeii | reverse complement strand
AGATTTATAATGATTTAAAAAAAATATATCTGGACCCCAGCACACTAAGTATGATGGATGTTAGGAAACTTATTTGGTTGTCTTAGAAGCATGGAAAAATATGAAGTAAAGAGTAAAAAACAACATTCAGAGTGATGAATATTGTGTTGTTAATTTTTTTTTTACTTTTGCGAATATTTCGGATGCCTTCACCCTTTGAATTTTGGTTTTCATTCTTTATCTCATATTTTTGTATGCTTCCAATACAACCAAAAATGTTTGCCAACATCCATCACACACACACACACACACACACAACACACACACATATATATATATATATATATGCGTGTGTGTGTATTTAGGCAGCATTTTTTCTTGTAGGCATATATTGTTAAATAATGCAGCCATTTTCTGTCTGCAAGTTTTGTCCTTTGTTTTTTCGTATTGCCGGATTATTTTTGCAATATCTGGCGAAAATTGGCTGATGTATTTGCCATATGTCATAGACCAAGTACTTTCTGCCCTAAAACGACCTGAGAAATGCAATCACAAGCAACAGATATAAGATGAAATAAATATTAGTAAAAAAAAAAATAAATGAGGATTGAAATTGTTTCATGTAAGAAATTCAAAAACTATTACATCTACAACTACTAGTACACATAGAGACAACATCGAGAATTAATGGAAAGAGAAGTGGAAAAGAGCTACTACTTTGGTATGCAATGTACGTGCCAGATGATCTACAAAAACCAACATTTATTTTAGTATGTGATCTGAATTTGTCATTTGATTATTATGTCTTGTATAAAACATAATTATATATACTAGCCATTATATGCACCCTCCGGGTGCAAGTATTTAAATTTTAAATATATAAAATATCATGTTAAATTAGAAAGGCTAATAAAACTAAATAAGAATGTAGATAAAAAGATTTGGAACAGAGGGGATATGATTGAAAAATTGAACAACTATGAAACTATCTCTTCCATCATTTTCCATTACTCCCGTCTTTCAATGGTAAATTTTCCTAATTTAACTATTTAGTTAAAATAGGAAGTAAAGAATAAAATTACAGTTATTTCTTCTTGTTAATGAATTTCTTTCAAGATTTATCCCCGAGATTTTTGCTCATATTCAATAAGAAAAAAACCCCAAACAATTAGAAATCCATAATACTAAGCATATATTTATTGAAATCAAATTTTTAAGATCAATATGCAAATTAGCCTTCCAATTCACACTGTGAACCGCTATTTTGTTGTATATATAAATACAATTGCATGTTATTTGTACGTAGATATGGTCAACAGTCTTAATTACGTAAAACAATTTTGTTAATAATTGAGGTTTAAATAAAAATAAAATCATGGAGAATTTGATGTAAATAACTAAGGGAATTGTGACTTGAATAATAATATAGTTTCAGTTACAGACAGAGAAACACACAATCTCCATTATAATAAGATATATATATATATATATATATATATATATATATATATATATATATAGGTGTGTGTGTGTGTGTGTGTGTGTGTGTGTGTGTAAACAAATTGTTAGTGATATGGAAATCCGATCTCTCTAAGAAGTTAAAGCGAAAACTCTTCCAAACCGTAATTCTATCAGTGTTACTGTACTGCTGCACTACCTGGACTCTAACGAAGCTCCTAGCGAATAAGCTAGATGGCACTTGCATATATATATATATATATATATATATATATATATATATATATGAACGTATATATTGAACGCAGACATCGGAATTCTCCGTTATTATAAATACTTCACAGACGCTGCCACTGTCGATAACAACAGAGACAAGGAAGCCGTTAAACAGGAATAACATTTGATAAAGGGTATCTAACGAACCTGAAAATTTATGACAAAAATTAATAATAATAAAATAAGTGAATCCAATACTCCATAATATCAAGTTCATTCATTTATATATTTTTAATGCTTCGTAATAACGCCCAACTTAAAAAAACATTTTACCCATCTGATGAGGCAATATTTGGGGAGCCGGTTTAAATCAACTTAGATTTATATGGGCCCCAATTTTTGTCGAAATAAATTATTAGGATTACTGTATTGAGTTCTTCCTTTATTGATATAATATATATATATAATATATATATATATATATATATATGTGTGTGTGTGTGTGTGTGTGTGTGTGTGTGTGTGTGTGTAAACAAATTGTTAGTGATATGGAAATCCGATCTCGCTAAGAAGTTAAAGCGAAAAGTCTTCCAAACTGTAATTCTATAGGGTGACCTAATAAACATGCCGGACTTTTTAAAAAGTCTGTTTTTTGGGGTCACCTATATATGTATAGATTAAATTAAAATTAGGGTTAGGGTTAGGGTTAGATAGATCACACACCAAATCAGTTTCATCAGACGTAGATCACATACTAAAGTAGCACCGAATAAGTACTAAATAGAAGAAAGGACTAATTTAGATGATTTGAACGGCTTCTGCCGTTGAAGGCTTAAAGGCCTTGTCAGTTGGGCGTGATTACGTTAGAACAGGATCCCTGGGGATAAGAGACGCTGCTTACTTAACGGAAGCAGAAAAAAAATAGAGAAAAATAGAAATTAGGTGAAAGAAGTACAAGGAGCTGCCCGCCTTTAAAATCTGCATTCTAAATTCTGATTTTAGACTCGACTCGAACACAGGTGACTGGCATTATTAGTGAGAAAAATGCAACTTCATTAGCGATTTAATGGTAAAAAAAGGTTGTAGTCTCAGTAGTGGATAATCGTGAACTCCTACGTAAAACAAAAGTGTCACTCCTTGTAGCAGAGAATACATTCGTACTCCATCTGGTATTAAGTCTAGTTAGCAAGTGATTTTAGTTAGGTTGCAAAAGATCTTAAATGATCGAATGCTTTATACATATATATACATATATATATATACTAGCAAATATATGCACCTCCGGGTGCAAGTATTTAAGTTTTAATATAATAAAATATGTTAAATTAGAAAGGCTAATGAAACTGAATAAGAATTCAGATAAAATATTTGGAACAGAGGGGGTATGATTGAAAAATAGAACAACTTTGAAACTAACTCTTCCATCATTTGCACTTACTCCCGTCTTTCATTGGTAAATTTTCCTAATTTAACTATTTAGTTAAAATAGGAAGTAAAGAATAATATTAGTTATTTCTTCTTGTTAATGGATTTCTTTTAGGGTTTATCCCCGAGATTTTTGCTCATATTCATTGATATAAAACCAAACAATTAGAAATCAATAATACTAAGCATATATTTATTAAAATCAAATTTTTAAGATCAAAATGCAAATTAGCTTTCCAATTCACACTGTAAACCGCTATTTTGTTGTATATATATAAATACAATTGCATGGTATTTGTATGTAGATATGGTCAACAGTGGCTTCGGCCTCTGGACCATTGCTATAATTAACGGCGTCGATCCCAGGGGGCCATCCCCCCAGGCAACACCTGCCCCCTTGATTTAAAGGGGCAGGGCTGGGTTTATTGCCCAGTGCCTGAGGCACCCCCCTTGAGGGGGAATGCCGACGGGATCGACGCAATTTTTCACCTGCCACTCCATGAGCTTCGGTTTGTGGGTGGTCCCACGTTAATAGGGACTTTGTGCCTGACCCGTACAAGTGGGGTAAATACCATGTAGATATGGTCAACAGTATTAATAATGTAAAACAATTTTATTAATAATTGAGGTTTAAATTAAAAATAAAATCATGGAGAATGTGATGTAAATAACAAAGGGAATTGTGACTTGAATAGTAATATAGTTTCGGTTACAGACATACAAACCAACAATCTCCATTATAATAAGATATATATATATATATATATATATATATATATATATATATATATATATAAACACGTGTATGTGTTGATCACACAAACAACTTTTGTTTATGAATATATATATATATATATATTATGAAATCTACTATATAACACATCCTTAACATGAATATCTGATGAGCGGATGTGTGCATGTGTATGAAACAAAAAATAAATCGTAATAAATTTGCACACACGTATATGTATGTATGTATGTGTGTATGTGTATGTGTGCGTGTGTGTGAGGTTTACTTATTTTTGGAATACTATATATTCATAACTTTAGTTACAGAATTTCAATGCAGTGGAGTTTGGTAATAAATAATACCTAATAGTGTTCGTTCCGATTATATAGCGTTACACTAGAAATGATAAAATCTTGATAACGTTGGTTTAGAAAAAAATAATGTTTTATAAAAAAAATTTCTAAAAATGGTAGGGGAGAAATAACAATTGTACTAATTATTTTTATTTGTAATTTTTATTCCTTTATTTTATGATAGAAATCAGGTGAAAGAAGTACAGGAAGCTGCCCGCCTTTAAAATCTGCATTTCTGATTTCAATTAGAGATGTCTTGATTTCAAAACGTTATCGGCATTAAATGACCCACTGAAGTCGGTATGTCGTAAACCAAACCAAACCAAACCAAACAACCTCCAAATCACAAAGCGGTAAGGTAGTAGAGGCTGGAGGTGACTTAGAAATCTTTAATTTATCTTTTTATAAATTGGCCTGAATCGTTGAATGAGAAAAGAAATAAGAAGCTGGAAGAAATAGGGCTTTTTGAGCTTTTTAAAAAACTTTTACTTGTCTTTATTGATTAAGCACTCTGAACGTTTGATTAGATTAAAAATTGTCTGCTTACAAAATTAATTCACAATTACCACAAAGTGAAGAAAAGATAAAACAAGAGAAATAGTCAAGAATTAATTTGTACAATGGCACCTGCAATCTCAACTAAATACTCAATTTCATAACCGCCCTGTCAGCTGGGGCGTTAGAATGCACCGACTGCACCTCTGCAGAGGGGTAAGACTCCCCCAATGGGGCCGCCTGTTGGCCGTGGGTGGCGACCCGTGATGCTTAAGGATAGAGCCCAGGTGGATGAGCAGTTCATGACATGCAATACTCCACATTGGCCCTATCTTGGGCTAGAC